>VXBA01002089.1:700139-1006953 GCA_013399895.1 Serilophus lunatus | reverse complement strand
CCTTCCACTGGACTAAGTTGGTCAGGGTCCCTTCCAACCTGGCCTTGAACACTTCCAAGAATGAGACATTCACGACTTCTCTGAGCATCTGCTCAGCCTGTGCCCTAGAGGTACCCCTATAAGTGCAAGGGGCTGATCAAAGCCTTGTTTACACTAGGCTCCCACCTTCCTGCCAGTGCAGGACGCATTGCACTGTTGCTACAACAAGTTGTAAGGGTGAAAAAAAGACTTGAGAAACAGCACAAAAAAAGTACATATCAAAGAGCTGCAGAACTGCATTGCCAGAGAACACTCTCATATGTGTCCAAAGATACCCACTGCAGCCTGCATCTTGTTGAATCACGCTGTGGTTGCTCTGGTCTTTGTGTGGGTAACTGTGATAATTGTTGTGTGTGGTGTTGGGTTTTATTATTTGTTTTTTTCCTTAAAAGTAAAATTAACTGTCAAATTGGCATTGGTAAGCCAAAAAGCCTGGTACAGCTTGTATCTACCCTGAACCTGGGGACAAAGGAGTGGAGGAAAACGGCTTGACCAGATTGGCAGGAGTGCACATAATGGTCCCGAAGTTCAAAGCAAAGGGCACAACATTCAGATACCCAAACCTGCCTGGGCTCTGGCTGATAAGTCACATTTCAAAGTGAAAGGCAATCCTAAAGGGGCTCTGCTGAGTGGCTGAAGCCTCCAGTGCTAAGTCTTCTTTAAAAGGGGATTTCATGAGGAGTAATATGAACAGAAATGGCTCTTTTGTGGTTTTACACATTCCAGGCATGCCAGGACTGTTCCTGTCAAGGATAGGCAGTCTCGGGGGTTTTGGGTTCTTTTTTTTTTTTTTTTTTTTTTTTAATTTTTTGCCACAACCTGGCAGCTGAAATGATGAAAAATAAATGAGAGTTGCAAAATCATTACAGTAGCAGTAATGGAAACTGTAAGGCTTATACTTAGACTGGCTGTGGAGTTTCACTCCATCTTCTGCACTTCTGCATTGTGAGGATTGCCACTTTTGCCATGTATGACCACTCCAGAATGGATGATTTGAAAGCAGAGTTTTAACTGTTGGTTACCCAGAACCTCAGAAAACAGTGTTTTAGGCTTTTTTCAGAAGCAATACCTTTTCAGCTGAACCACTGTTATGTGTGAATTCCTTCAGTATCAGTGCAGTTACATGTCCATATGGCAACTTTATGTTATGACAGCAGCATTAATTTCTGCAGGTCTGTGGGTACAGAAACGAGATACAGCTGTTCCTGGTCCAGAAGCATTCATTTGACATTGGTTGTGCCATTTGGATTACACCTGTACACTTGGACACAAGATTTTAATTAAGAGCTTCCACTCGCAAAACGATGGTGCCTTAAACTTTAAAGATTACCTTAATTCTTCCTTAAAACAGTCTGAAGTTTCACATGGAATTAATAGTTTGTGTAGACCTGGCCTGTTAGAGGAGTGTCTAATTTGTAAGCCTACATGTCCTGTTCTCCATATGGATGATGCTTCTCTCGCCATTTTCCTGTGTCCTGTACAGTAGCAGGAGTTCACGGGTGGCTGGGAAAGCGTGGCCAGAGGTGTTACTGCTATCACTTCAGTAGCTTGGGTGCCACAAAAAGTATGGCTGTAATCAGTAAATGTGGGACTCAGGCCCCCCTGAGATACCCTACACAAACACTCAGTGCCTTTATCATCAGCACATGCTGACCACAACCATGTCAGCACATCCATGAGCTGGAGCTGCACCTTTATGTCCTCTGCAGGTGAGACTAATCCCTCTGTGGGGAAAACAGAAAATGTGCCTCAGCAGAGTCTGAACTGTGGGACCATAGATACTCATCCTGAAATTTGCTTTTCAGTCTGAATTTGGCCATAGCACAAATGCAGGCTGAAAGTGAGAAAGCATCTTTTTGAAAATGGCAATAAAAGAGACACTGTTGGAATGAACCTTTTGGTCTGGTTTTATTAAATGTGAATGTGATTACTTAGTGATGAACAGAAATGGGCATGGATTTAGGACATGGTGCCTGAAGCCCCCTCCCATCCTTGAACTCAGGCTGATACTACAGAGAGGTCTCAAGATGTCGCCTGGGCTTTTGTAGGTCTGTGGGTGGAGGAACTTTAATCACCAGGGTTGTCATCAAATTCTTCACTTAGAAGATACAAGGAAGAAGAGTTTGTATTAGTTCAGTGCTCAACATAAATATTTTTAATCTTAGAGGAGTCTGGTCTCGTAGCCTTCTGGACTGCTGCCACTTGGGCTATGTTTCCTTTAAAAAGAAAAGGGAAAAAAAAAAGAGTTTTCTTGACCCCATCAGTGCTACCAACCACAGAAATTTGGAAACAAAAAGTCACAAAGTGTATTCAGCAGTGGGCTGTCTTTTCACTAGGCTGATCTCGCAGGGGCTGGTTTTGAAGTGGATTTTTTTCTGTCCACTCAAGTTCTCTGCTGTGAAACTGTAGCAAGCTTTGTAAGTGGCAGAAAAAAATCCTTTTGTAACCAAACAAATGTGTTTTCCTCACAAGTCACACAGATAGGTGTACATTTGGAATTTTTTGGTTTGGTTTTGTTGAACCAAAATAACCTTTCCACTGTGTTATCTGAAGTGAGAAAATGGGTGGACCTTGAGTTGCATTTTAAAGTAGATTTCATCCATTTAATCACAACAGAAGGCTACATAGAGATGCTCTGTTATCCTTCTCTTTCTCTTACTTGCTTGATGTTTTCTGCCTCAGAATCTCTATTTTGCCTCTTTTTGATGGTTTGAGAGTTGATAGAGAGGCCAAAAATGCTTAAAAGTTATAATGGCTGCAGCAAGTTATGTGGTGAAGAGATGCAGGCAATATGTAGAAGAGCCAGTTTTTGACAGCATGGGAAGTGGTTAGCGCTTCATTGGACAACCTCACATCAAAGCTGGACAGTGGGTTGGTTGAGATACTCTGAACCACAAATTGCTGGGCTTCGGGAAGAAATCACTGCATGAAATTCTGTGGTCTTTAGTAGGCAGAAGGTCAGACAAAATAATTTTTCTGGTTTCTCTCAGCTTTTAGAATTTATGAATCACATAGTCAAGGTGTTTTAGTTTTGTGGATTTTTTTTTTTTTGGTAGGGGGGATTGTTTGGATTTTTTTCTGTTTTTCCTTTTTGTGTTTCCATGGAAAGTTCGCCTTGGGAGCAACTCAGATAACAAACCCTATCTGTCCTCTCGACCTTTCACCATGATGCGCTGCTTTCGAATTGTTCCAGGAGGATGAAATCAAGTTTAGTATTTAAATTTCAGTATGGGTGGCCAAAGCAACTTTACCTTGATTATTATGGGCCTCCTATGACCACAGGAATGGATAGTGCCTAATGCCAGCCCTGATTTAACAAACATCTGAAGACTCGTTCATTGCTGCAGTGTAGCCCATGGGAATTATGCACCATGGGATCCCACAGCAAGGCATAGACAAGAGAAAAGTTCAGTTTGGGATAGCACTGAGCAGTGCAATAAGTGGAAGAAAGGAGGAGGAAGTCATGTGGCAGAAACATAAGGAAAATAAAAATAATATGAATTAATGTCATTTTCTTGCCCAGTATGCAGCTGGAATTAAAATGCAGGCACAAGTAGAACACTGAAAGTGAGTAGATTTAAATTACATACTAGGAAAAAATTCTTTGCTGTGAGGGTAGAGAAGTTGCTCAGAGAGGTTGTGGATGCCCCATCTATGGAAGTGTTCAAAGCCAGGTTGGATGGGGCCCTGAGCAACCTGGTCTACTGAAAAATGTCCCTGCCCATGGCATGGGGTTTGGAACCAGATGAAATTTTAAGGTCTTTTCCAACCAAAACATTCTATGATTCTATGACTTACTACCTGCAGCCCTTTCTTCCCTGCCAAATGGTGCTGGTGGCATGGTCTCACCTGGCATTCAGGGATTTTAGCTGTTCAGTGACATCCCTGTTTGTGTGCCCCAGGCTTGACCTGCCTTTGCAGCAGCTTGGACCTGCTTTCCATTGCAAGAAAGAAACACTTCCTGTCCTACAGCAAGACTTCTATCCAGACCTCAACAGGACTTCAATCAGGGTTTTGGGGTTTCAGACTGGTTTAGAGCATGAGGCCAATGTTTTGTAGCAAGGCCCTGATATGTGTGACAAGATGGTTTGATAAACCCAAGGCTTTCTGGCACCAAGCAGAATGGGACGACTCTCTAGCTTTCAGTGTCGGGGGACTACAAACTGAAAGGTGGTTTTTGGGATTGGTCCACGTTGGTCTTCATTCAGGAACATGCTGATTGTATGAGCCAAGAGGGTGAGAAGTGTAACAGCGGAGATGATTTGAGTACCAGTGTCTGGGAATATCCCTTGGCACTTTTTAGTAGTAAGGATGTAGCAGCCCTTGTAGGCTGATATTTGATTAAATGTCATCATCAAAAAAAAAGTAGCCCCACACTCATTTATGGCAGTTGAATGTGTGTAGATGAAAACAAAAAGTTTGGATTCTGTCTAAACTCTGTGTGAGCCCATGTGGGGAGCACAGTGTCAGGAAGGGAGTTCAAGGGATCCTCATTTGTAATCATGTGAAAGTGAGCTCTTGATGGAGCTGTGGGAAAGAAGGACTTCTGCGACTCTGGAGAGCAAGAAGAAGCAGTGAGGTGACTTTGTCCCTTTAAAGTGGGACACACTGCCTGGTGTCTGCACTTGAAGAAGGAAAGCGAAATGCTGGAAAGAATCCAAATAAAAGCCACAGATGACTTGGGATTGCCTAACCAGAACTTCAGGCTTGAGGAGAGTAGTGTATTTGGTTAATTGGGATGAAGGCAGGCAAGGCCTGCCATACCTAGTGAAAGAAAGTTTTGATCAACAGGTTTGGGTTGAGGAGGAACCCTTAGAAGTTTTATGTCACTTTGCAGATTTTGGAGGAAACAGCAATGTCTCTAGGGTTTCAGGCCTAGTCTGTAATATTGGTCTTATTATGTAGAGGTCTTGCGTGAAGGAAAGTGATGTGCAGTGTACTGAAGGCAGGATGGATCATTTGGATTCTTTCTGCCTTTTTGCTCAGAGCTCTGGTACTCCCCAGAACCTTCCTCTTTTGAACCCTGGGGTAGGACAGTTCTGCCACAACGCTGGGCATAGTGTAAACTATCAAATCAATATGCTTTGGACCCATCTCATCTTAAGGCAGGCATCTAAGATATCTGGGGTTTCCTCTGGTAATGACTACATGGGAGATCAGAAAGCTGGCTGAGCTGTGAATTCCTGCACTTAGGATGTCTGAAGCTGCATGAGGTGAACCCCTCTCTTACCACCTGCATGAGTGAGGAGCAAAGCGCCTAAGGAAAAGCCATGTGACACCACCCAAGATGAAAATAATATGGAAACTTTAATCAGCTCTCTGCAGCTGACCAGTCCGTGGAGGTCCTGTACCAAACCTGACCCACTTGCCAAACCCCAGCAGTGTGGAACTGGGCACTCCTCCGTCTGCCTTCAGAAGAACGAAAGGACAGAATTCTAAAAAGAGACAAGCACAGGGAACAGCAATCAGTGGTAAGTCTTTATTAAGAAAGATCTGGGGTATTTTTTTAATTACTAAAAGCAAATCCATGTTCTGCAGCATTTCTTTTTGTGAGCTGCTCAGAAAGGAGACAAGTTTTCACAAAGGCTTATTTTCAACCTCTTAAAATTATTTCCCAGTTCTTTACCCTCATCCTGGTTTGTCACATCCCAATCTCTCCAGACATGCCATGTTGGGAAGCACCTGTGAGTGCATGTCCTCAGGGCTGAGCTTCAACGCAGTAACTGTCCTGGTGCTGCTCCATCCTGGGCTGGAGCCTGTTTTGGAGTGACAGAGAAAGGGCTTTTGCCATTATGAGCAGCAGCAGGACTCTTGCCAGATGTCCCAGTTTGCTGGCGGGTTGGCTTGCAGCTAAGGCTTGTGATGAACCCATGCTTCCATCCCTAAGCTCCTCAGAGACATGGCCACTTTGCTACAACTTCATATTAGAGCACCTGAGTGGATAAAGCAATAGTGGGTAAAAATCAAATCCAAAATCTGTCGTCTTTGAAAAGATGGTAGCAGTTGCCTACTTGCAGTAAGCCATAATGCATATGCTCCTTCCAGGAAGATATTGCTGATAAGATGATTCCCGTGCGCTCCTCAGAAGGGCTGCTGAGCTGCCAAAGAAGGACCAAGCTTTCCCCTTTCTGCGTGTACCCATCCTGGTGGCTGCAGCTGGGGTGCCAGGAGCCCTTGCTGGACTGTGGGAGGATGTAAGGCTCTGGCACTTCCTGGCATGCTGAGGCCTGGCCAGACTCCCCAGGCACAGTGATGCTCCAGGGCCTTCGGACAGCTCTCCAACACAGTGAGAGCAAACCACTTTCTCTCTGGGCATAACACACCTTGATTTTCTAGTGTTTGTCTTATTTTTCCTTTTGGCTGACTGAATAACTGAAGTGCAAGCCTGTTTCACCTATTTGACATGAATTCACTGATGGATGGCAGAAGGTTTTATGTTTGCTTTTTGACTCATAGGGTGATGATGGAATTATAAACCTCACCTTTGTGGTGTATCTTTGAGCTTTCTGAAAAGTGCATATTTTTTACAGAAAATGTGAGAATAGTGGGGGTTGTGGGATAAAATTTTTTAATCCCTGAATTTTATTCTAAGTTTTGAATTGAGTCAGATGTATTTCATGGGACCAGAAAAAGCTGTGATTTTCTCCCTTTTCTACCTTTAGCATTGCTTTTGTTGTTGTTGTTTTGTTTAGCTTTTTTTTTGTTTAAAATTAAAATGTTTACCCACATATAAAGGTTTCCATAAGTTAAACAAGTTAATGTAGAAAGAAAAGTGAGGATGAGGAGAGGCCAAGCTTTGGGTTTTGGTTACCTCCAATTTTTTCCTTTTTATTTAAGCTTCAGCAAAATGGCAAGTGTTGCATTTTTGACCCACTTTCAAATCATATTAGTGAATAAGAACAGAATGAGAAGGGTAATCATGAACTTCAGAAGTGCAGCAGGTCAAGACAAGAGAGACTAGCAGCAGCCTTGCTGTGATGGCGTCCCCAGATTTGGATGTTTTACTGTATCTTAGTATATTTTTTGTGTATTGAATTTCCAGGAAGGGAATGAGGAAAAAGGAGCCACTAGCACTCCTCTCCCCATTTTCCTTGGTTCCCTTTCAGATGATGGCAGTGCGCATCTCACAAGCGCCACAAGTGCATTGAGCACTTAATGCTTGTGTAGAGCCCATCAATGCAGATGAGTGCAGACAGACAGACAGGTGCTTGCTCTGGGCCTGGAGTTCTGGGGCCTGCTATTAGTGCCAAGGCTGAGCTCAAAAGCCTTACTCAGAGGAAGGTTACATCACCCTTAGCAGCATAGGAGCTCAGTTGCAATGCTCCCAGGGCCCAGCAAGGTCACCCACATCTCTTCTGGCCAGTGGGAAGATGGACCTTTGGCTATGATTCATCCAAGATTTTTCAAAGCTGCTCTTCTCCACAGTAGCTCTGTGTTTTTGCTTGCAGGGAAGGCAGGCCAGCAGCTTCCTCTGGGTTTGGGAAAGTTACTGTCTTCCTGAAGAAGCACCAGAAGAACCAATTTGATTTACCTCGGGAAATCTGTGCTCCTCCATTGACCTTGATGGATTTCAGCTGATTTGTGCCAGCTGAGAAGCTGACCCTTCTTTATGTCAGAAAGGCTGTTCAGCACACACAAGCTGAGTGACCTGCGTTTGGTTTATGTTTGATTCAGGAGAGCTTAGTGGCATTTCCTCATCCCTATTAAAACAGTTCATTTTCTGATGACTTTGGCATTCCCAGTTCCAGCTTTACAACAGAAGCAGCAGCACTTTTTCTACCACAAGTCCATGATTTCATTTTGGCACTTAGCAGGTGTAAGGAAGGGTGATCTTGTTGTTACAGTTCCTGAGACTGTCCTCACTGCCATCCTCAGCCAGGGCCTAGGAAAGATGCAACATGAGCTGGAAAAAGAGGTATTTTTGAATGATTGATATGTGGGAATATTTTAGTCTCTGCCTGTCTCTGCCTTTCTCTCTGTCAGACTGAAGCACTGCCTCTGTCTTCTGTTCTTACTCCCATTTTGGTAATGGGAAACAAGCCCGCTGAGTGGCTACAGAAAAGGTAGCAAATCCAAGAGGCATGTAGGATGCTGATACAGCTCCCCAGTGTTGTTGCATGGCAATGACACATTGAAGTGTCTTCTGGCTGCCTGGATCCTTGTAGCCCCAGGGTATTGATATACTACCAAAATTTAATGTCTCTGCCAGGTCAGCAAAGAAACAGCACTCTCTGCTCATAATGGAAGGGAGATATGTCTCTGCCTTTTGATAGCTGCTTAGAGTTTGTGCACAACTGCATATCCAAAGCCTCCCTTTTCCTAGTGCCTGGCCACCAGGTGAAAAGCAGACGTACAAAGCCCCTGTCCCTAGCCATCTGCAGAGGGAGGAGAGTTACCCAGGGACCAGCCCTGGCATTGCTCTCTAAAGCTCATGGAAGTACTACTTCCAGCTGTCCTGCATGTCCCCTGCTTGTCATGTTTTTTAGCCTCTGCAGCAGATTGGGATTGGGAATCAAAGGGATAAGGCACAGTTTGGGGTCTGTGAACTGTTATGGATACCTGGGGCTGGGAGATGAGAGCAAGGAATGTGCTAAGCCACTGCAGGTGCTGGATCAACAAAGAGTGAACCAGCCCATCACTGCCCTCCCCACCAGCAGGCTCCAGCAGAGACGTGATTCGAACAGCAGAGACCTGGGGGAGATTTGCTCCTGTCTTTTTGCATCTCCTCTTACCCTGGTTGGCAGCCATTGTTGGCTGTGTTGTCTCATGCCAAACTTACTCATAGATGCCAAATCCTCTGCAGCCAACCAGCTCAGTGTCATGGACTTCCTTCTTGGAGCCAGATAAGTCAGTACCATTATACACGTGGGTTTTGAGTGACTTGTGCAAGGCCAGGCCGCAAGCTTGTAGCTGAGCAGGTGTTGAAAACCAGCTCTCCCAAGCATCAGGTTGGCAACCTTTCCACTAGGAAATCCTTCGTTTAACTCCATCACAACAGATGGAGTTGCATCAATGTAAGAAGGAAGTCTCCATGTGCTTGTGCATCTCTTCTCCCTGAAGGCACTTACTCTCAAAGCAAAGAAATATCACTTGTCCAGGGGAGAGCAGAAAGGGAGCTGAATTTCCTCGGGCACTATGCACTGAAGAAATGAACAGGATAGTTTTGGGCAAAATTCAAAGCACGTTGTGCAAGTTTGAAAAATGCTCCTGCAGGGCTCCATCACCAGCTCTTATCCATGAGAGCCTTTCAGGTGTAGCAGCAGTTTTCTGTGCCACCCCTCACATCTCTCTCCTTCAAAGTGGGAACAAGCTGCCCTGGAACAGGCTGACCTTTGGCATAATTTTTTTCTGAGTTTTTTTCCCCAAGTCAGAGGCACCCAAGTAAAAACCAAGGAAAGCTAAAGCAACCTCAGCTTTTTGTCAGCTTTCCTTGCAACAATGACAAGGCTGTTGTTCTGTTCTTGGCATTAAGTAAGAATCAGTGTTACCATGGGAGCAAACTCTCAACAGGTGGTGATCACACACACATTAACCTGAACCAGTGCAGGAGGCACCATGTGCCCCTGTGGACCCGCTAAAGGGAGAGGAGAGCTCATCATCCTTTGTCTGTGTTCAGAGTATGACTGTCCAGAGGATGGTGCCCAAATAGATAAGGCACTGGTCACAGATGTCTGCTTTGATTATTCCTTTCCTTTTGCAACAAACCATATGGTAGTATATGGGCAGCACAAATATCTGGCAATCAAAATTCCTGGGATCCCTCCCTGACTTCACCATTCACTCATTTAATTTGCAAAGTGGCTTTCATGCATCAGCAAAACTTGCTGCCTTGAACTTGCTCACTCCCTTAAAACAAGAGCTCCTCCACATTACTGGAGGTGCTTTTGAATATAGTCACCATGTCTTGCTTCACTATCACAAAATTAGGTGCACTTAATGCTTGTAAACTACTTTGGCACCAACAGATAAAAGGTGCTACAGACAGGTTGCTAATCAGTTTGATTAAGTAAAGCATCTAAAGTTTGCCACTGCTGCTGGAGGATTGCAGGCTGATCCATCTATAACCCACAGGAGTAAGATGAATTAGGTACGATAAGGATTGTTTGGTTTCTGGTCTGTCAACCAGTGAATGAAATGACTTGGTGTTTATATGCCAGGTCACAGAGAAAAGTTTCTTGCGATTGGAAATGATTAGGCACACTGATTAATGCTTCCAGTGCTCTTTGATCCAGAGCTGCCAGTTGGAATGAGTCTTACTGCACAGAGACATCCCAACTGCCTGGTAGTGAAAGTGTGGGGGGTAGAAAAACTGACTGAAAAAATGCCGGTGGGGATGGGAATCTCTGCTCTGAGATTTATTTTTTTTTCCATCAGGGTCTCCAGGCTTGCATTCTTAGAACCATCCTCTTATTCCTGGAAGTCAAGGAAATATGTAACTTGCATTGTGCCTGTCAGGTTTATTCATTTTAAAGAAAATATTCAGGAAAATTGCCAAGTCATCTAAACTTTCAGCACTGATAAGGACATCAGGGTCTGCTAAGTTAAGAAAACATCCCAGGTTCAAGAAAAGTTTTAAAATGTAGCATTTTCTGAGTAGTCTCAACTCCTGTGAAATTTGTTCTTTCAGCTTGGAGATAAAATCTCCTTGTGATGGATGTTCCTCCTTTCAGCAGTAGGATTTCCCATTATCCCATTTATCCAATTAGAATATCCCCCTTTTATCATAGGTGAAGTATTTGAAATAGTTTCCTAAGACAGGACACAGAAAGATTTGCTTAGATAAGAGGAAGATTCCCCACCATTGCTTACCATCACTACACTGTTTGTCTTCATTATTTTGTGTCTCTATCATGCTTTGGGTACTATGGTTGAACCTTAAACCAGCTGGGAGGCCATGAACATGCATTGCCCACTAGATTTTCTTTATAGCCAGAACTAAAAAGAACTTCTTTAAAGCCAGGACTAGTCATCCTGGCCATTCCACATTTCTTTTTGCTTTTGGTTATGCTGAAGACTCCTGATTTTATGAAATATGGGAAAACTTTTGAAATATTGGAAGTGTTCAGGAGCTGAGAAACCAGTGGGTGAAAGCTGATGCCCAGTGAATCCCACTGGGGGTATAGGTCAGTGTAAGGAGGAAATTGCAATGCTTTTTTTGACCAAACTGCTGTTTCTTTGGGTGTGCCTACTTTTCCAATGTTTTGCCAAGAGCACAAACTTGCAGAGACCAGCATCGCAAAATTCCTCTTTAACATGGGGTGCCCGTGTCCCATCTCCCACTTGAGTCAGTCACCAGCAGAGACACCTGGCCAGACACCTTCCCACCACCATTTCATATATCCAGAGAGAATCTATGGCTTTCCTATGCTCACAGCCCTGGGACTATGACTGGCTCCAATACAAAGCCTCTGATCTCTGACAGTGCATGAAATCACCCCAAGCTAGACTGGCATTTGGGATTTCTGTCCTCTGCTGTTTCCATTCAATTGATCAAAACCTTACCATCTTTCCGGTCTCTCACGTGATTGATTCCTTCCAGCCAGTGTATTCAGCAGAGGAAGGATGGACAGACAATGAACTCCTGGACCTTGTTATATGGGAAACTGGTGTAAATATGAGCATACATCAGTTTCCTGCCTTTGTGAAGTTATGCTTCATGCCATATTTTCAAGCCTACATTGTCTTCCTATGCATTCCTCAATCAATTAACATCTAATTGCGATCATTTTCACAAAAATAGATGCCTACTCTGCCTATTTTATAATTTCCAGGTGGCTCCATAGTGGCAGCTTGGCTTCTGCCTGCCCTGCTACTGGTGCTCCTGCTTTCTTCCACAGCTTGTGTGGCTGCCCTGGCATGTTGCTGCCACAGGAAGCAGTGACGCAGGGTCTCCTGGAAGCCTGCAGATGGGGCCAAGTGAAACACAGCTAGGCTTCACCCCAAGTACCTCAAAGTCTGCTGCACCAAGTGGGTTCCCATTGTCTCAGACATCTCATTGCACTTAATAGCGACAGAGGTGTCTGTATCACTCTGACGTACATCAAGGTATTGGTCAAGGCCAGGAAAGGGAGGAGTTTGGCATTAGATATGTCTCCAGCTCCTCAGGGTAGGAATCACTGCTTATCAGAAGCAATTTTGGAAAGGTATTTCTATCTGAAGCAATTTTGGAGAGGTATTTCAGGTGTGGCTTCTATGGTGGAGACAATTTCAGATGGGTGGAAGCCATCCCAAAGATGTGCCACAGCACACTTGGGGCCCCAGTGCTTCCCCAGCTGCGTGCCACTGGGTGCATGCACTGCTCCAGCTTGTTGCCATCTTGCTTACTGCCTCATTTGCTGGCTGCCTCCTGCTGAAGCCAAGTCTCTTTTCTTTTCCTCATGACCCCATGTGCAGGACAAGAAAATGTTGGCATGAGTGATAAACCCATCCTCCTTATCGTGTCCATCTTGGTATGGATCCTAGCAGGGAGACAGTATGTGAGACGGTGAGTTTAAAGGTGCCTAGCCAAAAATTACACAGCTCAGTTATTTGTCTTGTTATTGCTAAGACAGTTTACCCATTGGTTGCTGGCCCTGGAGTAGGGTATCTGTAAGGCTCAGTTCATCTCTTATGTTCGTATCTGAAGCCATGACAGGGGCTCCTGATAGGCTGAGATTTTTGCCACAGCCAGTTTTGCCTTTACTCTTAGCAGTCACATTTTTTTCTTTGCTTTCATGGGAGGTTGCTTCTCCCACTCAGAGGCTGGGCTGTGCATGCCTGACCATGCCCATGAGGTGAAGGGCAGGGCTCATTCTTCAGGCTGGCACGTGATGTGGGGCATGAAACAAGACTGTAGTAATGGAGGTATGGCCAGCAAGAAGCATGAGACTCACAGCCCCTCTGGGCAGGGTTAGACTGGGCAGAAACCTGGCAAAGAAAGTGTCTGCCAGGTGTCCAGGTTATGGTGCAACCTAGGGCATTAAAAGTCTGGATATGTGGGAGCTGGAACTGCTGTCTGAGTTAGTGAGAGATCTTTAACTCTTTGTATCTTAAACATTCATAGCAAACAAATGCTATTGGATCCTTCTGCCTTCTGCTCCAAACGGAAAAGGTCAGGATAGTTTTTCCCCTAACAAATACATACAAAGGCAGAAACAAAGGCCAACAGCATCCTGGGCTAAATTAGTGAGACTATTGCTGGTAAATTTTTCTACTCTAATCAACATCTGTTAGGCTACACCTGGAACACAGTGCCCAGTGTCTCTCTTCCCGGTTCAAAGGTACCTCCTGAAACCATCTGATGCAACTTTCCATTCCAAATAGCACCTTAAATTAGATTATTCAAGGCCCAAACAATCCAAGTCTTTAATATTTCTAATGGGGAAAATTTCACTCTCTTCCAATTCTTTAGCTGCTCTCACGGCAAAGAATTTTACTAATATTCAGATGGAACTTCTCTTGAAGCCACTAGTGCCCATTGCTTTTTCTCCTGTCATAGTGCATCGTTGTGAAGAGACGTGTCTTCTTCAAAACTACCTTTTAGGCATTGGGAGTAAGGGATTTGATTTCCCCACCCTGAGTCTTCCCTGCTCAAGTCTGAGCAAGCACAGTTAATTCAGTTGTCAAGTTTTCCAGACCCCTAATCTTCCTGGTCCCCTTTGGACCATCTCCAGGCATTTAATGTCTCTTGAACTGGGAAGAGAGACACTGGACTGTGTGTTCCAGGTGTAGCCTAACAGGTGTGGAGCAGAGTAGGAAAATCACATCATTTACCAGCAATAGTCTTGCAAATTCAGCTCAGGATGCTGTTGGCCTTTTTTGCTGCCAGGATGCGTCTGGCTTGAATTCAGTTTTCTGTCTGTCAAGTCACCCTGTGCCTTTTCAGCAGAGCAACTGTCCAGCCAACCAGTGCCCAGATGGTGCTCCTGCTTGGGATTATTCCATCTCAGGTTCAGGACTTGACATTTATCTCTGCAGAAACTCATGTTAAACCTCATTCTGGCTGACCAAACCTCAATAGCCTGTTGAGATCTCTGTATGGTAACTTTTTTTTCCAGCACCTCTACCTCCTCATCTAGCTTAGGCTCATCCTCAGATTTGGTACATTCTATCCTACCTTCCAGACCATTTATAAAACTGAATTTCATTGACTCCATAAGAAATTAATTTATGCCCAGCTGCCACCGTGACTTTGAGTCTTTTAACTTTTGAGCCTCTGAACTCAAGTTTGGTCAGTTTCTCATCCATTTGTTGTGTCATCTGCCCAGTCTATATCTTAATGGCTTGTGAAAAAAGATTTTGAGGGAGGATGTATCAAAAACCTTGCTAAAATCAAGGTAGATTTTTCCTTCCTCCGCTGAGCAAATTGTTTGGTCAAGCAGGATTCTTCAGTCTGTCTATGTTTTACACAGTCAGCTTCTTGACATTCATTTGCACGAAAATAGCTTTTGTGAGGACTGTTCCATAGTCTTCTTAGGGTCTGAAACAAGACTGACTGGTCTGCAGTTTCCTGGAATTTCTTTTGTACCCTTTTTGTAGGTAGACATAGTATTGTTCTTCACCAGTTCTTCACCATTCTTCTATCTGGTACCATGATTGGGATCATTAGATGGAGTTGTTACCTCCTGAGAGGTAGCTAGAGTTCTTTTAGCTGAAAAATCTCTGTATAGTTTGAACAGACCAGTGTAATAAGTAGCCTAGTTTTGGACTTCTGTTGATATCAACAATTATGTATACCAATACGTGTTTAGTCAATGCAGTTAGTTGGCATGATTACCCTGGCGATACAACAACATACACTCTCAGATCTGTACGCTTCTTTCATGTTGCAAAACAAGCTACGCATCTTTAGCTCAGATTTTCCAGCTTTGAAATGTTAGGAGTTATCCAGTGATACAGTAATTGCATTGGAACTGGCTAGTTTCACGTTTTAATAGCCACCACATTGAGTAAGACTAGGAAGGAAATGTGTTTTCTCCACTGTCAAAATATGAGTTTTTCTGCTCTAGCTCAACAACTGACTAAATCTTTCATGTATCAGTTGTTGATGGCTCACTATCTGGCTTCTCAGAAGAGTGAGAGGAGAATAACAGGGGCTGAAAAGGAAAATGTGGAAACACCAGGGAGATTCATGCAAGTCCTCTGAATGGTACTCTCCTCCTAGGTGGTAATTTGTAAAAGCACAGCTGTGCATGGATGTCCTTCCACATCTATGGATTCAAATTTTAAAGTGTAATTGTAATTACAAAGTAATCGTAAAGCAATTGATATGACATTGCTTAAGACTGTTATTAATATTCACAGAGCAGGTAGCTATGTGCTGTGTTAGACATCTTATATCTTTACTAATGAACCATATCCTCAAGTCTTCCCTCTAGGAGAGTGGAAACCTGGCATACACCCAGGCTCTGTTAACACTAACCTCAAGATTATTTCAAGATGCTAAGATGGAAAGTGTGCTTTTGTTCTTAATTTTTCTGATCTGTTTTTTGTTTGTTTGTTTGTTTGGGGTTTGTTGTTTTTATTTAGTTTTGTTTCTATTTGTTTATTTGTTTTTCCCCAGTAGAATTACCTATTTCTGGCCTGTCTGGAAAGGGTCAATAGAAAACAAGATTTCACTGTAGCATTGCTGTAGCCATGGTCAGTATTGTGTGTGTATATTTTAATAGTCAGCTGAGTTTAAATAAGCATGCAGAATGCCTGATTTTGGGCAAGTGAAAAGTGGCGGCTGTTTGCACTGGTGTTTACTTCGTGCTGTGAGCTACCTGCTGGCTTTGCAGAGGTGGAACAGTTCGGGGTGTCATTTACTTGAAGCACTTTATCATGGCTTCCTGCTTACAGGTTTTCAATGAAAGGCCCTGTTCACACATGCGGCAACTCGAATTATCTCCAAACAAACTAGTGTATGTGGAGTGTAATTCATGAACACTTCCAGCAAGATGATAAATGGCAGTCAGGACCAGCACATGCATGGTGGCCCCTCAGGCATGCGTCTCAATCAAGTTGTGCAAAGATACTGTAGAAGAGGCTGAAAACATCACTTTAAAATAAGACATGTGTCTTTTGGAGCTTTGGAGACCAGACTGTAAGTGACAGGCATGCAGTGTTTGTTCTGTCACCTGTTGTCTAATATTAAATTTCTAGAACTTGAAAGATACTTCAGGTTTTATCCCTGATTCCTCCTTATGTGACTACTAATCTGCTTCCTGAAAAAAACAACAGTCATCTTAGTTCTTCAAAGACACCTTAAACAGTCAGATCTGGTAAATAATAGCAATAAACTCTAAGGGTTTATCTACTGACCTGCTATTTTCCAGGCTTTGTTGACAACTTTCTTGAAGTGCAGTTGAGCTTTGTCTTAGCAGAGGCCATTCCTGTGTGATGGCCAAGAAACAAAGGAAAAGCCCTCAAATGCAGGAGTTCTAGGAGGTTGTGGCCAGGTTTATTCCAGCAGGTTAAACAGGGACAAGGCATAGCCCTGAGCACTGGTGCATACTTGTCCATACTGTAAGCTGTTAGCACAGCTCCAGCCCACACAGGCCAGCACTTCTCCAGACAACACCCAAACACTGTCTGGGGATGCGCACTGGCCAGTGGCCATCACCAGTATTAATTTGGCTGAAGGCACTTTGTTCTGGGAAAGTGTCTGGATACAAGATACTGGGCAGTTGCTTCCAGTGCCAAGGGACAATCCTTGGCTTGTTTATTTACATGTATGGACAAGATGAAGGTTTTGGGATACAGGAACATCGGTGATGAGGTGCAACAGATGCGAATTTTGCAATTTCTGTTAAACTTTCAAGTCCTACCTTCAGATACTGTCTCTCTTGAAAACCCTACGCTTGATAGGAGTTTCTATTATTGCTCTCATATGTCAAGGAAGGGAAGAAACCCTTGGACTTCAGCTGGTAGATGGAAAATAATGGGAAAGAAATGTGAAATGACAGGGGAGGAGTTCTGTTCTGGTCTACAGAGATTCAGAGATTCACAGATTGCTGATAACAATTAAAAAGTGTGCTGTATCTTCCTATTTATGAGGGAGAAGACACAAGGAGAAACAGCTCAAAAATATGGAAATACTAAATGCAAATGGTAGGCAACTTGATGGTCAGAGTCTTGCTTGTCACATAATAGTGTCTAGGTTTTGTCTGAGGCATAATAAAAGGCATCCACCGTAGTCAAATTGATCATGCTTTTTGTTGACAAAATGAATATTTTTCTGCCCTTAAAATCTCAGCTGAAATTGATATAAATAAATAAGTAGTCTTGTTTCTAAGGAATGATGTTTCTGGGGAAAAGTGTATGTTGTGATCTGAATCAGTGCTGCAAAGCTCATCCTGCATAAACTAATAGTCCCAGAATCTCGCACAGCTGATTAAATGTATTTTGGTCCATTACGTCAATGCATTGCTTGTACTAGGGAACCCAAAACTGAACACAAGGCTCCAGATGCAATCTCATGAGTGTCAGATAAATGAGAATTGTGTCTTCTTTCAACTTACACAGTTATCTCATCATAGAAAGTTGCCTGGTTGGTCAACCAAGAGGTCAACAGCACTCTGCTTGTCTGCACTGATCCGTATCAAAGTGCCTCCAAAGGACTTAGCGTGCCTTTGACTAAGGCACTAAGGGTAGGAATATGTTTGACTCGAAAAGTAACAGGTGGAGCTGGGTGCTATCTGTTTGTACCACATTGGTGAGCTGTTAAAATGGAGCCCCATAAGCATAAGGCGCACCGTCCAGAGAAGCAAGAGACAATAGGGGTTATTTTGGTATCTCAGAGGGCTTAGTGTATGGGAAGATTCTTTGTCAGTCCTGAATGTTCTTTTTACCTATTTTTGTTTCCATCCAGACTTTTTTATCTGCTGCTTTTTAACAAAACTAGTGCTGAAGGAAGGGACATAAAACTTGACTCAAGCAGTGCTATAGCTGAACTGCTGTAGGTAGTGGAGCTGTATAAGCATTTTAACATAGCAAGTTAAAGTGAAGAGCCATGTGAATAAATGAGTAGCCCTAAAGTGCTAAAAATGAACATTTTGTGATGGATTGAGGGATGAGGGAAAAACACCCCCGCTCCTTGCCCTGTATGCTCTCACAATCCATCCTTTGACTATGTTCACCAAGGAAGGTGAAGGGGATCCACAGATGGAGGGGTTATAAAACTCATCATGTTCCCAAGGTCTGAAATCAGTTGACAAAATGTGAACAGAGCAACCCCAGAGCCTCTCTTCTCAGGCTGGGAGGTCTGAGCACTGCCAAAAGCTTCTGGCCCTCTCTCCCAGCCTGATGGTTTGAAAGAATATTGTTGGCTCCATGACACTGCGAGTCTGTTGACTTGTGTTTGTATGTTTGTGCTTGGATGTATGCACAACTCAAAAGCAGGTCTGAGGTTAAGTAAAGCCCCTTGCTTGTTGGAGAACCTTGATCAACATGTCACAGAACGTGACAATTTCCATAATGGTTTTTCAAAAACGCAAACAAGATTAGCTGCCAGCTTCCAGGGTGGAATATGCATAACCACTTGAAATATCCAACTTCTAGGCTCTGCCATCTTCTCAGCAGTTTTGAACAAATTGTTTGATTTCTCTTTGCCAGGCAGTAATACTGTTCTATTTATCTGACATCTTTTGAGTGTTGTGTGGCTTATTGAAGGGCTTTTCATGTCAGAAACTTAACGTAGGCTTTAGTTTATTTTTTTTTTCTCTAGTGGTCAAGCTGAAAAAGAGTCTTAGTGTGTTTTTTTTTCTTTTTGTTTGTTTGTTTTGGTTTTGATTTTTGTTTTCATTTGGTTTGATTTGGGGTTCTTTTGTTGCTGTTGGGATTTTTTTGTGTCTCTCTTTATGGACAGATATTTAATACTTCTGAAAATTTGCTTCTTTTATCATGTCTTAATTTGGACATCTAAAACTATGTCCCATTTTCAATTTAGGCCAAACACCCCTGCCATGGCATTACACAGTTTTTACCTTGGTGGGGGCACACAACCTAACTCAGCACAGATGAGTATGAATGTGAGGGTAATAAAAAGATACCTTGGCTGCAAGCATATAACATGATTTTGTCCTGTCTATATTAGTTGTAGCATACTCTTATGTCCTTCCAAAATAGTGGGTTTTGATCTTTAAGAAACGCCTGTATAAGCATGAAATGCTGGAAACAAAAAGGCAATTGAGTGATTTTGCAGTCATGGATTTTTGTTTCAAGAGTGACATGATTTTTGGAGTCAGTAATAATGCAGTGGGCTTACTTTTCACATATGCTAATAAGCAAGTGTTGGGGTATTTATATTAGAAGAGGAATACTTATAATGCACAAAAGAAACCCAGAATGATGCCATGACCTGCGTACCACCTTCTAAGTTCACTGTCACTTCGTCTGCCTATATTGTAGTAGTTTGCCAACAATCTCATTTACTATATCCCTTGCAGTAATACAGTTCTGCTACACATCTTGAAAGCGTTTGGAGTTGAAGTAAAACTGGTTTTCCCATCCCTACTGGACTTCAGTGCAAATAAGAATGAGAATCAGGTAGAAGGCTTATGAAACCAACTATTTTTGTCTCAGCCCTGATAGGACAACAACTTCCTTGTCCTGCTCTGATATTCACTCTGTGTGACTCATCTGTAGAGAACTTTCTGGCCCATTTTATTTAAAAATGTGTTCTAGCCAGAGAACTGACTGAGACTTTCTAAAACTGAAATCACAGAAAAAGAACAACTTGGCCAATTGTTGGATGCTGGTTAACCTTTTCTACACCACCTCAGCTCAAAAGGTATAACATGTGCTGTCTTATGCAGGAGAGCGTTTTTAACCAAAAGAATGGTTCTTATGGACTTTTTTTTCCCACTCTATAGGATCGGAATTATGGAAAGGACAGATTTCAAGGCTGTCATGGAGAGTGAGTTCAGATATCCTCAGAGACTGAGTAGGTGATGGCTGTTTCACGGTGGAAAGAATTGGCAAGACTTGAAGACTTTGAATCTCCTCCTGGCCTCTGGTCATACTTAGCTAGCCCAGGGTTTCAGAGGATTTTCCTGGTCTTTGGTGCTCCCAAAGCATGAGGGCTGCTGCCAAGCTTTGAGGGTGCACGACTGATAGAAGTGTGACACTCAGCAGGGAGCCTGGAGACATTTCCTCCTTTAGTCCTCCATTACCTAGGATCCAGAAATGCTACTTTTTCCCAAATTGGGAAAAAATGTAAAATGTTTCCTTCAGTCACTCAGACACCAGAAAGAAACATACATTTGAGAGCATGAGATAGGGAGAACTCAGTGTTGTCATCTTCCTAGTGAGGACATGTCCTTTCCTTTTCGCTTACATGTTTTCCCTGAAGATACAAACTTAGGTTGTTGTTGAGTTAGTGCTTACTTAGTGTAACACTCTGAGTGATCTCTCTCTCAAGGGCTTTAAGTACTTGATTGAATTAGGACTTTAGGAAAGTCCTTTTCCAAGAAAGCTACCTTTCCCAAGAGGAACTTCCATGCATGGAATCTGGAAGTGATCTGATGTGGACATTGGTGACATTGATGAGCTTAATGTGAAATCTGGGTCTGCTGAAACCAAAACTGCCATTGATTTTAAGAGATCTGAATTTCATTCTCAGGATGTTTATTTGCATTACTTTTCTCATAGGACTTTTGAGATATAGGCATAGAGGACTTGGGGAAAATATTGGTATGAACAAGACATCCTTTCCATTATTGCAAGGGGTAGGCAGATTGCATGGTGGAAAGACACATTTAGAGTTTGGCCTGACACTTTGAAATGCTTTTCATTCTTTCCTACCTGCCATGCTTCAGTCTTCCAGGTCAAACTTGAGCATGAATGACAGGTTTTATTATTTTGAGTGTTCTGTGTTTTTCTTCATTATTTAGATACTGAACTTGCAAAACAGTCTCTCAACAGGGCAAATTATTTGCAACTGGATCATAATGAGAAAGTATGTGCCTCTGGTGAAAGCAGTCCACCTTTCACAAACCACAGCTAAAACTCATTTTTTCAGTGAAGCACAAAGCATACAGCCACTTGCAAATGTCAGTTTTTCTTAGCATGAAGCAAACATGCATTTTGTAAATGTGGGACAGACATGTTTTGATGTGGGTCTTGAACAGGGCTTCAGTATAGGGATAGCTCATCTTTAATTTATAGTTACATGCAATCAAGCCATTCCAGGAAAAGATATTTTGTGGTTCTTGGGCCAGGGAAGAAGAAGGAAAAGGAGAAGAAGGAGAAGAAGAAGAACAACAACAACAAGAAACAGATACATCAGGCAGTACAGATGTATGTTCACTAAAATGAAAACATAGTATAAAGCTCTTTAAATGTTTTAATTATTAAAATCACTGAGAAATTCATGCTAAAATTCTTTCAGGTATCACCTCTTCTTTCTCTGGGAAAACCAGAAACAATCCTTTTTTGTTTGCTACCTCTGTTGCCACAAGCAAATTTAGTTAAATCCAGCTGGTGGCCAGTCACCAGTGGTGTTCCCAAGGGCTCAGTACCTGGACCAGTTCTATTTAAGAACTTTATCAGTGATCTGGATGAGGGGATTGAGAGCACTCTCATTAAATTTGCAGACAACATTAAGTTGGGTGGAAGTGCTGTTCTGACAGAGGGTAGTAAGGCTCTGCAGAGGAATCTGGGCCAGCTGGATTGATGGGCCAAGGCCATAGTTATGAGGTTCAACAAACCAAAGTGCTGGCTTCTGCACTTGGGTTGCAACAACCTCAGACAGTGCTACGAGCTGGGGGAAGAGTAGCTGTAAAGCTGCCCAGCAGAAGAGGACCTGGGGGTGTTGGTTGACAGCAACTGAACACGAAGCAGTGTTTCATGCCAATGGGATCCTGACCTGTATCAGCAATAGCATGACCAGCAGGACCAGGGCAATAACCATCCCTCTGTACTTGGCACTGGTAAGGCTGTACCTCAAGTCCTGTGTCCAGTTTTGGGCTCCTCACTACAAGAAGGTTCTGGAGCAAGTCCAGAAAAGGGCAATGGAGCTGGTGAAGGGTCGGGAGCACAAGTCTGATGGGGAGCAGCTGAGGGAGTTGTGTGTTTAGCCTAGAGAAAAGGAGGCTTGGAAGAGACCTTACTGTTCTCTACAACTACCTGAAAGGAGGTTGTAGCCAGATGGGGATCAGTCTCTTCTCTCAAGTAACAAGAGACAGGATGAGAGGAAATGACCTTGTCTTGTGTCAGGGGAAGTTTTGATAAGATATTAGGAAAACTAATTCACTGAAAGGGTGGTCAAACATTATAACAGGCAACTGAGGGAAGTGGTGGAGTCACCGTTGCCGGAGAAATACGAAAGACACAGCTGTTGCCTCTCTTGTGCCCAGGTTTGACTTAGTTGATCAAAATGTCATTTCTGGCCTGAAAGTTCATCAATCATTGGAGTCCCACAAAAAAACTTGTGGCTCTTTGATCACCATTTGGGTGAGAGAAATTTCATTGTACCTCTTGTCTGGTACTGCAGGTAACTGTGTACTGGAAATACAGCTGCGTGTCTGGCAGCGCTGCCTGTGTGCCTGCCTGTTGTTGAGACCAGCTAGCTCTGGACTCCTTGCCGAAGGCTATTACCTCAAATAGCACAGTTGTTCTGCTATGTGGTGTATTCAGCCTTTACTGATGCTCACCACAGCTTCTCCTGGAAGGAAAATTGGTACTTGATTAATCTGTCAGAAACTGGCTTGTCCTAAATCATAGGAACAAAGAAAGCTTGTAAGGAAACCGCTGCCCTATCTTTGTCAGTCTTTTAATAATAATAATCTTTCCTTATTTGTATTACATGAAGCCTTGCTTATGTCTCTAACACTTAAGGAATACTCAAATTTGCTCTTTTTTTTTCTTTTTCTTCAGACCAACTGTCTTTGGGTCTGATCCAAACTCCAGTTGATTTGAAAGAAGTCTTTCTAATGCTGTTGGCTGTCTTTGGATCATCTCCCTCACTTGCATCCCTTTAGTAAATCAGAAGTCCACGTTTGACTTCTTAGAAAGCTGATCTCAGGAAGATAGAAATCAAATAATTTCAGTGTAGCTCCTCAATGTTCTGATTGAAACACAGCTGTCAGAGGGTTGCTCATCTCAAAGAAAGAGATAACAAAGGAACGACTTCTTCCAAAATACAGTATGAATTCTAATATTTTCTATTAAATGCAATTCAGTAGAAAAATATGAAAAGCAATCTTTTTTATGCAGCTTGCTTTCTCTGCCTCATAGACAAATTCCACTGGACCAACTTCTCTCACCCCTACTTTAACTATCCTTGCTATAAAAAGAGACTTAAAAAACTAGTAAGCGCTTACCATTTAATATATGACAACATGGTGAAATGGACCAAGAGTCTTCTTGTAAATATTTGTGGGAACTAAGGAAATGGGCCTCAAACCTTACCCCAGAAACGTCAGTGAATGTGGTTTGTTTGCAAGTTTGGCTTTTTGTTTAATATTTTGGGGGTTTTTTGGTTCTTGATGATGATGTTGGGTTGTTTTGGTGTTTTGGATTGGTTTTTTTAATTAATTCCCTCATCCCTGAGGAAGTATTTTATGGAAATAGAAGTTCTCCTTATTTCTGGCCTACTGGACTGAGGTCTAAATTAAAAAAGCAGCTGATCTCCAGAAGTTCCAAAGAGATGGAAGAGAACGAAGAGGGTCCTTGATGGAGGAACATGGTGCCTCCTCTGTGTCAGGATTTATGCATGGATCACATGTGCAATTGTATCCTGACTCTGGAGCAAACACCAAAAACGACAGTTTATAAGACCTCCTGGCCAAGGGTGTCTGGCAAAAGTGACAGCTACCACCAGTCACTCCTGGTGGATGGGTTCAGCTGCTGAGGCAGTACCTGGGCTGGAAATGGAGATCACTAAAAATTCAGCTGTCCTCCATCTGAACTGTACCTCTTGCTGCCAGATGGGCCATGTGTGTAGGGTAGTTCTGATCCTTGGATCAGATGAGGCTTTTTAAGAGAACTCAGGAGACTCTACTGGAAGAGGGAAAGCTGAGAAAGCTGCAAAGTCAGCTTCTGCTTGGGCTGAAAAAATCAGAAAGTCAATAAGGGCAACTGTTCAGGGAGGGATGGCAGATTTGAGGGGTAGCAGGTAGTGTGATAGGGAATGTTGCTTGGTGTTGTTACCCTCCTTTCACTAAAGAAAGGATTTCATGTCTCTAATTTGGTACTTTCTAAAATGAACATTGCTTGTGCAATAGGCAATCTCGGTTGTCTTTCTAGGCATCTGGGCTGACACTGGTGCTGATTTTACTGCTGCACTTTAGCAGGGACCTTAGCAGGGACCTTTGGAGATTAAACTTGACTCTTCAAAGCTTGGCAAAGGTGAACTGTGTCTACCTTTTGAAGGCCCTCATTGGAGCCTGTGGATAATACTGAAATGCTTACATATAATAAGAGTAAGGGCTTCTTTTCATTGTCACGTGCTGAATGGGATGTTAACTTTTAGAGATGGCATCTCTGTCTTCCTGGGTGAGCACTGGATTTAACACAGAGGAATGATGGTGAATCTGTAAGAAACCTGTGGATGCTCCTGTCCTTTTGCACATAAAACCTGAAATCTAATAAAAATATTTATTTATTGCTTTACTTTAGCTTGTTTTCAGCTGCTATTATATTACAGTTACAGAGATTTACTTAAGAAGAATATTGTATGTCATCAACTTTGTGCACACTAAGGATGTGACAAAAACAACGGCTACTGTAAAAACCTTTAAATAGTTCTGTCAGTCTCCTGAAAAAGGGGAAACTTGGTGTTTTCTAACCAGTATTTTCCTATCATGAAATAGGATTGGGGGATTTTAGAGGATGATAAATTGACAATGAGTCAGTGGGGCAACATTGGGCTAAAGGAATCTGCTCTACTGTGCTGCAGGCAATGTGGGGTGTACTTCAAAAGCTAAATAAAAACTCAGACACTCAATTTTCTGCTTTCCTCAGCAGTGACTGGACCACGGGTTTCAGTTTAAGGCTTTATGTTAAAGAATTGGACAAGTGACAGTCTGGAGTTGAGACCACAGCAGTTATGGAAAATGAGAATCAGTGTTTCTGATGAGGAGAGGTGCTGTCCTTACAGGAAGAGAAGTGAACAAGGAAAGCTCATGACAATTGCACATAGAAACATTCAGGCTGCAGCAAGACACACAATCATTAGAGATGCTTTGTCTGCATCCAGGACCCTGCTCTGTATGGGATTAGAACTGCAAACCAACATCAAATACACCATATAAATCAGAAAAGGGAGACCTAGCTGCTTGGTTCTGTTTGTTATTTTGCTTCTGCATCTGCTTAAAATTGGAAGAAGACTGATGTCAGTTCCTATATAGCCCAATACTGCCAGCAAAGCATCCTGTGTGATTTAAGCCAAAACTCTTGTGGAAGAGTTAATCTGGACAATGCATTTTTGTCGTCTTGACTGAGAAACAGGTGATCAGATGAGAAGCCTATGGTAGTGCCAAAAGCTCACCAAAGTATTTCAGAAGCATCTTATTAATGGCTGATATCTCAATTTGTGCCTCCACAGAACTTGTTGCTCTACAGTAAATCTTTCAACATTTGAGCCCACCTGCCTCTGCCCTTTCTAACAATAAAGATTAGGGTCACTTCTCATTAGTCAGTAAGAGCTGAATTTAAAAATGCTGATCTTGCTGCACGGAAGTTTTTAAGTTAGATTAAATATGAGGGAAAAATAAATCAGGGAAGAGCAAGCTACAAAGGGAATTGCAGATTCACTTTCCAGTCTGAAAGATTTTTAGGGCAGGGACTGTCAATTATTTTGTTTGTACAACAGTCTCAACATAAATGGGGCCTCTAGCTGCTTCCACAATGTAAATTATTAATGCTGCTAGGATCCACAAAAGACATGTGCCTAGCTTTATGCACAGGGGTAATAAAACTGACATCTAGAGGAATCTTTTTGCTCATAGTTAAATATGTGCTTATATTCTTTGGGCCTCTGGTGTCTGCTTTAGAGCTTATGTACCTGATGGGATCTTGAAGTAGTAAAGCTGGCTGTGCTATGATAGAGGATGCAGGTCTGAATAGACACACTTGAAGATTCCAGATAATTTTCATGACTTCTCAGAGAAACTTAGCCCTCTTGGCTATGCAGGAAACCAGTTGAAATAGATAGTCCTTATCCAAAGTGACAGCAGGTACACGATCCTAATAAAAGAAACATGGACATCATCCTGTCATTGCATTACCTTGCCTGACAAAGGGAGGCGGCACACCATGATCTGAAAGATCTGAGGTGACACAGCACCCGACCAGGCATCCTGGTTGATGGAGTGGGAGTCAGGAGGTGGAGAGGGTGGGAACAGAGTGGGGCTGGAACCACCTGGAGCTGTGTCTCAGCACTCGCTGGTTGCTTTGTGTCGGGTGGTCCGTGCCTGTGCTCCCAACAACAGATGCGAGTTCGTGAGGTGCCAAACTGAGCCTTGATTAACCAGAAATAACAAAAACAAAACTAAAGAAAGAAAAAAAGTTTAATAATCCTGAAGCTCTGGGGACTTTTTGGTTGGGTATTCTTCACGCTATCCTTCAAGCAACCTGCACTACAGCAGATTGCAAGTTCTTACAGAATTGCCAACCTTTGCCTTTTGGGAAAAACCTTGCTTTCTTTTTGGCTCAGTTTACACTCCTTTTCAGCCATCTTTCCCTCACTTGGAGGAGTTTGCAATGTATTATGCATGATGTTATTTAAACCTCTGTGTTGATTGTGGTTTCTATGGGGCTCTTTTTTTTATTGGTATTTTTTTAAATATGTATCACCTACCTTTGGAGAAAGACCCTTCTGGCTCGGCTGTCTTCAGTGTGAAAAGGCAGAGGGAGCAAAGGGAGAGGAGTCCTAAGCCCTGCAGATACAATGTCATGGTGATCAGCAGAAACTATCTGATCATATCTGTCTGTTTGTCCTGCTTGGGGCCTCTGTGCTCTCTGCATCCTTCGGTCAGTCTTCTCTCTTCTTTTCACACACTTGCCCCTTCCTGAGGGATAAACTGGAGACAGCCTTTTAGAGGCAGTGCCTGTGCTTCCAGCCATAGAAGCAGACTTTGGAAGGAAAGGCATTTATCGAAGGCATCCAGCTGCTGTAAAGGAGCTCTGGATTTTCCCTTTCCTTTACTCTTTCTGGGCAAAAGGGAGTCAAGCTGTGTGATGTCTCCTCTTCGGATCTTTCTCTTCCCATGTGAAATACAGGGATAAGGGACAAGTTTCCATTTGTTCTCCATTATGAGTTGTCACTGTGTGTCTTTTTCAGGAACACAGTGATGCAAAAACCTTTGGGGAGATGCTCAGCAGGAGCCCATGAGAGACCTGTCTCTGATAAGCCCAGGAAGGTGAGCTCTGACTTCGTCAAGCAATGCTCTACTCACCCGAGTGCTTTCTGTTTCCCCTTAGCCTCCAAAAATGTGAAATTGAGCCTTGATGAGTGGCAGCATGTTCCAGCTTTGCCAGGTTCTCAGGAGAAAGTTTGGGTCTGCAGAGAAAAGGCCAGTCTCGGGACATCTCCTGCAAGGCAGCAGCTCCCGCTCCTTGGGCCTGGTAGGGGCCCCTTGGCTGAGCCTGGTGAAGTCAATCTTGAACTATGCTGGTTCAGAAGATCCTTCTGAGCATGGATGGATCAGAGACCACCCACAGTTCTGAGACATACAACCCACTGAGTGTTGTCACTTGAAGAGATTTCCTTTTTTCCAGCTCTTGGCTTCGTCCTCAAAGCCTTTTCCTTCTGGAAGAATCTTTTTCTGTACATCGTGTACATATGTCCTCCATCACTGTTGGAGCTGTTCTCACAAGGCAGTATGTTATTGGCAAAACTGCTAATTGAATAGAAATTGAAAGAAGAAAAAAAAGATGAAGGGAGTTGACAGATTGGGAAGCCTTGGATGAGCAAATGACGCTTTTGCTCCTCTGCTGAACTGTGTAAGTTACAATTCAGTTGTGCTCAGTCAACCCCACCTAGGGTTGAGACCTAGGGTAAGGAGATGCCCTTTAGACAAGGAATTCTTGGGAACTGTATGCTTCTCAAAAAGCCATTGGAGACCTCAGGGACATTCTTGCAAAGGGCAGTGCTGCTACATCTTCATGGCTTCCCCATCACCAGCCTCCATGTGCTACAGTCACACTGCCTAGTGGCAGTGGAGATTGTCTCTGAAATACAGAAACCTCCATGCTCTGGTGTACTGAGCATCTATGGCCTCTACTGTAAGGCCATTACTCACTTCTTGTCTAGGCACTGTGTGAAAATTGCCAGATTTCAACTCTGGAAATCAGGTTTGGTTGATTAATCTTTGCACCAGGCTGACTCCCAAGCTTACATAAGCTGATTAAGTTAAGATGGAGAAGCAAAGAAATAAGAGGTTCAGAATGTAGGATTTTTTCTGACTGTGGGTGGAACAATTTCTTGCTTCTCTAGAACAAATTTGGGGTTCAACCTTTCCTTTATAATGCCAGTGTGGCCCAGGCAAGGGTTAACATCCCAGTCACCCGCCCCACTGCCCACCCTGCAACAGGCTTAGCTTGCCCTTCCATTGTTTGGACTAAACCTTCCCAGATTTACTTACTTCCTTTTGATGTCTGGCAATGTTTGTTTATTAGCGCCAGTGGCCTGTGTTAACTCTGAGTAAGTCTTTGACTAAATCCCATTCTCTGCCTTTCCTCCTCCCTTCACGGGCTTGTGAGCTGATAAACTTCACTGCTGGCTTTCAAACCCAGTGAGGTTAAACATGAACTTCTTTTACACCTGCCTGCTTTCCCAGCTAATGGACTCTGGTGAGTGCTGAGAGAGGAGTCCTTTTATGGCAAAGAGAAAGCTGCAAAGGTTCATTTTGTTTCGGTTCATATGTTCAAGAAGTGGGCTTTTTAACTCTTGGAGAGGAAAGGATTATTTTAGTGAATTCCCTGCTGTCCTGAGGTCAACTGCTTAACCGTAGCAGAGAAATAATAACAGGGCAGGTATTAGCCCATAAGTCTCATAGTGTTATATATAGCCCACCAAGCACTATTTTATTATTCCTTTCTTTCATGGTGCTTAAGTACTATTTTGGGACTCAGAGTTTAGACAGCTTCAATCTAAAGTATGAATCAAGAGAAAGAAGATGAGACCTGTTTGGGGAATGATAAGTATTTGCTATGGAAACGTTTGAAACAGTTCTCTTTTTCCTTTAATCATGGAAAAGTTCCATTAAAAGAACAAAGCCTACAAAACACTCTTGAAATATAAAAAACCAAATCCCCCTGTTTTTCTCCATTTTTAATATTTTAATTTCTAAAATTTTGCTATAGGTCTGCCTCAGGGGAGGATGCATTCAAAAATCCCTTGCGACTATTTGTGCCTTTTCATTTTAAGACCTAAAAATTCCTGACTAGATTTGCTTGTGTTATTTAATTAGGGAAGTAAGCCCTACTCTCAAACTCTGTACAGGTTATGTGCTCTATGTATATGCTCTAAATTTTATAATTTATGATTATAAGATAAGGCTACATGATAATTTTAAAGTAAGGAGTCTTTGGATATTTATTACTCCATTATTTTGTCTCCTAAAATGCTTTTCTTCAGCAATGATTAATAATTAAGTCATCAGTATCTAAAAGTCTTAAAATGTCTTGTGGTTACTTAAATATTCTTTTTACAGGATTTACAAATCCATTGATTTATAAAATAATGTTTCAGGGTATATAGATGTTCCAGCTGGGGCAGTAACTCTGTAGTGCTAGTCTGCACTTTTCTATGCAGTAAAAGTGTCTTTGGCAAAAAGAACTCACATTCAAACTGCAGGTGATTGAAAGGTAGCAAAGAGGAAGACTTATAGAATATGAATTGCAGAGTGAATCCAGATTGCCATGAAAGATTTAAAAGCCTAGGAAAAATTTGTGGTCATCCAGAACTGAACTTACATGTCAGATGACGTACTAATAGCCCTCCTATTTATTTCTAGTATTTTTTCTTCATATATTTCCTGAAACTATAGCATTTGACAGAAAGACTTTTGCCTCATTTTGTCCACGATTCTTTGTCAGTGACTTTGATCTCTTTTGGTGTGATGATGAAAAGACCTTCACTGAAGGTTTCTGGCATAGTTTAAGAAATTGTCACCCAGTCCCTCTCCAGCCCCGTCAGAACAGAGAAGGAGATGTCTGTGTTTCTACCCCTTCTATTCATAGCCCAGATTACTTTCTCTATCACAACCTCACAGCAGCTTCTTCATCAGTGCCCCATGCAGCTCAGGACAAGAGATGTACTGCATGGCTCTGCCAGGAATGGCCAACAGCTGGGACCACAAGGATGCTCATGTGCCTAATTAACTGATGTCCATGAGCATCAGAGACCTAGTCACCAAGCCTGCAAAACAGACTTCTCAGGACACTTAGGCACACTGAAGGAGAGCAGGCTGCTATTTAATTTTAAAGATCAAAGCTTAACACTGTCTGCTTATAAGAGCTAGTCCTGTCTATTTAGAAATATTTTGGTTTCAAGAGGTCTCTGGTTTACCTAACCAAGGCTTTTTGTAGTCCTTTCTGCATCCAGAAACATTGAGATGTGCATAGAAATACTCTGCAGAAGCCTAGAAACAGCTCGCTGTGAGCCTGGGGGCACTATTTTCAATAGGTCAATAATTCTTAGATTGTTATAATAACCAGTGACAAAAAACCTGTTTACATGGAAAGCAGTATTGATGTAGGTAATGGAGTTGCAAATCCCAAGTGCATTCCAGCACAAATCTGCATATAGACACAGTTCTTTGTAAACGAACGCCCTAGTGCTACAGCAGCCTTCAGAACATGCACGGCTTTGCCTTGTCTTTGACTAGTGCTGTGAGTCACAGAAAGGTTTTGTTTCTTATTTTTGCATGAACAAACCCCAGCCTCTTGTATATTCCAAGTATCTCCCTTTAAACATTCATTTGCCTACTGCGGTGCTGGACTGCTTGTGCCCTTTGCCTGAGCAGTCAACCAGTTCCCTTTGAAGATGTTTACTAATTAAATAAGAACAAAGATGGAATGAATGTTAAGCACCTTCAAACGCTTGTATGCTGCAGTCCCATGACTGTACTTCACAAGCTGCTGTAAAATCTATACCTTTTGGAATATATCACATTCCTTTAATGGATTATCTTTGTTAAAACAGTTAAGAAAAAAAAATAAAAGACATTCTGGCTTGTTTCATAGCCTGTTTTCGCATCTGCAATTTTTACAGTAGGAAAGGTGGAGATTCTGTTGGATCTCACAGAGCACCGAGACCCAGCATGGCAGATCCCAGCTCCAGCTGTGGCTTTAGGGAACTTACTAGCTCTGCTCTTTTTCCTTATCCATCTAGCATAGCCTGGTACCTAAAGGCATGAGTGCAACCAAAACTTCAGCTAAGTACACTACCAGCTTCAGGGATATCCAAATTATGAATAACCTTTATTTTTAAGATCTGGGTTAAAGTTACTTTCTCACTCATTTGGGTGTGATACACTCATGCTGATCTCAATACCTGAAGATCTTTTTAATTAAAGAACAATGATAAAAAGCCACATAAAATGGGTTGCATCAAAGCATCATCATACTACAAATGTTAATTATTATAATTACATAAGATTGCTCACGTTTATTTTCTAGCTGGGAAGATACACCACCTGACTGGGTTTCAACGTGTGGCTTTTTCATCAAAATTTTAAGGAGGCAGATGTCTTGCCTAGGAGTCTTCCCTGCCAAGCTGCATAGCTATGGTCAGTCTCTCACCTGATTCAAATATGGCACTCAATGCATGAACATTGACACAAGAAACTTTCTTTGACAAGTGACAAGTTGCAATCATGAACTTTCTTTGGTCTTCCTTCCCAGGCCTCCTCCAGACTGGCAAATGCTACATTCTTAGGGGAAATAATGGAAGTGCTGTAGGGACATACAATGTCCTAGTGGTCTTCTGGTTAACATGTGGTTTAATCATCTCTACTTAGCCATCTCCGTGGGATTATGTCAGGCTTTGGTACCTTCCAGAGGAATAACAGGCCCAGCATGACTGGTCCTGCTGTTAGTTCTGTGAAGGAGCTGGGGTGTGATGTCCAACAGCAACAACCTCCTTTTCTCCACCAAGAGGATGGTGAGAAGGCTTTCTGAGAGAGCAAATCTGGACCTGTAGCAGATACTGTTTGGTTGTTCCGGAAAAATTACCAAGTGAGCTTTGTCAGAAAGGTGAGAAGACATATAGCCCTGGGAGCGGTGTTCTGGTGTGATGGCCAGTCTGGAGAGGAGAACCCATGGTGAGCTGGAAACGGTCAGGAGACACAGGAAAGCACAAGCTGCTCAGGGCACAGGAGGAACCACTTCTTGGTTGGTCTGCTCTTTCAAAGTCTGCAACCAACATTTGTTTCACACTGACAAAACTATGTTAATCTATACTTTTGCTGAGCTAATGAGCAGTCCCAACATAAACCTTAAAAAGTCAAGACTGGAGTCCTTGTCTCTCTATAAACAAACTTTGGGAGAGGGCTAAAAAAGTCTTATTATGTCCAAACAAATGAGACAAAGCAATTTTGAATCCTTCTCAATTAAAAATAATTAAAGGCTGTTAAAAATTCTGTTTACAGATGATTTCTTTTTCTGAATAAAAATCCCTAAATGAAATGGCTCCAGAGTGGGGAGTGTAATTTTTTAAACTAAAGCAGTTCAGTGGGTTAGATAGAAACTTGTAAAAAAGGGATTTGCCAACCCCAATTTATATTTTTATTTCATGATTAAAAAAAATCAATCCTCAAAACCACATTTTGTTGAAATTTTAATTTATCTTTTCCTCTGAGGCTGGTGAATGGAGATGTGCAAGACAACTAAATTAGCATGAGTCGAGTGTTAAAGCTCTTGAGTAAATATTTTTGTGATTATTAGTTGAATGAGATTGGAAGGGACCTCAGGAGGACTCTGGTCCAGACGCACTCAAAGCAGGTGCAGTGCCAAGATTAGACTGCTCAGGGCTTTATCCCCGAGGTTTTGGTTACTCCGAAGAGCCATGAAGTGCTGAGTGCAATTGTGTTCCCCTGTGAGTGCCAGGAGAGGGCTATGAGTTGGCCCATTTCTATTCTCTACCCTCATGGGTCAGGGCCTGACATCCTACTGTAGGTAAAGGTCTATCTACCTGGGGAAGAGTAAAGTCAGGGGTTTTACTTAGTTTTTGTGTTCAACAACTGTTTTCTGTGGGGCAAAAGCAGTATCATACAGTTCATCCAGAGCCAGGTATGGCACCACAGTTCAGATCGTCCAAAGCCAAGGGCAGCAATTCCAGAGGGGAAATTGAGGCAGTGAGCACATGTAATGAGACAGAGAGAAAAAAACTAGGCACAGAGCACTAGTGTTGTCTGCTACCTTGCTGTTACAGTGGTTCCTTTTGTGCGCTGGAAATAAAGGGACATGCCCCTATGTTTCCATAGGCGCTTGTTGCCAGGACTCAAAACTGTAGAACAAAATTCCTTTCATCTTTTAAGCAGAAGATTTTCACTATGATTAAAGTTGCATTTTGTTTTTATGCCTGTTGAAGGGAAAGCTGAACACATATTTCCATTCTTTATTTTCCACACTACTGCTTTAATACAACTTCCTCTTAATAAAGGCAAACCAAGAGGAAGCCACCACTAAAAAGCTTAGATAGTTCCATGAGTAGCAAAGCCAAGGAAGTTTCATTTCCTATAGATTTGTATCTTGAGGTTGAATTTTTGTGTGATGTCTCTGGTGTTATGTGACTTTTTTCTTCTTCCTTGTCCTCTTATTTACATAACTTTTGTGTTTTTGAGTCTTCCACCTCTCTACCAATGTAGTTATAAATTTTTAAACTGATAATGTGTTTTAACGTTATTGCTGTAAAGGGATAAAATACAGATGCACCCAGTCTTACAGAGTGTCATTACATAGGCCTCCCATATCTTTGGGAAAGAAGGCTAAAATACCAGCAATGATAATGTATTGGTCTGACATGGAAAGAAAGAGGAAAACCAGGTGAAGATTGGGGAGATATCCTTCCAGATCAGTTGTGTTTGTAAAAGCTTCTTTTCTGAGGTATTTGCCATGGTTCCTGCTGGCATTTATTGACCTCTTAGACTATCATTTCAAATTATTTCTTCTAAAATTAGCTGGGTTAATCTTGACACAGGGTTGAGGCTATTTCATTTACCCTGGTGGACCCTACTTCATACTAATGCAGAAGTGCCAGTAGAATATCAGCAGATGTTTTAAGGGATGGCCTCCTTGATACTCGCTCCTGTTTAAAGGAATTGAACCTGCAGATCTGTCACCTAAGCTCATCTCTAGCTGACCTGAGAGGGTGGAGGGAGGGAGCTGAAGACAAAAGTCATTGCCCTGCATGTGGGGAATCGAAAAGGACTTTCCTTTATGTTGTATCATAAGGATTTTTGAACACAAATGAGTAAAAAACCTGTTTTACATAAGAGTAACGTCAAGTTTTTTTTCAAGGAGCATATTTCTGGCATGGAAAAAGGGCAGTACAAGTTATATGGGCAAAACTCCTCTTTCACCTGTGTAAGTTAGTGGAGTATCAATTTGGAAATCAATTTAGTCTGGGTACTCTTGCCAGCTTGGGTGTGTCTGTCACATATTGAAGCCTAGCACCCTCATAAGTGATGCTTTCCAAAGTCTGTATTGCAGACGTGGTCTAAAGTGAATTATTATAAATTTTCCACTAGCATAGCTGTATTGATTCTTGGAGGGTCAATGATTCTGCTTTACTTATATGATTACAGCTAAACAGGCAAACCTTCCTGAGAAGTCACCTCCGTTTGATGACAATTCATTTTGAGCTTCTCAGAGGTTATTGTGAACATGGAAAACATCCGACAAATAGGTTGTTCCCCCAGAAGCAATGAATGCAGATGTAATCGCCCTTGAATAAAGCTGGTTTTAGATGGCAACAGAGCACCTGGACTGTTATATTAGTTTTACATATTTATAAGCTAGTGAGTGTTACACATTTGACAGGCAAGTCATTGCTCAGCTTCCAAGGGCTCTTTCTAAGACAAACACGTATTTTCAAAAAATCCACACAATATTCTTTTTAGAGGAGGCTAGGTTTGGAAGTTGGAAACCTATATTTCAAGTAGCTAAAGCCGGGGACTTTTTTAAATTTTTATTTTCCTTAAATCAGCTTTTCTGTGTCTTTCCTATGCTGTTTCTTTTTTTTTGCCTACATGCAAACTTCTATTCTTCCATCCTCAGGTCTTCAACAAATAATTAATATTTAAAGGAACACCTAAGATGGCAACGGGTAATGAAGCTGGCCCTTTGAAGAGTCTTCAGATAATAAAATGGTCTTGCATCAAACTGTGGGACTTTTCCCAAAGACCATGAAGAAACTAGCATGAACTCTTAATATTTTTTCAATGCATATATACATATTTATTTCATTGTTTTTACCCTTTCCTGTATTTGATCACAGAGAGTCTCTCTTTACCATACAGACTTTTTTTTTTTCTGTCTGATCTCACAGGCTGTCTTCCACTAAGTGACTGAGTCATCTGGTTCATCTGTACTTTGCAAACTCCCCTAGGTGCTGAGTACTCTTCCTTCACAAGTTAAAGTCTGTGTTTTCATGGTTGGGGACTTTTCCACTTTTTAGCCCCTTCTTCTTTTGGACTGTCTGTACTGGATGTCTTTTTCCTATTCATGAATTTGCTTTTCTTGTGTACTCTTCAGGAAGAACCCTGTCACAAAGAAATTACTTCCCCTTTGTTTTGTGTAACTTCTCCTAGATGGGAGGCAGTGTGTGCTACGGGTCCTGACAGCCTGACAGCCTACATTTGGCATTTCAGAAGATTTTAGTGACATTTAACAAACCTCCACAGTCAGAAGTCCCAGGCTGCCTTGTGAAGCTGGTTTGTATGCATCTACTTACCCACACACAGACTAATAGTACAGTGTCCAGTGTCAAACTGAGCATTACTGACCTAAAGCCTGATGAAAACTAGAAGATTTCAGTGGTAGTCAAACAGCTCTTAGTTTCTAGTCATTCCTGTCAGCAAGGAGAAAGTGCTATTGATGAACTTTTCATTCATTAATGTCGCCTTGCTGAAAGTGTAATAGAAGTTGTTAAAATCCATCTTTATGGGTTTGCACTGTCACTTGTTAACTAGGGAGAAAATGAGAGCTGGATCTGAGATGGAGCACAATAACTCAAACCAGAACCTGTCTGCCTACCAATGGGGCTGCTGCATCATCTGTGGTTGAACTAGGGCCTTAACATCACCTCTTATCACATATAAAACTAATGTTGTAGAATGCTACAGTTCCTGCACTGTACACTCACATTTTGTCACCTTCACACTCACTTACTGGAAAAAAAAAAAAAAAAGGTCTGTATTTTCATTGTTCAGAGAAGGATTTTTTCTGAAGCAGAAATGAAATGTGCAGTAAGAACCCATGGAGTCCCATAGGAAGCAAGGTTCAGGCCAGTCACAGTTTTAAGTATAGCACTGCCAAGCAGTTGAGAAGACCTATTGTGTTAGCACTGTATTGCCCTGTTGTTAGCTTTCAGGAGATGACTAATGTGCCTTAATTAATCCCTGTGTGAAAAACATACTTTGTAGGCAACACAGACAAGGCCAGAACTGTGAGCAAGTTATTGGGAGCTGCAGCTTCGTGACTTGCTTTTCATCAGGGCGATGTCATCTGCATAAGGAGGCCAGCACAAACTGTGCTCCTTGGTCAAAACTCATTACTGAAAATTAGGAAAACCTGATCCTAGTTCAAGAAAAAGCATCTTCATAGGTAGAAAAATACTACTTAAAATTGCAATTAACCAGGAAAACATGATGGATTACACAGAATGGCAGTGAATAGTGGTAGTGCCAGTGTGGCAAAGGCTCGGTGAGTCCAAGTATACTGTTCTGTATAATCTAGATGTGATTTCAGGATCTAGTGTAAATGCTGTAGTGTGGGGGTTTTTTGTGATTTGTTTTTGTGTGTGGTTTGTTTTTTTTTTTAAATCTTCGTAATAAATTTAAATCATGTCTTAGAACATTGGTTCTGATGGGAGATACACAGTTACCTTCGGCCAAAAGATCTCAAATCTCTTCGTAGACAGTATTCAAAGGTCATTTTATTCATAGCTGAAAACCAGCTCTCTCTGGAATAAAAATTTAACAGAAACTAGAAAGGTGCAGCAATATAACACCAGGAAGTGAAGACTTCCCCTTCTAACTGAAGGACAGAGGGATGGTTAAGTGATAAAAATACTAGCCAGAAAACTGACATAACAAAACTGCTTTTTTCCAGTGTCTTGCGTCACAGATGAACACCGTATGAAATTGAAAATATCTGGTCCAAGCCAGCAGTGCATGAAATCACCCTTAATGTTGTATATTTTGTTGATTTTACTTTTAATGTTTTGGTGAAATGAGATGATGGGAATTACCAACTTTGAGATTAGTCTGTGGTCCAGACAGACCAAACAAAAAGTCAGGGTGAAAATGGACTCGGGGGGCTAAAATGCTACAAGTATATTGATTATATGCTTGCATGGGGGGGTGTATTTATCCTGAGTGTGCCAGTCACACATGTTATACTCATCCTATAGCCACTTAGGAAGGTGAAACACATCCCCCTTTCAAAACGCTGCATTTGAAAGGAAGGCAGAAGTAAAAACAGGAATATTGAATGGAGAATGTAGATGGGGGTGAAAGCAAATGAGAAGAGCAATTGAGATGCCATGACAAAGGCAATTGTTCAAGAGCAGAGATAGTTCTAGGGAGTGACCTCAGGGAAAATACACCCCCAGCACAGATAAAAACAATACCTGGATTCTTCTGAAATGATCAGACCAGATCTGTGATGGAAGGTATTGCCAGGTGGGGTACTTGTCGCAGAGCTCTGGGAACACAGTTTATCCTGATGGGGCTCTGCTTTGCCTGGAGATTTAGGCCTCTCTGTCACCTGATCGATAGCAAAACAAATTCTGCAATCAAGAGCACTGTTTTAATGGAGCTTTTCTCATGCTGCTGGAGTTTGCAAGCTGTCAGTCCAAATCCAGAAAAGTTGGAGTGGCAAAAATTTGTAGCTTTAGCCTGGCCTCAGATTACATCCCGTCTTTACTCTCTAGGATGCTGAAGCCTCCTGGTTGTAAAGTCAGATGTGAGATTTCAAATGAGAACTGGACAGCTGGACTCAGGATTTCCTCTCTGAAATGCACATTTTGTTGCTGTGAGAGGGGGAGGGTTTATGGTGTGCTCTGGGAAACAGCATTTCCCACCTCTGTAAACAAGGGCAGACATGAGCAAGTTGCAGAAGTCCATGGGCGTGTGTCTTTTGCACTGATTGGGCCTGAAGACTATTCTTGGGTCACTTTTTTGCTTAGTGATGGGAAAGAGTAATGTGAATACCTTCATAACTGTAATCCTTATGCAACAAGTTTTAATAATGACTTTTCATAGGAGAGGAGTCTTTTTTTTACACACCATGATTAGTTGCTGCTTGACTTCCCCGCTAAGATGGGCAGCCAGAGATTAGTTAGAAACTAATAAGAATTTTAAGCTAGTGGAAATCTTTGCAGAGCTTTCAGTAGATTCTCTTCCAGACTTGAACTGGATTTCTTACTGGTAATTGGTAGGTAGCTCTGTGGATGATAGTCTGAAGTTTTAAGGATGATGCTCAGGCAGAGCCTAACAGTTGCTTCAAAAGACCCATCTGAAAAAGTGCATTTCTGTAAATCACCCAGGAGCAATTGAGTGGTTGCAGCCACTTGTCACTTTGATCATATTTTCCCAGTTTTACTCACTGCAGACTGTTCCAGTTAAGTGCAAAACCTCTGCTCCTCAGAGGACACCTTTGTGGGTGAACAGGAAAGTCGTGTCATATCACTAGTAGAAAAGCAGTACTTCTACTCTGCTGGAGGGACAGGAGATGGATGGGCATTAGACAAGAACAGCAGCCTGTATTCTCAAAGATATTTAGGTACTTGGTTCCTATTGATTTTCTCATGATCCAGGTACCATGTAAATACCTGGAGCAATCTGGACAGAGATAAGCTGATTTCTTTATGAAGCTGCACTGAGTGATAAACATAGCAATGACTCAAATGCTGAAAGCAAAGCTGGAGAGCGTGAAAGCCACATGATTACATGGGGCCATGAGAAAAGGCAAGAACTGCTCCAGGAGGTCTGAAGGCTGGCAGTTCATCGATGAAGGTTGCTCGTTATTTGCTTATTTTGAACATGTTGTTTGCTGAAGGCCAACGCCTGTCAGATCTTAGGAAGGCTCTGTTTCAAGAGCTTTTGTTGCTTCAGCAAACAGGTCATGGGTCCAACCCACCCACTCCACAAACAAACATTTCTCCAAATTATCAGGGGAATGGACTTCATTTGACAGAGATGTCAGTTTGGTAGAGACAGATTGCTTAGGGTGTGGAGGTTTTATTGTATGTGTGTATGTGTCCAAATCTTTGCTCTCCACTCCTCAGCTTTCTCCTCATGCATCCTGTATAATGACTCTGTGTGTGTGTTGATTTCGTTCCATTTGGAGGTGCTTACCTTTCTAATTATACTGAGTATTCAGTACTTCAGTTGGCTGTGTTCCCAGAACAAAGGCTATAGCTGAATACAAATCTCTGAATTAAAATAACACTGGCTTATAATCAGAGAAAGGTCCTGTGTGGCTTAGGAAGTTTGAAGTATCGCTAAGCAAAAAGATAATTCTACCAGCTCACATGTAAATTGGGTACCTGTGTGCATCCCAAACCATTCTCCACACTTGCACATCTACCAGACTGCTTCTCCTGGCGAGATTTACGGTGGACTGAAGGGGGATGGTGGCAACAATCACAGCAGTATATTGGGACAAGAAGGAACTGTAAATGGGTAAGAATATTTTTCAGAGACAAGAATGCCTGTGCTTGACCAGAGGCTGTTTGAGTCGTTGAAAAGAAAGTAGGGAGGAATTACGTATAGGTGATATCTAGGAGATACTTTAGTGGGACCCCACTGTAGAAATGCTGTCTTAATTTCACTATTCAAGAAGCTACTTTGGTTTTGAGAAAGAACTGGGAAGAAGAGTACATGAGAACAATTTTTGGAGAATGTCAACTAGACATTGCTCTTGCTCTTCCAAGTGAATGGAGTGAATTGGGGCTTTTTTGTTTGAGGGGTTTTTTTTGGTGGGGGAGAGATTTGGACAGGGGAAGCGCTTTTGGGTTTATTTGCTTTGGTTTTGTTTAAATATGGCTAGTGTAATTCAGACCAGAAGTGCAAAAACCTGAATATGTTTTTTTCTTTCGGGAGCAGTTTCAAAGATGTTGTCATGAAATGAAGCCATCCTAGAATACAGTTTTTAACTGAAAGATTTTGTTTCTGATTTTTTGTGCTTTTCAATTTTTTTCCCCTGATGACTTTTAATTTCCAATCCTTACATCTGTGCTGCTGTTTTCTATCTAAACATTTTTTTCCACAGTGCATCAGATGTCTGCTTACATGGAGTACTGCAATATAGTTTGAGTTTGAAAGCAGTCTTTAATGCAATAAGTGCCCCAAAATTGGGAATTTCTTTTTACCCCACTGCTAGAGATCCCAGATGATAAGGAAATGCAGATGTTAAGCTAGAAGGAAGGCTTGGAATGGTGTTAACCTGCTCTTGCCTGGTACTGTCACATGGACATCCCAGTACACCTGAAGATAGCTATTGTATGTAGAAGAGATTTGCCAGGGAGAGGACAAAGGAGGCATCAGGGATGCTTCAGCCCTTTGGGACACAGTTTTGAAGGTATGAGATTCTTGCTGGGACGTTATAATGACAAATTTTCCCCCAGGACCTCAAGCAGTACAGGAGAAACAGCAAATGCTATTGGAACAGCTCAAAAGAGCTCAAAAGAATTATCTGTCAGTCAGTTGTCTCTCAGGCATGTATCCTTCACTCATAGAATCTTTCATAGAAGAATTCATGAAGGTTGGAAAAGATCTCCAAGGTAATTAAGTCCAATCTTTGATCAAACACCACCATGCCAACTGAACCATAGGGCTAAGTGACACATCCAGTCCTTCTGGAACACTTTTAGGGATGGTGACTCCACCAATTTCCTGGGCAGCCTATTCTAATGCTTAACCACCCTTTCAGTGAACACATTTTTCCTGATGTCCAACTTGAATCCCTCCTGGTGCACTTTGAGGCCATCTCCTCTTGTCCCATCACTTGTTGCCTGGGACAAGAGAACGACCCTCACCTGGCTATAACCTCCTTTCAGGTTGTTGTAGAGAGTGATAAGGTCCCCCCTGAGCCTCCTTTTCTCCAGGCCAAACACCCCGAGCTCCCTCAGCCACTTCTCATATGACTTACTCTCTTCCATAGCTCCATTTGCTGGACACACTCCAACACCTTAATGTCTTTCTTGTAGTGAGAGGCCCAAAACTGGACACAGGATTGAGGTGTAACCTCACCAATTACAGAGGAAGAATCACTGCCCTGATTCTGCTGGCCACACTATTTCTAATGTAGGCCAGGATGCCACTGGCTTTCTTGGCCACCTGCGCGCACGCTGGCTCATGTTCAGCCACTACCAATCAGCATCCCCAGATCCTTTTCTGCTGGGCAGTTTTCCAGACACTCTGCCCTCAGCCTGTAATGCTGCAGAGGATGTTGTGACCCAAGTGCAGGACCTGTCGCTTCACCTTATTGAACCTTATATAATTGGCCTCGGCCCATTCATCCAGCCTGTCCAGATTCCTTTGTAGAGCCTTCCTACCCTCTATCAGATCAATACTTTTACCCAACTTAGTGTTATCTATGAAATTACTGAGGACTCCATCCTCACTGTCCTCCAGCTCTAGGGTAGCAGAGCTGCTTGGTTTTCCTCTCTATCTCTGGAAGGCTTTGTATATGCTGGGAAATATCTCTGGGGGGATGTGGTGGGCTTCCCCTTCCCTTTGACCCCCTAGAGCAGGTCAGCTGTTGGAGGTAAGGTAAAGCCTTGGGCAGTGACTGTTAATATACATTTCCCATAGTCCTCAGGGTTGGTGTGAAGTGCATCTTCCAGATGCGTGTGCAACCCAGTGTCCTTCTGTCTCAGTAGGGCTGTCATAGCGTGCACAGATCTACCACAGCCTCCAGGGCAGTATCAAAGCACCTTTGAGGAATCTGCTATCAGAATTCATCAGAGAATGGTTTAGGTATTCTTGATTTTCACAGGGACTGAGCTGGATGGTCTCTTGAAGTCTTTGCCATCAGTGTATTTCAGTAGTTATCATCCGCAAGAGGATCCTGCTCTGAGAAATGCTGATCTGTGCTCCAACTAGCTGGAATGGGGGAAGAGAAACAGCTAAACAGGCATCAGTTTTTATTAAGCAAACTAGACAGATGGACTGACTCTATCCTTGTGTTTTCTGAGCTGCTCCTTCTATCCTTCACCAGTGTGACACATGATGTATCACTTTTCTGGCAGCATATGTTGTTTGTTTTTTATTTTTCCTCTCCGTTCTGGAGTTCTGCTTGTGAAACAAACAAAAAAAGAGAAAAGATATTTTTTAAATAAAAATAGTTTCAGTGAAAAAGGAAGGGTAGTAATGAATAAAATAGAAAGCTGCATCTTTCCAGATAATACAACATTCAGAATGCCAATTTTCTACTCAAACATGCAGTAGGTTTGCGATAACTGATTATTCAAATTCTACAGGTAGTTTTCACAATTTCTTCTGTGATCCAGATGCAATAGGTTTTGCTCATTTAAATCTTATCTTTGGCCTTTAGGAAGAAATCATTGTTTGAGGCTGAGAGAAAAATAGAACCCAATGGCTCTTTGCTTTATCTGCTGTATTTTTGTGGGCAAAGCCTCCACCATATGAGCACAATATGCAATCCAAAAGGAAACCCACCAGGTTGCAAACAAGTAGAGGAAATTCCTTTACCATGTTCTTCACTCCTTACGCATTTCTTCCCTGTGAAATGAACTGCTTCTTTATCTATCAATATTCAAATTTATCTATGTTTATAATTTTTTTGGAAGTAAAAGAATTTGGGGGAATTTGGGAGTGTTGGTTTTGGTGTTTTGGTTTATATGTTTGGTTGCTTGTAGGGGTTTCAGGTTTGGTTTTTGGGTTTTTTTGTTTTTGAGAAGGATTAAAAAAGTGAAGCATTGGCAAAACAAATCTCTTTTATAGAGACTTAGTTCACACATTCTTTTAGATCCCTCTTTCCTGATTAATAGAACTATTTGATCTGATCTAACATCATTATTTAGTCATCAGTGATAACAGATTGAGCCAATAATAAGCTCTGTTGATCCAGAGAAAAGGAGAGTATAACAGCAGAGTAATTTAATCATGAACAGCTCTTCAGTTAAGTAGAAAATAACATTACAAAGTCAGAGGTTGGAAGCTGAAGGCAGAAAAATAATACCTAATTTCTTGTGTGATTTATCTACACACTCAGAATAAATGAGATCAGCAATCATAATAAATATAAGAATGCTTTGGACCTTTGGATTCTTGGGCTGGGATTCATCTTACCCAAGTTTAGGGCATGACTCACCCAACCAAAGACAGGTATTTGACTTAGAATTAAGTGAATGAAGCTCTAAAGCTCCATTCCCCACTGGCTGTAGAAGGACCACCAGGTGACATGAACATACATCTATATGTAGGTGGTTTATTTCTGTCTCTGAAGGCTTTGGACTCAATTGAAATAACAGGCTTCAGACCAGCCACGGATGAAAAGCCTGAAGCAAAGCAAAGTTTTAGTTCCCTGTTTTGCAGGAAATCGAAGGATATGATCACCGGCCTCTTCTGAGCATAGAATTTGTGAATCACCAGTGAGTGATTCTCCAAGTGCTGCTGAAAACTCTGCTGAGAATTTTGAGGCTTTCACTGTGATTTCCCGCATCTTCAACAATTCTTCTCTACCCTGGTCATGTTGTCAAATGAGGGCCCATGGAGAGGCTGCTTTCTTGTTTTGGGTCTTGGCCCACTGCAGGGAAAAGAGAGGTACTGAAGTGTGTAAGCACTGCTCGGCTCATCCTGTTGTTTTTTCGTGACAGATGCCAGCATGAAATATGGGGAATCATTGACATCTGTAACATTTTGAGTGACCTTAGAGGCCTGCCCAGGCAGAACAGCTCATAACATTAGGGCCTCTTTTTCTATGTCGCACTTGATGACAATCTTCTTGAATTTGCTTGCCCCTGTTTCTAATTTGTTTCTTCCAGGCTGTTTATATCCAGTTTCGCATGAGAGCTGTTTGCCTGCCATTTGTGTCTTTGTAAGTATTTCCCCTGTGCCTTGAAATGGTTCCCCTTGGCAGTGTACGCTGGCTGTTGTGTCCCAGCTGGTTCCCTTGCTGTGGACATACACTGTTCTCCACCTGCTTTGGACACAAGAGACTTTTCAATGTGTGCAGAGAGCCATACTGAGACATTTTGGTTCCTCAGACATTTGTTCATTATGCATTTTCTCCAAGCTTTCTTTTGCAGGTGCTTTTCTTTTGAGGCCACTGGTATGCCTCCCACCCATGCATGGTTCTCCTGGGCACCCTTCTCCCTGATACTATGATTTTTTCCTGGCTGTCACTCTGCTGATTCCCTGCCATCCTTTTAGCTGGGATGCAGTAGAGCCAGTTGGAATCAGGAGTGTTTGACTTCATTCAGCACCAACTTCCCTTACTGTCTTTCTTATAAAAAATATGGACAAAAACTTGTGAACAGGGCCTGCAGTGACAGGACAAGGGATAAAATTTTAAACCAAAGGAGGATAATTTATATTGGACATTAGAAGGAGATTCTTTACAATGAGGATGGTGAGACAGTGGAAGAGGTTTCCCAGAGAAGTTGTGGATGTCCCCTCTCTGGAAGTGTTCAAGGCCAGGATGAGTCTCTGAGTGACCTGGTCTAGTGGTCTCTGCCCATGGCAGAGTGATTTGGAAGTAAGTGATCTTTAAGCTTCTTCTAACCCAAATTCTTCCATAATTCTATGTTTATATGCTAAAGTTCCCATCAATCTTGAAGAAACCTTCTGGCTTTTCTTCTTGACTCATAATTTTTTTTGTTTGTTTCCTTTCTTCTCATATTATGTGTTGGCCCAATGGTATTATTCTATGCCAGATTAAAATAGCTTGTTCCTTGCTTTTCTTTCACCGTAATGCAGAAGTCAAGGTCACCACTGTGTCCTACTTTCATTGCTCTCTCCTGTCTCTTTAGTTTCTTGCCAAATTTTCTTTAGAAGTTTGTAATTCTTCTCAATGCTGGCAACAATGCTATCACCACAATCAAATCTCTAGCAGTTTCAATTTCTTGTTCATCTGTTCTGACCTTTGCACCTCATGGAAAATGTATGTTTTTTTCCCTCTTGTCTCTGTGAATCTTGCAGCAAAGTAATCCCCTTTAATTTTTGCTTCACCAGGGACTTTTTAATGTCTTCTTTGTTCTGCCAATAAATTGTGTCAGATCCTGTGGGGATTTAAACCTGTCTCCTTTTCTGAACTTGTCGTTTCTTCCAGACTGTTGTCTGCATCTGAATTTCACTGGTCTTTTCATTTAGCATTTTGAGAAGTTTGGTATCCTTTGAATTATTTTGTTTCCTTCACCATGACCCATTGTCTTTATTTTTTACATCTCTTGCTTTCTTCACTGTCTTGTTCATTAAATGGACTTCTTTCCTATTAAATTGCCACAGATATCAAGCTGAACTTTGGGACACAATACACACTTGAGGGTCACTTAATGCTTCTCTCCCCTTTCTTTTTTCTTTGGAATTATCAGGTTTCCTCAACTGCTCCAAACCCTTATGACTAAGACCAGAGTACACTATACCTCATTTCTTTTTCTCCCAGTGTTGAAGACACAATGATTAGTGATACTGACGGGGTTTGTTTCAACACAACTACTCTGGGCCATGGAAACCAAAAGCATGAAAAATGTAGCGCTCGCGCCAATAATTTTTCTCCAGTTGTGCTGGTCTAACATGGCTCTCATTTGTTTAGCATTCACTCAGGTGCCTGTGTGCCTTAGTCCAATTACGTACTGTGTGCTCTCCACGTTCACTCACCACTTGTCTGTGTTTAATTGTGAATTGATACAAGTATTTCTTCAGGGAGCTCTGCTGGCAGCAAGATCTCAGCCCCACATGTCTGTTGTCCCACACGGGCTGGGGACCAACATCTCCTGGAAGGTTCTGACATGGGATATATGTCCTCTCTCATTTGTTCATTGATAAACAAAGGATGCCTGGTCTTCCATCCACTTGGAAGCCTTTGTTCGCAAAAGGATGTCTTACTGGCTCTTCAAATCCTTGTAAACCACCAAAGCTGAGCTAAGCAGAACAGTGAAACCTGTCAGTCCATATTGTTCTGTATCCAGCTAGTGTTCCTGAGTCGGAATAGCAAAATTTGCTGCCCCTCAGAATATTTGCTGCCCCTCAGAATATGCAAAGACTGCCTGTAATATATTAATGAAAATTAATAAGCTACCTGAAAATGGAGCCACACCTGTTTCTTCCAAACAGAGGAGAAAGTGGATTAAACCCTTACTTCACTTTTCCACAGATCTTACAAAACACTGAGTACCATTTACAGTTGGGAGCCTGATTACCATTATGCTTCTTTAGCTCAGGGAAAAACAGCTTTTCCTGGTGTAGGTTATATTTGCATTTATATTTATTCATTTGCATACAGATTTTTATGCCCTACTCTTGAAAGGTAAAAAGATTCCAGCTCTTTTAAAGGCAATAACAGTTCATTTTATGCCCTGTTCTCCACAACAATAATTGCTATAACTCTGAAGCTCCCCTGGCATTTTAAGGGCAATAAAGAAAGGGGTGGAGGGAAAAAGAGAAGAAAATTCTCCTATTAATTGGTGAGACTCCAGGGTTCTGTTCTGCAGTGCTTTACACCTGTGAGTAATCTCATTATCCTTGGTAGGACTGATTGTACAGAGGCAGCAGGATCATGCTCCAGAAGTCCAGCCTTTAATCAAATCTACCTGTTTAAAAGGAGCACATGGTTGCCTTTCAGGGGGAGCCTTTAGCTCTGATATGAGGATGTAAATTAGCCAAAATGCCTCAGAGGGAGGAAAACTTCATCTGCCAGGTTTTCCCTCTGCTTTTCTGAAATTAATCCTGTGTGTGTGTGTGTGTGTGTGTGTGTGTGTGTGTGTGCAGGGGAGTGATTCTTTGCTATTTTTCCTTTGATACAGGTTCAGATCCCTATTTACAGAAAAAAACATAAGCTTTCTCCATGTGTTTTTTTAAAAAAAACTTGTATAAAGGCTTTGTTGTATGAATGCAGTAAAAAACTATAAATCTTTAGTCAGGAAGAGATGAGTATTTAACAAAAGTAATAAGCATTTGCAAGTACTTTCTCAAGTACTGCAGAAAGAGAACAGCTCCATAGAGGGGAATGGGAAAGTCTGAAATTCAGGCGAGACCTAGAGGAGAGAGACAGCAGAGCAGCGTTGCTTGGCTTAAAAAGGAGATGAAGATGTATGGCTATAATAAAGGTATATAAAATACTGGATTGTACAGCAAAAATAAAAAAGCCCAACAGGAGTCTATATAATGTTTCTCCTGATAACTAAATAAAAGTCTAAAGAAATGTAAAAGACCACAGTTAAAGCAGATTAGGAGAATGTTTATTTTTCTTACTATAATGCATAAAAAAGAAAAAAAGCATAGAGGATTTAAAACAAACTAATTGAATGCTAGTAAACATACTCAGATCCCCTAAATGTGAGTTAGAAAAACAAGTGTTTGAGACAATGTCGCCCATCCAGAACAGGATTTAGCTGAAATTTCAGATTTGTTGCATAAGAAGAATAAAAATCGTTTTTTTATAGAAATGTGAACAAAGGTTACCACATCTGTAGCTATCAGATAGGATAAAACAGAAAAGTGTCATTAGTTTTCCTATATTAAGAAATAAAATGCCAGGTGAAGAACAAAAAAGATGCAGAAAAGCTCTCTTTGTCTCATAAAAATTTGAAATAAGACCTCAAAGCAGATTTGGTCTTTTTTTTTTCTACATAAGGACATTCACAAACTCAAGTGGAAAATTAATGAGTCACAGCAGAACAGCTTGGCTCTTCTCTTACTGCCTTCTTCCCTGTCTGTCACCTCACCAGGCATCTGAGGTTCTGTCCATCTTCTTCCACCTCCTTGGTGGCCTCCAGAAGCAGCTGGAGGGGGGACATTTCAGCCCATGTAGTTGACTCTCCTATGTTGATTTTCTGCTGCTGTGGGTAAAGCAACAAACTACACAGTGAGATATGGATCATCTTTTGAGACATTCCTTCCATGACAGAAGTCTTGAGCATTTTTAGGGCATTTTGCTATTCAGCTCCTGATATACTGCCATGGATTGTTCCAGTCAATGTCAGAGATAGAAATGCAGGTGTCCTGTAGAGGACTGGTACTGCAGTCATTGGAGGTGAAAATTATGGAAAGGTTGTGCTTAACCTTTTAAAGAGCATTAAATAGAAGGGCAGACATTATAAATAAAGTGATTTTTAGTGCCTGGCTACTTCTCCTGACCTGCTCTTTGGGACCAGTTTAAGCTATACACATTTACAGCAAATGAGGATCTGATCTCCATTTTAGGAAGAAGACCAAGCTCGTTTACAAAATAATTGACTTGGCTTCCATCCCAAGCTAAGCATCTTTTGGTTTTGGTCAAGCTAAGTTCCTATTATGGTTAGCCAGCCTTGTACAATAAATATTTGGCAACTGGCAGTGCGGTGTTGCTCAGTGTGAAGTTTTTGTGCTGTGGTTGCTTACACAAGACCATCACTGGGTCAGTTGAACAGCGGCTGCCATGGGACAGTGTTGGTGAAAGTGTGGTGAGTTGGGATGGCCACACCAGCTGGGCTGACTCATGCCATCAGCCCTGTCCTACTCCATACTGACTGTCCCAACCCTTTTCATCTGTGGCATCCTGTGGGAATCTGTCTTGCAGTCCCCACAAGTGCATTGCAGCAGCAGGAACAAAGCAGGTGAGGTGTGAACGATGCATCTGGACACAGCTGGAGAAACTTCATGGTGCTGTGGCTGTTCTCTTTACCCGAGACTTGGTCTGTAGCTGCTGGTTGTCCTCCAGCATGGAGCATCATGACACTATTCACTTTCACAATCAGGTTAAACTGGAGCCCTTTTAAGCCAACGTGTACCTTTATTTTTTTAAATCTTAAATTTTTTTTTACAGCACAGAGACCTTCAGATTATCCTTTGTATGCTCTGTGTGTGTATGTAAGTGAATTAAATATATGTTTAAACAAACAAAATTGCACTTAACAAGAAACTCTTCCATATATGCAACTTCTTTCCCATCCACAAAGAAACAGGATCATCCTTCGGCAGCCCAGGGCAGGACTTGTGTCCTTATTCAGTGTGTGAGGATGACAATTTTATGGGCAGAGTTAGGATGCAACTTTTAAACAGATTTGTTTATTAGAGGTTGATGCAATCTCACTGCACCAACAACTTAATTTGGATGTAAAGAAACGTATGTGCATCAGACATACACCTGTCAAAGTTGAAAAAGACACAGATAAATTTGTCGAGGAGGGAGATGAACTAGGAGACCTCCTAACATGCCTTCCAACTCTTGTTTTCAGTGGTAACTTCATCCTGTAGATTGATAGTAATTTTCCCAGGCAGAGCATGTGGATGCAATCCCTGGGAGCTTGGGGGCAGGTTTTTGGTAACAATGAATATGATGCACACTGCAGTACAACTCTGATATAGAGATGAGCTCAAAATCACTTCAAGAACTGATATCACAATTTTGCGAGGCTAAAATCTGAAAGCTTTTGTGTCTGCACTGATCACCCATCCTCTCAGACTTTCACTTCCTCGCTCTGATTTGGTTATGCCTATGATGTTGAAACACTCTTCTCTGTGTACCTCCTGCTGCTACTATTAGTTCCTTATTTTTTTTTCTGAAATCTCTTACATTTGTTTACAGATGAAACTCTCTGAACTTCCCCAAAGTCACCACCTCTGCCTGTTTTCCTGTGGAGACTTCTTTCATAATTTTACTTTTCTCATTAATTTTAAAGCTTAATATTCTTTTGAGTTTCTTTCATGCTACTTCCCTTTACTCTCTGGTGTTTCCCAGTGTATATCTCATATTTTTTTCTGTCTTTCCATTTCCCTGGGGCTGCCTACTATAGAAGTACATATCATCTTTCTTTTCTCCCAGACAATTTAATTCTTTTTTATTCACACAGAACTGTTTCTTACTCCTGAAATTCATGTGGGCCATACAAATGCAATTTGTTTCATTAGTCCATAGAAGAAAGTGTCTTCAGATTGGTATCTCTGCTAGCCACACTAATTTTCCTGCTAGTTCTGTAAGATTTTAATCTTCTGTGCTTTTCATAGAAGGCCTAGATTTGAGGTTGTGTTCTGTTAGTTAACTAATCTTATCCTGCCCAAGACAGGTATTTATGGGACTTGTTCGGTACGTGGAGAACCTGCGTTCCAGCCCGTGACCAGGATCAACAAGGGACTTGAACTTTCACCATCTTTGTTCAGCATGAAGGCCCTGCCCACCAGATTATTAACCCTAGTGAGATGGGTGGCTCTCAGAGGTCCAAGAAGATCTTCTAGATGTCATAGAAATTTCCTGATGTGAAATGAGAGAAATCTCAGAAGTGGAAGTGATTTGGGAAAACCAGTTCTCACAGATCTGCCAAAGGGCTGATATCTTCAGCTTTGTACAAGTCATCACAATGTGGGAGTTGGGCTAGCTGGCTGATAATTTCTGTCTTCTCACAGGATCATAGAGTGGTCTGGATTGGAAGGGACCTTAAAATCATCTAGTTTCAATCTGCCTGCCATGGGCAAGGGCACCTTCCACTAGACCTGGTTGCTCAGGGACCCATCCAACATGACCTTCTCCTGGACTTCAGGACCAGTTACGAAGTCGTAAACTGAGACTTTTCCCGAATTGGCTCCCTTCCATCCCAGGCATGGACACCAAATATTGTTGAATGCTTCTCCCTCTTGTTCGTTCCTTAGAACATCATAGGTTGCTTCTGCTCCTGTGAAACTTTCAAGTGTAATTTGCCTCACTACATAGGATCACAATTGCTTTCACGTTGTCTTTTTAGAAAAAGCTGTTTTTATTTCTCCAAGTTGTAAACTCAAGGCAGAATCTCCATCTTTCATCACTATTACTTCTCCAGATCAACATTTCCTTCCTCTGTGCCAGTTTATGCAATAGAGTAAAATTGCTGTTAGGATTGGCATTGCATCTTTTGACGGATACATACAGGCAATCTCACTATCTCCTAAAAATCAAATATTTAGAGAAAAAGTGCCCCATTTTTCATCAGTCATCAGAAATGAATCTGTGTTTTAGATGAAAATATTGAAAGTATAAGTTGTCTTATTTTCAGCTAAATCAAATCAGCCTGTTTTTTCTCTTTATTTGCAGGTGAAACCATAACTTTTCTTGCCAAACAAATCTACAAAATTTTATTTTGTCTTTAAATATTTTTTCTATGGGTTGTTTGTTTGTTTTGTTTTGGGGTTTTGGTGGTTGTGGTGGCATTTTGCCCCTGTTTTGCACAGGAAAAATGAAAGATAACTCTAATTTATCTGTTAATTTTTAAAAGTTGTAAAATGCAGTTCAAGATTCAAAGGACAGTAAAACTGGTTTATGCAAGACCTGATTGCTCCAGTCACAGGGTACTGTGTCCTGGTCTACATCTCAAATTTTTGCATAAGTGCATCCCTCTGTTACTGCAAAGATAAAGACAGTCTACCTGTATAACGTTAAAAATTTGTTTACTCTCACTAGTGTTATTAACCCGCAATCTCATTTCTCGATTTGACATGAAAACAAATTAATCCTTACACAAAACTCTGAATTTCTGTAAAATTACACTAACTATTAGCTAATTTTTCCTTTTATCTTCTTCTCTTGGTTGTTTTACTTTTATATCCATGACCAGATAACTTCAGCCCTTTGTCTATGGGTAAACAGCTAAGTTGTGTGATCAAAATAGGGAATAAACATTACAATGAAAGTACAATCACACCTTCTGAGTCTCATATATTGAGTGAGATTGCTTCATCCTTCACTTCAGTTTCCTTCTTTGCCAAAGCTGTATCACCCACTGGTGAAATAAATTGCGTATGCTTCTCCCAGCAGCATGCCTCAAGAGACTGATTTGACCTTGACTGGAAGAAGGAGGTGTGGAGTACATGACCGTTGCCACCAGGTTCAATATTGACCAGCCATCGTGAGGATAGCCCAGCTGCCAGTGCCAGGAAGCTGATCATCCTCATTTTTTATTCTTGTCCTCTGCTTTTGAGGCTACTGCAAGTCGCTCTTTCTGCATCACTGTTCTCCTATGTGGCAGGGGAAGGATGCTGAGAGGAGATTCTTCAGGTTTTCGGAAGCTGATATCTCTGAAGACTTCTGCAGCAGAAAGAATTATTGTCATTTGCAGAGTGCAGCTTCATCATGGAGCTGAAGTAGCAAAAAGGTTTCCAGAGGATGTTCTGTGTCTTCTGCCACTTTGACGCATTTGTAGAGGTGAAGTAAACAAAACATTAACTGACTAGAAAGCAAATCCTTTCCCTTAAAAGTTCATGTTAAATACAAAGTGCAGTGGAAGAGGAATGGAAAGCATCAATCCAGACAATTTACTGTTACCCACAAGGAGCAGATCCATTGTCTTTTTTTTGAAAGGATTGCTGCACAGCCATTAAAGAGCATTCTTGGCTTTGTGGATTGGAGGGGAATGTACCTCTGTTCTTATTAATTATTAATAATTTATGTCATATTTAATGAGTTCAGAAAATGATTGGTTCATTCACAATAATCTCTTCTGTCTGCCCCCTTCAGATCCTCTAGGGAAAAAAAAAAACAACAGACAGCAAAATGGAGCCACTAAAATTCGGGATGACTAATGGGACTTGCATAGCATAAAATCGCAGGACGAAGATAGAATTTCTGTAAAGGTTGTTGCTTCAGAAATATAGGACAGTTTATTTAATTTAAAAAAAAAAAAAAGGCAGAGGCAACCACACCTACTGAAATGTTACATTAACTTAGATTTGAGCACACAAATAAAGGAAAAGAATGAGGAATTAGGTATTCAGAAATAGTACCCATAAAGGCTGGCTAAAGTCTGCAGCAAGAATGAGGAGGCTGGTCCCAAAGGGGAACCCATGACAAGTGAGAAGGGAATTGGCCTGTAAATGTATTTAGTCTGCAGCCCTTTCGGGTACAGCTTTTGTGCTATATTTTTACAATCCCTAGTAAAATAAGGCTCTGGCTTGTGACTAGGAATCTTAATGCTTATCCCTAACAGCAGTCAGCACTGTTAAAATGTCAGCAAGAATGATAAGAGGTATCAGATATTTGTGGGTAGTGGGGCAACAACTATCTTCTGCTCTTTTATTTGCAAAAATGGATTCTGGCAGCTACACATCCGCCAAGGATTGCTTTGCTCCTTTGGAATAGAGGAAGGAGAAATAATAGGAAAATATTTTATGAAGTGTGACAGCAGATGGGCTATTAAATATGACTCACTGTGTGGCATGCTGGCAAACTCTTACTAATGACCTTGTGACTCGGCAGCCACTTTGGCAGAGGTTATAGACTTGACAGGCCATCTCTGCCTGGCAAAGGTGAGCCTCAGCCTTGTGAGCATCATGCTGTTTTGAGACTTGTGGTGCCAAAAATATGTTATTTGAATCAAGGAAACCGAATTATGTGAATAATTAAAATTCATGTTAGAGTTAAGTGTTGTGCACTGTGTGGATGCTGAAGTTAATACTGTCCACATCCATTTCATCAGGTTTTTAAATTGTGAAACCAAGGGGCCCACACTAATGGTGGAGGTATTAAGTGGGTATCTTACCCACATATTAAGTAGGGATAAATGAGGGGACGGTTGGATGTGGCAGAAAGGTGACAAATGCAGTGAAAATTCCAGAGCCATCAGTAGATTTATGTTTATTTGTCCTTTAAAAATCAACTGAGAAGACGACTGTATGATGCACATCAGGGAAGCCCCTGCTGTAGAAAGGGGAGGTACAGAATGATCTAATACTTCCTATCTGGTTTTAATTTCTGTATCACTGATGACAACTTAATCTTCCAGTCTTCATGAAGCCCAAAGACCATTGGTTTTAGAATGACTGCACATTTCCACCATGGGCATAAGAGAGTGTCAGGGGGAAGTGACCTGTAACTGTTGTCTAAGCTCGCCTTTGGTGTTCATATTGCAGAGGACTTAAATCAGGCATTATAGCCTTTCTGATTGCGCTGTCTGCTGATGCAAACATCCAGACTGTAGTCCTGTGACTGCCTGTGATAGTTTCAGTTCCAAGTGCATTTAATATTGTTTACAGCTACACTGGAGTTGCTTAGAGAACCACTTACACTCTTGCCAGTGCTTTGGAGGTGACATGACCTTGTGGAATAAAGAAATTAATATTCTGTTATTGCTTCAGACTTTATATAAGAACATACAAGAGGTATAAAATAGCTTGTATCTTACATATATTTGGTGTATTATGGATATCAAATACATTTCCTTCCTGTGGGCTGGGGAAATGTGTTTCCTTTGCCTTAGTGGTGCAGTTTCTGCCTAGGCTGCTCCAGAGCTGAGCAGAGAAAGGAATGTGTCCTCTCTCCTGAACATCACTAATATGTCTCATTGAATTATTACAAGGAGCCTGAAACTTGCTGTAGAAACCCTCTTGGGAGGGTTAAGGATGAAGTAGTTGCCAGTGAGGGCAAACCTGAGGGTTTGTCTCTGCTGAAGTTGCAACACTAAGAAATTTGATGACAGGGAAGGCAGGTAAGAGAGGCTGGGAGAAACAGCATCTCTGGTTTCCCGGTTGTTTGAAGGAGAGGGGAGCTTTCCTGTCCTCCACAGACACAATCTACAGACCTCCAAGAAAGAGGGGAACCAATCTCAGCATCTTCCTCTTCAAAATATACTCCTGAAGTCAGTTCAAAGGGAGTTTGAAGTATTCTTTACGATACCTATAGAACTAGAAGATTCCGAAACCTCACTTTGGCAATATTTTGAAAACTGAGTAGTTTAGTGAAGCTCATAAGAATGTGTTTTCCTGATCCCTGCACCAGATGGATATTTTGATTCACTGTAACAAAATAGATCACCCTCAGTTCCGTGACCCTCAGGAAGCTTTGGCAGCAGAAGGGTATGGACTTGTTCAGGGCACATTCCTAGTGCATTCCTGGAGCTAGGGATTATTTGGATGGTGCAATACTGGATGTCCTCCTGCAACTGGGAAATCTCAACAAAGGTGGCTCCACAGCAGTTGCAAAAGCACAATGAAAAGTTTGGCCTATGATGTTAGTAAGCCTTATGCCTGTTCATAGCTATGAAACCCAAAAGAATATGGAAGGGCAGGAGGAAGCAGGCAGCTCTCCTCTGACAAGAAGGAACTGAAGCCCTTCTTCAATAACCCTGCATTACCTATTTTCCAAAAATTTCATTATCCCCTCTTGCACAAATACAAATTAACACTCTCTTGGGACAAGCATCAGCATCCTCATACAGCCTCCTGAGCTTCCTGAGGCCAGTTCAAGTGCCCGTTTTTCCTGATGCAAGAGGATTGCCCGAGTAAACTTCACCCTGTGACTTCAGCTGTGTAATTTATATTCAGAAAGAGATGCTGCCTTTGACCCTCTGGCTTCCTTTGTCTGGCTGTTATCTGTGCAACTGTGGCAAGGGAAGTGCAGCAGACACAGCTGGAGATGGTGTCAAGATGCGGGTGGAAACCATCAGAAGTGGAAGGCAAGAGTGAACCTGAGACTCTGTAAGATGCTATGAAAATACTGTGTCACTTCAGTAGAGCATGTATAGAAAATGCAAAAATTTCTCTGCCCTGCATCTAGTGCTATCATGTGTCTCAGCAGATTTCAGTTCATCTGCACATGATGAATCTTCTTATTTTGCCAAGAGGTGAGGATCCTCACATAGGAGCTTTCCTTGGGTTTCTTCTATAGATTCCATAGAAACCTACAGTCCCTGTAGGACCCCAGCTTTTCCAGGATCACAACCCAACCACCATGGCACTTGATGCAGGAAGGCAGCCTGCTCTGAAAATTCCTATTATCCCATCTATAATATGGGTTTTGAGCATCACTCACCAGGAAGGCTCAAATGAAGCTCTCTCAGCCTTAATACAAACTCCATTGCTCAGGGAGAGCAATTACACTCTCCATCACTCCAACTTTTGGACAAATACATGTTGTCCAGGAAAAAAATACTTTCTTTATTTGGGTATGAATAGGTCTAAATGGACTTTTTGCTCTGTGCCAGGAGTGGAGCGGGACCTAGGAGCAGTATCAGTATGGGCAGTTCCCAACCTTTTTTCAAACAAGTCTCTTTTGAGCAGATTGGCCATGTTTTCACCCCTTCCTGTGTCCCCGCTTCCTTCACAGCCTGGTCATGATGTTGACACACAGCTGACAAGACTAACTGAACCTATCTGTTCTGTAGTCTTTTCTCCAAAGCCCCTTGTGTTTGAAACCTTGGAGCTGCTGGAGCTCCAAAAAAAATTGTTCACAGGGGTAATCCATGCCTCCCGCTGGTAAGGTACTCTTACTTCACTAAGCTGTTGGAAACAACAGCTCCATTATATGCCATTGCTACTAAAAATGGGGCTTCTGGGGTGGATGTGATTCCCAGGAGTCAATAGTGATCCAGGATGGGGTTCTTACCGGTGAGGGTTCAACCTATTTGTGTAAGAAGAACCATCAAATCATAAAGTAGGTTTGTCAGAAAGATTTTTCTCATGAAAATGAGGTTAGTGCAAGGAGAGAGCTTTGCTCAGCATTTACCTTCTACATATTTCTACTCCAGTCAGCTGCAAACATGTAAAAGAATGAATAAGTAGAATAAAGAACAACATTTTTGCACCAAATTCTTGGCTGTCAGAAGATTTCTTCTAGATTGAAAATACAGCTACTGCCATCAATTTCAAGACTTTAGATGTGACCATATAGATACAAATAATCTTAAATAAATGCAGAAGAAATAGCTTTAAATTGCAACAAGTGTTCTGACTAAAAGAATTATTTCATAGGGGAAAAATACACAGCAAAACTGCAAGAACAATGCTAATTAGAGATGTGTCAGGTGCTGCCTCCGAATTGCTGTTATGCCAGTATGTGCATTTCAGAGACAAATCACAGGCAAGAACTGGGGTAGATGTTGAAATCTCATTATTTTTGTCCCTTGAAATGGCTCAGAGAAATCCTTGGGAATGGAAGTTGAAGCAAAAACCGTGTTGAAGGCTCACTAGTTCCAGCTGGTGTGCTATCTGCAGCTGATTTCATTGCTGGCTAAATTGTTGGCAATGTATTTCAGAATGAGAGGGAAAACTGAATTTTGTGGTGAAAAAGTGGCTGATAATTTTTTAACTCTCACAAACTAGTACAATTCTCACCTTTAGACCAGGCTGAAAACAGTCATACTGTAAGGAAAGACTGATTCTGGCTGTGCATCCTACCTCACTGCAAACTGACAGAAAACTTAGCCAGAAGTGTGCAGTTTCATAACTATGCACAAGATCTACTTCTCTGGGCCCCATCAGCTAATTAGTGCTCTCCTGCTATAAGCACTTATCTTTTAGAAGTCCAGCTTTCTTTCTCTGTTAAAACCAAAAGGCTTTTGCAAGCAAGGGCATTAGTTGCAAGTGAGAGTTTCTTTTTGATGAAATTCAGACCAAACTTCTCCCCGAGATTTTGATCAGCTGTTTTGTCTATATTTTTTTTTAATTTCTTACAGATGTTCTTTCTTGTGTCTCATCACACTGATACATCTTAAATACTTGCTCCCTGCATTAACTTGTACATTGCTGGACTTCTCTCTCCTCACGTTGAGTATATATGAGACAATTCTATGAGTCACTAGTTTTGCTGGTTATATAGTGATATTTGAAAACCTTTTCCTATATACCCTCTATTTCCTATATGTTTATGAGAGACAAATTGCAGGGGATGCTGCCTGTCTGTCCTTGAAAAAAATTCGTTTTACTCAGAAGAGTAACCTGTTATTGATCATGCTTGGGAAAGACCTGCAAGAGTTTGCTGGGTATGATTGTTCTTCACAGAAAGAGTGAGTTCTTCACAGAAAGAGTGAGTTCTTCACAGAAAGAGAGATTGAGTTACCCAGGGAGGTAGTGGAGTCATCATTCCTTGATGTGTTTCAGAAAAGACTGCATGTGGCATTTAGTGCCGTGGTCTAGTTGACAAGGTGGTGTTAGGTCAAAGGCTGGAATGGGTGACCTCAGAGATCTTTTCCAACCTAGGCGATTTTGTGATTCTGTGATTTACACTGTTTTTTCTGCTCACTGAGCATTCAGCCACTTGCCTTCTTAGAGCGTTAATGGTGTCTGATTTTTGTCTAGTATTTGACTCTGTCTTAAAGTTAGGATAAAAAGCAGTGGTAAAATGAGACAGTTAAAAATAATGAATTTTGTGCATATGTACATATGCATCTGAATGTCAGTCATCAGTTGTATAACAGGATTAATAACTGAAAACATGTTTATTTTCTAGTTGAGCTGCTTTTTTTCAGACCATGCGATTTAAAAGGGTGTTTAGGGCATTGATCCTCACACCCCTTCCCTCTGTTTTCCAACTGTCTGCCCTTCATCCTACACAATGTAAGGAGGAGCTTTCCTCAGTGAGGGGACACTCAGGCCACAAGAAGGGTCATGTGGCAAGATCACCTAATTTCCTGTCCTAGTACCCGGCTCCAACCCCCTTTTTCTCCCAATCAGTGCATGTTCATTTTCCATGGCTGTGCGTGAGTGTAGGCTTCCCATGGAAACCTCTCTTGCACAAATTCAGGTCTGCACTGACAGCCCCACTGCTTGGTTCTGCTGCCATTTTTAATGTTGCAGGGGATGAGAAAATACTGTCACGCAAAATTGTAAACTACTTGCAGTTTGCCCGTGTCTTCTGGTGAATAAACAGAATATTCTGCGTATGGCATATCCTTTCAAGAGGGGAATGCCTAGCAGATGAACTAAGGCACTGAAGGATGAGCATCATTAGCCACACTTGCCAAAAGAAAGAAAGAAAAAATTGGGTATAGAAAGGCAAGAATCCCCTGGTTTGGAAAATATTTCTTAATCAACTTACCTCAGTCACATACTAGAGAATCTAATCCTGTTAAAATTCTTCCCATGTCTGTCTAGTCTCACAAGAGCCTTTAGCTTTATATACCTCTTATGAATAGTTCTCCAACAATTTATATTATCTGCATAAGCTTCAGGGGGGATTTTGTGTGGTTTGTTTTCTCAGTTTGTTTTTTTTTACTATGTGATTTTTTTTTTGTAGAAGGCTCTTTGTACACTTCTGGTATTACAGAGCTGATGAGTAATTTAATTTACATGAAATAAAATGGGAAAAATTGCATGAATAAGACAAGCTAATGAAGCATTGAAGAAAGAAAATGTTGCTTGCTGTCAAAAAAAAAAAAAAAAAAAAAAAAAAACCTCTGCAGGTTGACAAGAAACCAGATAAGTAGACGCTATGAGTAATAAATTTACCAGCCATCTAAGACATTTTTAGTTTTCATAACACCTTCACTGCAAATAGGCTTGAACCAAAATTTTATGTTTGAATAGCTTAAGATTACCAGTATATGGCTAAAAAGGAACTCTCAAGTGTGTCTCTGTTGGTTTAGCGGATTGACTGAAAATCCTGAGCAAAATAAGTCTTAGCATTTGTGTCAGGCAGTAGATTTAGATGTTCTTTTTCAGTGGAAGCTTTAGGCTTATAAGATGCAATTTCAGTTATTGGAGTAGTGAGATGTTAACTGCTCAGCTGTATTTGTCTTGTTCGCAAGAAGCAGTGGAGAGTAGAGCAAAGCAGAGGAAATCTATGGACCTTGGCTTAATTTCCCTGGAGTTTAAATGATAGTCCTATTTTTTTCCCCTTACTTCTGCAAAATTCAGCCTGTAGATCTTAGTGCCTACAATTTCTTATGTTAGAGGTATTGGCACAAAGTCTCTGAAAAGCCTGGTGTGAATCACCCTCAAAAAAATCACAATTTACAGTATTTGTTTAAAACCAGCACAAATGCTAGTGCCAAAATACAGTCTGTAAAATAAAAACCAATTCCTCTGTGTTTTAAGGGGAAACACTTCAGGGCTGGATCTGCTAGCTTGTACTAATGTCCGAAGGCTATGATCCAAAACTGTAATTTATTCTGTCTGATGAGAGACTGCAGGTGTAGCTTTGTGTTTCTGTCCCAGGGTGGAGGCTCCTGTACACCTGTCAGAGCTGCATTTCTCCCAGATAGTGCATTCAACTGAGTGTGTGTCTCTTTCATCCCAAACAAATATGTTGAGTGGTATTAGCAAGCATACCCAAGATGCCCACCCATGCAGCATGTGTGTGTCAGGCTTACAAAGATAAGTCAGTCAAGTGAGTGCCTTGGGATTTGCCTGCTTCTTGGCCAAACTTTTGATTTTTGACCCCTGTGAGACTGCCAATGGGTATCATAGTTCAGACAGTGGGGATTAGCAATGGACACCTGGATGATGTTTCTCCATTCAGCCTCTTTTCAGCCCCAACAATGGCTTTCTGACCCACCTTCAAAGTCTGATTCGCATCTGCCCATCTCTGGAGCATGGTTTTATCCTCTCTGACTCACTGGCTGTGCTGTATCACCCTGCTGGGCACATCAGAGAGATAGGTTAGGGAAGCTCATCTGTCTATCCCAGGCAACTTGTTCCTCTTCCCATACCTGCCAGCCTGTCCCAGAGTGATTGAAGAGTGGAGGCCACTGACTACGGTGTCCCCCCAGGCCCCTCCTAAGTGCCCAGCAGCCACACCCTGCCCTGTACCTATTTCCTCCTCATTGAGGAGATATTGAAAAAGGAAGGAAAAGGTGTCAAAAGACATTAAGGTCAAAATGTCATCAACACAAAGATGAGCCACAGTCCTCATTGAGTTGCATTAAATCTCTATACAGTAATAATTTATGTTTCATGTCACTGAAAGCATTTCATATAAAATGGAGAAAGTTCAGAAACGTTTGGCTACACACAGGGAAAGGCTGTCCCTTGTTATTTTCCATGTTGGTGACTTTGCAAGTCAGGTCAATCCTTAACTGAAGTATTTGTTCTGTGGCAAACTTATCTGATCAGTTCATCTGTTTCTTAGGACGGATGAGCGAGAAACTTAGCAGGATCCATATTGTTGTAGATCTGCACTAATATGCTCACATCATTAATCCATATATCCTTTTTATCTTGACTTGTAAGGAAAGTGCAAAACTTGTTCTGCCTCTTGAGGCATTCTCTTTTGCCCATCAGTGACATTTATCTGGTGCTTTCTGTATGATTTATTCATCCTTCTCTGAGTTGTTAATGTTGGATATTTTAAACTTTCCATCAGGAAATTCCATTTACAGACTTTTTTTTTTTTTTGTAATGCTATTAATGAAATTATTGTCACATCAGCCTTGAGACCAATCCTTGAGGAACTCCAAAAATACTCTCTATAGTCCAACAGTTCCCCTTTGTGCACAGACTGTTGTCATCTCCCCATTAGTCAGTTCCTTCTCTCCAATTTTGAATAGAGCCTCACATTTTGAATCTGCATTGTCACCATATCCCAGATATTGGAACATATCACAGCCAAAGCGTGATGAAGGCAGCTAGTTCCTGAAGCAGCTGGTTCCTGAAGGTGTTTGATACCTTTAGGGCAGTCCCTGGCAGCAAGCTCCAAATGCATGCTGCAGACTTGGAGTCCTAATTGCCTAAATCTCAAGTCTTGCTTCCTATCTCAACATTAAAAGTCTGTGAATATGATAAAGATCTTCATCCCTGACAGAGTTTTAATTTGGTTTATATTGAATTGCACTGATGTGTCATTCTAGACATTGATCACTTTGGGCTGCTCAGTGGTTCCATGGAAGCAACATCCATTTAATTTATTTTCTCAGACTTTCCCACCACCTGACTTCCTGCCCACCTTTTTTGGCTCCTGAAGAAATTTTTCCTTTGCTTCCATCCTCTAAGAATGACCCTTTTAAAAAAGATTGTCAGTCAAGCTGAGAGTAAGACATTGGTATGAAGTCAGTAAGGAGATGATCTGTTTAAAACTCGGGTCTTCTCCAAAGATGAAAGAGTTGCACTTAATCCACTGAAAACATCAGTGTGCATTGACTTCATCTGGGCTTTTGCATATGAATTTTTATATACTGAAAACTTTAAGTGGCTGAACTTGATGCCAAATCATTGCCTGATTGAAACAATTATCAATTCTAAAATTTATACCAGGAGAGGTTCTAGGAATATAAACTTCTGTGATTTAATTCTTAACCAAAGTAAAATGACAGAGCTTTCAAGCTTTGTTAATTTATACCTGCTGAAATTTTAGGTAGTTAATTTACTTTTATTCGCCCCATTCCTCCCACCTTAAAACTTCCAGTAAGTCCTCTCTCTGAGGAATCACATGGGCCTGGTAGGCTGCAGGATTTTATAGAGTTTCACTCAGATATATACGGCTGGGAGAAAGGTTAGTCAAATATTTGTCAGAGGAATGTTGTATCTCCTACGCAGGTTGACTGATTGGCATCAAGAACATTATCTCCCCCCATACCACAGCAAAGTGCACTAGGTTAAATTGTCAATAAAAGCAATATAAAAGCAAGACACAGCTGCTTTGACTGCATGAAAGCCTGTTCAGAGATATGACAATAAAAGAAGAGCAGAAAAAAGGTCGTGTGGTGGAAATGGAAAGCAGGAGGTGGTGGCTGGCAGGATAAAAATCTATTCATAAGAAGATTTGCTGTATTTAGGATTAGTTAAGCACTGGTCAACTTCATCCTAGTGAGCTTCCGAGTGGGACACATCTGCTCTGAAGGGGCTCTGAAGCCAAAATATGAAATTTACCACAGCCATGTCTAGATACAGATATAGAAAGCAAATAAGTTCTATGAGAAAAATGACAGACACCACTGGGGTGAAAGGACAGAGGAAGAATATGTGGGTGTGGGAATTTCTAAACCCATGGTATACTTCCTCTTATGATTATCTTCCCTCCTGGTTGCAAGTTTTTCATAAGTTAGAACTTTTATGGCCTTAGAAATTGTATTAAATACATTGAGACAAGCATAAGTCTCAAAAATGTTATATCTTAACTTCTCTCCTTGAATTTCTATTTCTTTTTCATTGTATTTTGATATTTAGAAGCCCTCTCAGTATGTCTTCCTCAGGCTTGCTTTCTCTTGTTTCCACTTAGAGTTAGCTTGATTTTATTAATTTAAGACTTTTTATTAATTTAAAAATTATTTTTAGTTCATCCATCTCAAATATTGTCTCTGTTTTTAACCATAGGTGTAGTTTTAAAAAAATCCCTTCATTTTCATGGAATATTTGGTTTGTTTGGAGATAGCAAGTGTATTGATGCCATTTCCTTTAAATTAATATTGAAAAATTAATGAAACAGTGGATGTTTCTCAAATGAAAATATTGAGATAATTGATGCCTGCTGAGGAAATGCAGCCAGTGAGGAAGTCATCAATAGATTAATCAAAAGGAGCATGATACGCTGTTTTAGACTCCCTTGCACAAATGAATCATTTAATTATGAGAAAGGATTCACGTTTTTCATTTGCAATATGTTGCACAATGGCATCAGAGTCTTTCACACACAGAATGAACAAAGTTGGAAAAGACTGTAGAGATCACCAAGTCCAGCCTATTACCTAACTTATCAAACTGCTCAACATCATCCCATAATCTAAACCCCGTCGCTAAGTGTGTCATCCAACCTTTCCTTAAACACATCTGGGGGTGGTGACTCCACCACCTCTCATACTTGTTCAGAACAGAAATCCATTGGATTCACATCAGCTTGTATTAACATCTTGAATCTTATATTTAGACTTTTTTGCCTTTCCTGTCTCTCAGTAGTAAAGTTGTGAAATATTATCTATAAGATGATAAAGTGGAGCTTGTGTATATGAAAATCCCAGATTTAAAGGAAAACTTACTGTAAATATCCAAGAGCTGAATGTAGCAACATAATAATATCATGCATATAATAATAGGGCAACTACAGGACAAATGCCAAAATCTATTTTAGTGCAGGCTCCCTAAAGACCTAGTGTAGCCCTCTGGTGTAGCATGAGACTTTTAAAATGAGATGGAACAAAATACTCAGAAACTCACTTTGGAAAGTGTGTCTTCTGTGATGGATTGGATGACCTTCCCACTTTTTTGTTCTGCTTGTCTTAATCTCTGAACAATAGTGCAGTGAATCAGTCACTGCTTCTCAATCACACTTCTGAGGATACAAAAATCCATGGGTGCCCACTTGCTTTATAGTTGCTATTCCTAGTCTGTTAAGCAGGACTTACACCCAACAGTAAATGTTTCTCAGCCATTGCAGTGCCAGGTATTGATGAACATCCCATTGAAATTCAGGACTGGTTCCCCCACTTGAATGCATTAGTGACCCATAATTTTCTTACAGATGGAGGGACAAGGCACCCAACCTCTCTGTGTTATTCAGAGAACGATGAAGGTGATGCTCTTTACTCCTTTATGATAGGGTGTATTCTAATCTTGGCAAAAAAACCCATTATCAAAAACAGGAGAGGAACCCAGACAAAGTGGCATGCTACATATGATTCTTGAACATTTAGGTGCTAAATATTTGGAGAGAGTTCTGCGTCTTGCAACCTCAAATGCATTTTAAGTAAACTAGTAATTAATTTGACCTTCCTCCATAGTCAGCAAAAAGAGTTGTCTTCAGAGGGTAACTGATCTTTCCATAGTGTTGCTTTCTCTGTCCATTGAGTACAGAGCCTAGAAAACAGCCTTAGGTTAGATATTTCCCTCTTAGATGGCCAATTTCAGATAAAATTAAATCTGCCTGTGGTGATTGGTTTCTTGCTGTGTGAGTGACCTTCTCCACTTAAATCCCACAGATAGCAATAAATAAAATTGTGTCAGATTGAAAATACTCCACGAATTTTTTTTCTAGAACTATTTTGAGCTACTGCTAAAATTTTCGTTTTATGTTTCCTTTTCTTCCTTGATCACACTCATACCTGTGCATGAATAAGGTCCATGGATATTATCTCTTTCACAAAGAAATGCCATAGCTCCATTCAAAATTATATATATAAATGGTCATAGAATATTCTAGTTGGAAGGGACACTGAAGGATTATGGAAGTTGAACTCCTATATGCACGTATATGCAAGTTGCAAGCCTGTTACTTATGAGATGATATGAAGCAAGGTCTGAAGAAAACAGAAACTCCTACAGCATATTTCCATTTAACATAAAGAAAGTACTGAACTGAGATTCCAGCAGTGTGACCTCCAGCCATCCTTCAGCAGAAAAGTAGAGCCGATTGGCAATTGTTCCACATCTGTTCTTCTGCAGTCATGCTGTATCAATTCCATGCCATTTACAAAGGCTGCAGGTCTGACCTCCAGGGTATGCACAGTCTATACAGTTTTATGTCACGTGACTGAGGCACTGGAAGCTGAGTGCTTTGAAGAATGTGCTATATAATATACTTACATAGAAAAATTCAGCAAAAGATGATTATCAACCTCTAAATCTCGCCTGTGCCAGATCTCCCAAAACAAAGGGGCAATGGTAACCATTCAGCATCCAGTCTATGCTCCAAACTCGGTCCCAGAGATTTCAAATCTTTATACCTGGTACTTTGTGTATACTGGAGTTATTGACTGTCACCTTTAACAATCCCCAGGCATATTCCTGGATGATGAGATCTTATGTTTTGTGAAGGAACTTTAAAATGGTCTTTCCCAAATTGCATTGCTCAAAGGTCTATCATGGTAAAGGAAGAAAGAGTGCTTGTGAGCTATATAGTTGAGCTGTTGATGAGGGCTTTGTAAAGCTTAGCAACAGAGGACTATGGATGGGTGAATGACAGCTGTTGCCAATTCCTCTATATCAGACAGTAGCAATTCGTGCAGCTACTGCAATTCTGTCTTGGTTTCAAGTGGAGATTTCAGTTCCTGTGTGTGTGGCCATTAGTTTGATACGGTGCATGTGGGAACAGAAGTTATTTAGCAGGACAATCAATTCATCATTATCCATGGGTGGATTTTGCCCATAAGCCATTCGGTAGGTGTTGAGAGATCCAGATCAGAACCATCCAAGTCACCATTTATTGGTGCAGGCAGAGTGCCAAGTGCATACGCCTACGCTGCTCTCAGAGACAGTGGGGGTCTCAAAATAGTGTAGCTACACTTGTGATTTACATGGCACTGAGTACCAGCTGATAAGCTCCATTTCTTTAAATTAGAGCTTGAGGTCCCTCTTCAGCACTGGTTCATAAGTGGTAGTTTCCTTAAACACATCTGGTGTGGCAATCAGAGGTTTTATGTGCCTCTTGCTGAATGTGGAGGTGATCCTGCAAGACCATCATGGTAGGCTTTGTCCATCATCCCCAGTGCTTGCTTCTCAGAAAGAAGCTTGTTATGGTTCAGTGCTTCATATTGTACCTCCCCTGAAGTTCTTCTTTTGCACCATGCTGGATTGGAGACCTCCAAAACGTGTGAAGATTGCGGTACATGAACCAGTCCTGCTAATAGCATTATCCAGATTTTTCTTTCACCGAGGATATCCCTTACCTATCATCACACTACCAATTTGTCATAATCATCTTAAATGCTACATAACTGAATGTGTTGTTGGACAGGAAGGGGCATATAGCTAAAACACTTTCATTTAAACTATATTTTTCATACATAGTCAAATCTCTGAAGGGTTCTTACTATCAATTGATCTCTTAGCCTTAAGATATATTGTGCAGTTAAGGAGTGCAGGCCAGAAAGGAGTCTCTTGTGTGTAGGCAATCCCATTATATAATCCCTTTTATGAACTGATTAAACACAATCTTAAAAGTAGTTAATACCCTTTATGCCCAAATGTTCTCACGTGAAGCTTTTTCCAGTAAACCACTGATCTGATGTTTAGAGGTGCTGCAGTCTTTCATCAAAATCAGTTTACACTCATTCGTTCTTGGAAATACAAGCATATTTTGCACCGGACATTGTGCAAACTGGCAAGTCCACAGGGACCTTATTTGAACTGCCTGTGATGTTGAAGTTACAGGGACACAATTTTTTTTTTTCTGTTGAGCAAGCAGAAGCCAGCCTACAGCTGAGCTCAGCTCTTTGAAAAAGAAAAAAAATCAACAGCCCTTTAATATTTTATTTTTTAAAAATGAAATGAAGTCACTGTGACTACTTCAGAAAGTAAATCTGCTGATTAAGGTGATATCACCTTCAAGTAGATGGTTTTCAGGCTGGAAATGGCCTTCAAGGGACTTTCCCAAGATCATGTAGCTCATGACAAAGTTGGAAATACAGCTGGGACTGAATGATTTGCTGCAGTCAGAAAAAGTCTCTGTCAGTCATTCTGTTTATTTATTCTGATCACTTAAGTACCTGTGCACCTTGCAAATTATAGAGAAAATGAAGCATGTCCTGTGTGATGTTTTTTCTTGGGAACCTTTGCTGAACACTGAATGAGATCCCGGCTATTACTGTCAGTAGGTTCCTTCACTGATGGCAATGGATACTAGGTCAGTGCTCAGCGATTCAGACTTCAATAGCTATATACTTCATAAATTTTAATAAAATGGGACCTACCAGCTCACACAGGGAGGTCATAGGTTCTTCTTGTTTCAAGGTACTAAGGCAAAAGTGTGGGGAGAACTTGTACTGCAAAACTCTGTTCAGTCATGGGGGAATCAAGCACCGTGCAAAATCTTTAACGAGGGAATAATGATGATGGTAGCTACTTAATTTCTTCCAGATATAGTGCAGGTGATTGGAAGGCCATGAATAAAACCTGGGAGAGGATATATAGTTCCTTTCTCAATCTCCTTTTGGCCTTTGAAATTATACCAGTTTGATTTGCCCTAGACATGAAATATTTTTACTCCAATAGGGTAGCAAGGGTATCAACACTGTCCTGCTGAATGAGGAATGAAGGAGATGAAGGGATGTGTAATGCTGTAGAGGAAACTGAGTCAATAATGTGACCACAAGATCAACTGTACCTGTCTTCTCTGCTTTGGAGGCTTGCTTCTGTCACAGTGGTGACACAATCATGCAGTCCACTTCCCACGAGGTAAGGATGAGAATTTGCCCAGTGAAATCCTCAGGCTGTTCAGTTCTTCAGGTGAACCAATCCACTGATACTTAGAAATTTTCATATCACTCAAATATTCAGGTAGGAGAAAATCTAGACATGAGCTCTAGGAAACAGAGCCTGTTTCAAAACATTGCTTCTGGAATTGCAAAGGGCACCAGTAAAATAAGATAGGTGAATCTAGCACGTTTGTCAGGAGCTTTAAAACAAGCATAAGCTAGATGCTGCCATTGTAAGGCTCATATTGAAAATGATTTACAGAAGCAAGGTTTGGATGTATGTGACTGAAAAGCATGTCTCCCATTCCTCTATGTATGAAGGCTGTTTCATGATCTCAACTGCCCTTATTTAATTTCACGTCAAATAATCCCAGAGTAGAGCCTTTTCTCATGGCTCCATTTTTTATTTTTTTTCCCATTGGCCATTGGCTGCAAATCACAGTGACAAATTCTACCTTGCTAAGTGATAGGCAATATATTTCTTCCCCTTGGAACTCTCCTTTTTAGCTTCCTCTACACAATTCTATATGCCAGAATTTCATCCATTCTTTAATACATAGACTAAATACTGAAATATTATAAGCAGGTTTAGCTTCAGTGATTTCAGGGAAGGCACACCCATAGATTCCCCTTCACAAGCTAGCCTTTATATTGGAGAAATGGGCCATTCTTTTAAGATAGAAAGGGCCATTGTCCTGTCTTTGAAATATCTCCTGTTTGGTACTCAGTGAAGATAAATTTGAGTCTTTCCTTAAATTACTTTTCACTCTGAACTGATGTGACATTTATCTCTGCTAGGGTGTTGACTATATGAAAAGCTGAAGCTTGTTTAAAGAATGCTGCCAAACAAGAAAGATTGTAATCCATCTAATTACTGAGCTAGGATGTGCAAATGCTGCAAACTTCAATTATGACCATTAAAGCATCAATTGAAAGCTTCAGCTGATTCCCAGAGAGTCAGACACTTCCAGACATTTCATGCATTATACAGATGTTTTCCTGCTCCTTCAGTCACTAATGGTTCGCTGCTTTGAACATTTGGGACTCCTGTAATATGAGAAGTAAGCTCCAGATGTAGAGGGATTTCAAATGAATTCTGCCTCTTTAAACCACGTTTTGTCAATTGTTGCCCCAGTAGGAACTGATGACCTCATGCTGCACGCCTTTTATTTTTCCAGAGTGTTATAAGATAAATTTGCCCACAGGGTTACTTACAATTCCTGGGAATCCACATTTCCATGGATATCAAAGGCCCAGTGCAGTGAGGTCCCTGGGACAGAATTCTGTAGGCACACAGCTCTCTTTGTAGCCTCAGCTGCTAATTCTTTATATGTCAGTATTGCTGTCCACAGATTTAAAGAATAGCTCCAAAATAGTAAAAAAGGCCCCTTTGCTTTGAGCAAACCTCTGGAAATTTTGTGGGCAACACCTTCTGTGTGATAAGCTCCCCCTTGTTTCACTTTGACACAACTGTTAATAACTCAGTTTGATTTATTCCCTTCTGGCAATTTGCTCTCAAGTCAGGGTTAGGTCAAAATCAAAAGAAAAAAACAAAACCTTTTGCAGTCTAACCTTAAAAAAAAAAAAAAAGCTCAGGACTTTAATAGCTGAGCATTGAAGGAAGTTTCAGAATTAAAAGCCAATTTCAATCAAAGAGTCAAATCATTTTATTTTGGAGACATTGAGACAAGATTGTTCTATTTCCAAAACTGTCTCTTTTCAGATGCAAATAATCTGAGAGAGGTCACAGAAGTCATTGCTTCTGTGTCACTTACATTGCTTATATTTGCCAAGGGCAAAATTTGCACCTGTGCAGAACAGCCAGCTCCAGAGTTAAATCAGCATTTATGGGCCACTCCCAGTGACTTTGGGGACTGCTGACCTGTGCCCAGCTCTCCAGAGAGATCCTCAGGAAGATTACATTGCCTGGAAGAGGGATGTAGCTGCAGGCTGAGTGAGGCCCTTATTCTAAAATTCTGTGTAGATCTTTTGTTCTTAATATTTTCTCCTTTAAGAAAAAAAAAATTACCTTCATTGGCAGCTAGTTTGCAGTTGTTTTCTGTATCTATGTAGTTAATCCCCACTTGATCTAATCTTTAACTGTATGTACTTTTACTAGGTAAACCTGTGAATTTGACCTTTGTTCTCAATTGCAATTGCTTTTTGAACAAAAGAAAAGCTCAGAAGGAGATCATTCTAGGAGGGTTCCCTAAATTCCTGGGGATATGCTAAAAGGATGTGAATTTTGAATTTACCTGAGTCTGGAAGGTGGGAGTTTGTGGCCACACTTTTCACATATTTCTCTTTCCCAGTGCACCTCTTCCAGGTACTGCTGAAACAGACTTGGAAGATAGTGGAAATGGCACCCTTCTTTAAGGAGAGATTTCAAGTATAGAGGTTTCATGTCATGAATAGCTTTTAGGTTTGGGAAATGGCCCAAAGCAACAAGACATGCTAAACCACACTGGCTCCCTGGAAGGAATTGCCTGACAGTCTTTTACACAGAGTGATTTCATAAGGTGTTCACAGGAGACCAATTAGGAGAAACTGCAAGAGTGAACATCCTGGTATTCTTCAAGTGGTGAAAAAAGGCATTTTAACAGTGAAAGGACATAGGAAAAGGTATATAAAAACTGGAACAGGTTGCCCAGAGAGATAGTAGGTGCCCTATCCCTGGAAACATTTAAGGCCGGGTTGGATGGGGCTTTGAGCAATTTGTTTGGGCTGAAGATGTCCCTGTTCATTGCAGCAGGGTTGGACTAGATGACCTTTAGAAGTCCCTTCCAATCCAAACCATTCTGTATCAATGGAAGTATGAAGCCGAGTAAGTTCAGAAATATTGTTTATAATTAGCTATTCCAAAGATAATGGCATGACATACAAGGCATGACTAAACATTTTCACTCAAACTTTGAGTTTATGTTAGCTGAAAATATAAAAATGATAAATGGTAGACAGCAAGTGTGCCCAACAGCTCTGTAAACGATCCATTAATATTTAGGTAAAAATGGCAGTCGCTTTTGGCAAAGGGGAGACTGCTAGCAACTGAGGTTACAGCACAGAAGAAACAAATGGAAACTATTGTCTAGTAAATGAGTTATTCCTTGTTTTAAGAACAGATGCTAGCAGAACTGCCCCAAGAAGAAATGGGTATTGACAGAAGTTGAGGAAAGGTAATGTCTTTTAAACACAGAAATGCAAGAGGAGCTCCAGACTTAAGATCCACATATTCAGGATTTCTGTCTCTGACACTGATTTGCTGTAAATGTTTAAAGATGAATTACAAAAAGGAATCAAGCCTCCAGTTTCACTTCCGTCACCATCTCCTTCCAGCAACTTGTAGTAAAGGAGGTGTATATTTATTTTTCATAATCGCTAATGGATTTTCATTCAATACATTTGTCTAATTGCTTTTGTAATTCGTTTAAACTCCTGGCACCTACAACATCCTGTAGCGATGGGTTCCATTTGTTTAGGTATGCATTGCTTTAAAGGTACTTCCTTTTGGATTAATCCTCTCCCTGATAACTCACTGTTTGCTTTCTAGATCTTGTTTTAGCAGAAAGAATGAATAATTGTTCCCTAATTGTCTGCTATTTGCCACTCGAGGTTTCATACACTGGCCTAATCATATAAAGAATTAAAAATATTCAGTCAGCTTTGACAATATATATGGGAAGAAATTAATTGGTTGTTTTAATTCATCCTTCTGACAGTGAATAAAACAGATCCCTTATCAAGCTCTGAAACATTAACTGCAGGGGTTTGTATGCTCAGCAGTTCTGTGGCAATGATGAAGACAGACAACGTATGAAGTTTTCTGGAAATTCTTCCTGATATTGAAATGTGCACAGAAGCACTACAAATAGGATTCTAAAATTGAAATAATGCTAAACATCAAAGTAGGGAATTATGGGTCCTTCCAGCAATCATAGTGGTTAACTCCAATGTCTGTGTGACCATGATGTTCTTCCATTTGCTGCAAAGATCAGGAATAAAAATGTGCTGGGCTTATTGTGTCTAACCCAAGAGCATCCAAACCTTATGGATCTTTCTAGTAAAACAGAATTTAGAATGTGCACTTCTGGAAACTCCATGTTTCTCTGTTCTGCCATGTTGACATTTCTCAGTTATGTTGAGTAAAGCTAGTTCACACATTTTAAGTGATTTAGACATTGTAACATGGGTATTTATTTTGCTCAGGGCAGTCTGAATCCTGAAATTAATTCTGTGCTCTTCATCTGTGTGATGAGTAATGACTACAGCTGGGACATATCTTGTGACTAATCCAGGAACCACGTTCGTACTTATGGAAGAGAAAGTACAAATGGTGGTAAGAGAAAAAAGGCCTGTGTAGGAAGAAGGTGACTCTTCTAGGGTGTGTATAATGCTAAAATTAAGTCCCTGGATTGGCATCACCTCAAAGGGCCTATGGGTACTCCAGAAAATTATGCAAGTTACATGCATCTTGCAACTTTTAATCGAGAGGGCAGGGTGATGTTCCAAGATCATGATCATGATGTTCCAAGGCCTGTGTGAGGACTGGAGGCAAAGAAAATCTTGGTCTGATTAAGTTGAAGCTAGAGGTGATCCATGGGACGGAGGAGGATGTAATAATATTGAGAAAAGTGATCTATTTGCATAATTAGGTGACCCCTAAGTCTATTCAGTTGCAGGTATGCAGATCCAGTCAAACTTTTTTGAGTAGAAAGATTCAATCTCCTCTTCAAAAGTTGTTTCTGTCTACTATTGACAAAAAGGAGTGTTGAAAATACAAACTGTGAACACTGGAACAATCAGTTCCAATAATCAGGAAATGCTTTCAGGTGTGAAGTGTTTTTCTGAGTTCATATTATCATTTATAGAAGTTGCATCCCAAGCATCCTTAGACAGGTGCAATTCAATAAACTGATCTTGGAGGCCTATCTCTATGCCCTGTGTTGAGGCATCCTATAAGGACTTGAATGGATGAAGGACCCATATCTTTTATGGATTTATTAAAGGAATCATTATATCACTGGTGTTAGGAATATCCTGAGGATCACAGGATTTTTTCCTCCTACCCTTAGTCTTCAGGAAAACATATCCACTACAAAGAACTACAGGCATTAAGATTGTATTCATAGCTGAGTCCCTGCTTCTGCTTCTGATCTCAGGTTTGTTAGCACCTGACTTTACTGGACAAAAGAGGAAAGTGAACATTGATAAATCACTCATAATAGGCAAAATTACTATTTTCAGTAGCATTAGCTTGTAACCCATAGGAGGGACCCCAGAAATTTATTTACCCTGAGTAATTGCCACTCTTTCTTTGTACTTCCTAAATTTATTAGAAGATAGTTTCCCTTGGCTGTGGAATTGACTTCCTGCACTGAATGATGGCGATGGCTTTCTCAGAAACTCTGAGTTGGCAGGAGGTTTTATGAGTCTATTGCTTTGTCAGAGGTTCCTCTGCTTAAGTATAATAAAAGAATAATGAACAATTGTTGTCTTTTAGACTATGTGGAAGTCTGTGTAAGTATGTTTACTCACTTTACTCAACTGGTTTTAAGGCTTGTGTGTCTCTTCCAGGGGTTGTGGTCAGTTTGCATGGGGTTCACAGTAGAGCATTCAGACTTTTGTAAAACTGTATATGCACTGCTTTAAAATTACTCTAGAGTTATTATTAACAATGAAAGTTAAAAAAAAACCCCAACAATCAAAAACCAGAAGAAACACCTCACTGCAAGTCATTAAGAAAACCAACTCAGTGAGTAAAAAAAAATCATTATCTTTGGAAAAGGAAGCAGCCAATATAACTGCAAACTACCGTTCTGACCACTCATTTTTCATTATTACAACCACAGAACATGCAAGAAAAAAAATCCCCTATCTCAGAGATTAAAGGGAAGTCAGACTTATTTAAGTCTCTCAAGCTGTTTAAGGTTGAAAATCACACCTGTGTTGAGAGCCTGGCACAGAGATGAAGGACTGGATCTGATAATAGGCATAGGGCTCTGCAATTCCGTGGTTTTACATTATAGAATAGAATTTAAAATTTATCAGCCATGTACCTCTGGAGATGTGCTGGCAACCTTCTGAATATGTCCTGTGAACCAGAATCCAAGGCTGGAGACAGCCCTGACCCTGCAGTATATAAGTCCAGCCTGGAACAAGTCTGGGTGTGTGCAGGAAAAGTAAACGCATGTGTTCCACAGATCTTTCTAAGAAATTTAAAGAAAGGAGAATGAAGGGCTACTGCTCCCAATCCAGGAATGCATGAATATTCAGCTTCAGCCCCATGCTAGATTCCTAAAGCCTGAACTGCTTCTAGGTGGTCAGCAATGATTCAAGCCTGGCGCTGAAACCATTAAAAATTGTATGAGGCTTTAACTTCTGTCCTTGGCTGTCCTTCAGGAGAGTTGCTCATGCTGTACTTTGGTGACTAACTTGTAAATCAGCATCGTCCTGGCTCTCCATCCAGAGATGAACAATTCCCTGCTTACAGTAATGAATACTGACCACAGAGGGCTGAAATCTGCTGGCATGTACACCTCTACTAGACAGAGGAAACCTCATTAGCTTCATTTGGGGCTGCTCCTGATTTGCATTGGTTTAACTGAATAACAGACTTGGGCTGGAAATGGGCATAAGCTGCAAATCAACCCCAGCACAGCATAATATGACCTGGGAGAAGGCTTAGGAAGGCCTTTTTTCATGCTAAATCAGAACATAAAAGCCCCTTCTGCTGAAATCCAGGAATCAGACTGCATCATGCTGGATCTTTCAGTGCTACCATTGCTGATTTGAACTGGGCAAGAATCAGGCCCAGAATGATGTTTCCTGGAGCTCCTGCAGCTTCCTTTGCTGCATGAGCAAGCTGGAAAGTTGTGTTACATAGGATGCAGCTAGAAACAAGGTGCAGCACATTCTTCTGCTGATACCAAGGCTTGCTCATTTCAGGCAGTGTGTTTGAGCCATCTGCCCTCAGCCACCAACTATTCATTTCCAACATGATTCCCATGTCAGCTAGCCAGGAAGACTGTGTCCTGAAGATAATGCTCTGTTGTCCCTTGCCGGTGGAATAACGTGCCCAAGAAACATTTCTCTCTGCTCAAGCAGACTCAAAATGCTGGTGATGAATTCAGTCCTTTGCAAATACTGTATGAAACGGCATTTCTTACAACCACTGTCATTTACATAATGCAGTATCCATATGGTGATTGTTTTATTTATGTTTCCCTTACTTCAAGGCAGAGGAAGCCAGCAGCTGGAGCTGCAAGATAGAGGCACCCACCAGTTACTGGGCTGTGTTGTTCACAGGGGTGATAAGCTTTTATCACCCACTGGGAGTTAGGATCTTGTCTAAGTGATAGCATCCATCCCTTGAAAACAGAACAGAGCTCTCACTGTCTGTCTGAAAGGAAAGAGTTTATAACCCCAGACTTTACAGGGACTGTGAGCTAAAACATGACATAGCTTGATTGTCTTAATTTCTTGACTCATTCTTTTGCAAGTCACAATATGACTATTTGCTTCCTTTGCATCAAAAGAATTTAATTGTGTTTGCATTACCCTCATCTCTGTATTAAAGACTGGAAGTCTTAATGTGTCGCCCTCCTATACGACTTTGATTCTGCTAATCCCTACCCACCTTTTGAATAAATTAAAGGGCAGTTTATGGTTTGCAGAGAGAAAAAGTGTAAATGGGAATTTATTCTTTTGGTCATTATATGCGTAACTGGAGGACGTTTCAAACACAAAACAGGAAACAAGGTTACTTCAATGGCTTGTTTCTTCTGCTTTCTGGATTTCATACCAAGGGGGACAGAAGATAACTGTTGTTATTTTGTTTTTATAATTAAAATAACATCATAAGATTATATTATGGCTGGATATCATTCATATAGAAAGTTCTACAGTTAAAAAGAAAACAAGAAAATTCCAGATGGCTTATTTTTAATTAATCTACAGAATTATCTTTTTGTATCATTTCTTCATGTGGATTCCCAGGAATTTTAACCTTCTCCACAGAAAGAGAAATTTGGTCATTTTTTTACATTAGCCTATTAATAGTATAAGAATTTGTAAAGATGCAGTGTCTGGTTTTACCATTTCATTATTGTGATTTTGTGCCTTTGTGATTCCAACTATAGAAAAAATTGCTTTATACTGTCTCTCAAGCACAGCACAGTAAAATCATAGGGGAGGCATTTGCCTCAGTGTCTCTTGTTGTTTTCAGAGTCTCAACAACAGTCTGAAAAATGGTGAGGCTCAGGCTGCAAAAAAGTAAATATGACCCCAGTGGGAGCTGAGCCCCAGCAAGAGCAAAAGGGCTCTGCTGCCAGGAAGAGTAATTCTCAGCCATGCTTCAAGCTTTAACTATGGTGTAGGCAGGCACAAGCTTTGCTTTTTGTGGGGCAAGCTGGCTGCTTTAATGTAGTTTCTGTTTTATTTTGTGTGCCTTCTCCCCTAGAAGGTTATCTTCTACAGATATAAGTGTCAATTGTGCAACAGCAGTGACAGAGTAAACCCTGGTGTGACAGACTTGTCTTTGTAGCCAGATTGTTGTACAAGCATCCTTCATCCTTAGGTCCTTACGGTGGTGTTAACCCGTGGCTGGATATGACAGTATAAACTCTTGTGATGTCTTTACATGTTTAGACATCTCAAACTGATGTCTTCACAACATGAAGGGCTTGAAAACGAGAGGGAGAAAACTTCACCTCAGCCTCAACCTCAATTCTAACACTTGGTAATTGAATTCCCATGGAATTACTTCTGTTAGGTAATTTTGTAGAAGGATCCATCTTGTTTTTAATAATCTACAGCAGCTATTAATTATAATATTAATAACACTGCAAGTAAAGGATCTCTTTTTCATTATTGTTGTTGGTTGGTTGGTTTTGTTTTTAAACAAGCACTTTTTAAGGCTATTTAAACTTGTTTAAGTTTCTGAATCAGCAGTACACTCAGAGAATAGATCCAGGTTTGATTCAATATTCAGACAACTCTGAGGTCTAGAAATTCAAGTGTGTTTCTGGATGTAAATTGCCTTTAGAAAGCTATTTATTCTGGTACATTTCTGGTCTGAAGTGAAATATTTCTAGGAATTCCTCACTCCTATTTAAATTTTTCCAAGGAAATGCCTATGACATACAAAAGGAGACATTTGTATTTCCAGAACAGAAGGGCAAGCATAAAGCTTTTTTCCAACTTGATTCTGAGGGTGGGTTTTTCATAAATGCTTATCACTGGAATAGCTTCACTCCCACTTAATGAATGGCTTACAGGATTTTCAGGGCTCCAGCACAGAATGCCTGTTACGTGCTACAGTGACTCTTCTACGTTGGTTAATTTTTATTGCTTCTCCTCTTGTAAAAATTTTAATAGTTGAGGTGAAGAGGAAGAGTGGGATGGGAAGGAAGTGGTGTGGAGACTTGACTCCTATTTGCGTTCTTCTGTCAATTCAGCAAACTGGATCAGGGCCATATTCAGACAGTGTTGATTTCATATGTGTCTTTTGGGTTTCCTGTTTAAAAATGGCATTGTAAAAGTCCATAAGATATAGTGAACGCAACACTTCTGAGGTGTTTGAACTATGATTTTCAGTTTTCATTTGTAAAAAAGGGGGAATAGTCTTTCCTTAATGCGAAGTCTTGTGATGGTAAATCCACAGGTACAGAGGAGATGAGGGAGACCCAGATACTTAGATTTAATGTGTAAATGGGCAAGGCCATCAAGCTTCAGGTCTGTAGCAAGAACAGGGTGGACAGCTGGACCACCAGTGGTGCACCAAAGTAAGCTCTGCTTTGAATTTGGTATTGAAGGTCCCTTTGACCTCTGATGTTCTCCCTAGGAGGAGGAAATCAAGAAGCAGAAGCAGTGATGGCAGAGAGGCATGAGGGAGGGCAGGCAGAACTGACAGTCAGCATTACTCGTCACAGCAGGGATGCTCAATTCAAGGAGGAAGGTGAGACAATAATGCTCCCTCCCTTCAAAGAGGGGTGACCTCCGAGGACGTGTCCTGCCTCCCACTGCCTCCCACAGTGTTATTTGCTTCTGATGCGAGCAAACGGTGAAGTGAAAGAAACGTCCTTCCATGGCAATAAAAGGAGAATTAACAAAGACAAAAGTTAAAGTGCAATGCATGAAAGGTGGGCAGAAAAGCTCTCCCCAGTTCACAGCAAAATTCAAGCAGTGAAGAGATTATCTGCACCCAACCATCCTGAAACGGCAATGAAACCTCAGCAAGGAATGCAGGGGTACAGCTGCGGGGACCAAGTATCAGCCCCAGCTGGGCTCATCTACTTGAAACCTCCAGATAGTGGTAGGGGACTCTCTGACATGAAACTCGGGGAAATTCCTCTGCAAAGGGCTGCAGTTCATTGGATTGAATAGGAAGCTGGAGGGCAGGCAGGCTCACAGAGGTGGGGACCCTGCACTATTCGGGCACACAGCATGTCTATACACCTTACCCAGGGTAAGGTTTGTACCCACGTTTGTCGATTTTATGAATTCACCTTGAGGTAAAACTGGAATGCTTTGACTGTGCTGTGTTTTTAAACCATGATGCCATGTCTGTGATTCCCTAAAGAAAAGCATGAATTGTTATTAGCCACAGAGATAAGAAGATAAGTCGACCATTATCCTTAGCAAAAGAAACAAAGAAACAAGTTGGAGATAAGAGATATGTTTTGTTTACAGAAACTTTAAAAATTTCTCTTACACTGATCTGAAGAAATGATAAAGAGGATAAGTATTACTCTTTTCGCACAAACATAATTAAAAATTTTTTGATGGTGGTACTTGCAAGAAATAGGGGCAAATATGAATGTCTCATACCGAAATAGTCACACATGTTTTTGTTGACTTTTAATTCTGGTACAGATATTCTGTGGCGTCAGGCACACTGATTATTTCTCAAAGAACACAAGTTATGTCTTTTTCAGTGGACCATCATTATACAAAGAAGTATTAACTAGATTTTTTAATATATTTTAAGATGGCTCTGTAATTCTGTGGGATTGTAGAGACCTACTTGAACTTCAGAGGTCCGTAAAAATGCCGAAAGGCTGCAATCTATGGGTATTTCCCATCTCACTTCCCACTTGAAGCAGAACAATCAGCAGTGCTACACGAGATCAAGGGTATTTGCAAGACTTTTTGAATAGTAAATAAATTCTTCAGTTTTTCAGAGTACTGGAAGTAGCTCCTGATCCTGATATCAAACATTTGCTGAGCTGAGACATATCCAAGATTTTCTCCAGGTCAGTATTGTCACTAATCAGCATAATCTGGAGCTTTCTGAGGCAATACTTTTCAAGGTCTCAGAAATTATTCTTTCAGTCCTACTGGTGTAATTTGAATAAAATAATGTTAGTCATCAGTAAACAGGAAGATGATTTTGGCAGAAACCCTTCCCTGCCACTGAAGCAGCTGTCTTCCACCTCTCCTCTGAGTGTCACAGCAGCATCTTGTTTGAGCCACTAGCACTGACTTTCACACCTCCTAATCCCCAGTACCATGGATCTGTGTGGCCTTCTCTGTGTGCCAGATGTTAATTTCTGCAACTGTAGAGCCTGTAGTTTCGCAGTCAGATAAAATAACTTCCACACTTCAGGGGAAGGTTGAGCTCAGTCCACGTCTGACCACTGTGAAAGACTTGAGCTCCATTTGGGTCCTGCATGCATCTATCACAGCTGCCTGATGTTGGACTTCAGATTTTTAGTCCCTTTTGGGCTAGCCTGTATGGAATGAATGTTATATTCATCTTTAGATGAAGTGAAAAAAATATATACCTGCATCAAGAAAATAAGAGAACTGTATTTGTTGAAAAACTACCATGTGTAGTGATGGGGTGAGGCAAGAAAGCGATCTTTATAGGATGTCATTTACCTTGTTGAAAAACATGAAAATCAGATTATTTCAAGAGTGCTAGGGCAGGAGTGGGCAGTACTGTATCTGCAGGTAGATAACGGCAGAATTTGTTCTTATCGAGAAACGTGAACTGTGATCATTTTGTTTTAGCAGAATTTATCAGTTAGGTCACAGTTTGCAGACCTCAATTCTAAACTCAGTTTGTCCAAATCATGGAACTTCGAGCATCTCTGTTGGGTCAATCTTTAGAAAAATGAAAATGAGAAATTCCAGACACTTCTGGTATTTCCAGTACAAGGTCAAATTTTGCATGATCTGAACTGGTACGTTTCAGTTCTGGTTAGCACTAAGAACCCAAATCAAGAAAAACAAAAGAAACTTCTATCTTAGAAAAACATAATTTACATTATCTTGTAATGTTTCAGTTAAACAGAATAAACAATAGAAAGACAAGCTCTGGATGAGCCAGGGAATGTGTTCCCTTGCTTTCTCATGCTCATCTAAAACATATTTCCAACCTTTCTAAGGCTCATCCTTGCTGAGGAAAGAAAAATACACATCTATTTATGCTGCTATTGCTCTGGTTGGGAAACCGGAGAAGCTGTAGTTGCTATTTTTAAAAGTTTGCTTCCTTCAGGGGAGAGATATCTTAGGGTTGAGGGGGAGGTAATATGATCTCTTTTTCTATTTTTATAAAGGGCCTGGGGATGCACCGGGAAGCTGCAGATCTGTGCAGTTGAAAGTCTTCAGCTCCTCTTTTGAGATACTAAGGGAGGAACAGTTAGAAAAGCATGGCCTAATTAAGGATATCTAATATGGTTTCAGGAAGGGAAGGGCATGCCTCATTAACTGGCTGGAATTCTTTGAGGATATTACTGCTCAGGGAGACCAAAAAAAAGGCAACTCACTGTGACCATTGTGTACCTCGATGGGTTGGGGTAGAATAAAACACACTTAGGAAAATCTGGCATTGATACGTACACTTTTGGAGTGGTTAAAAATATAATATGGAATTAACTGGTATTTAAACCTGTAGGGAGTGTAAGTATTTCTTTTTTCTTCAAATCCTGGGTACATTCTAATGTTTAATCTTTTATTTCTTAAGAAAAAAATTAGATAAATTATGGTTATTGATATAATTGGCTTTTGTGATACAGCTGAAATGAAAGCCACAGCATTTCCAGATTATCTTGTGCTAAATTTGGAGGGCAATGAGGAAAATTGCAATTAGATACAGACAGAGTTAAAGGTTTTTTAAAGTTTCCTGCATGGCTGATGACATATTCAAAAAAGGTCAGATAAATCTAGCATCACAATAATAATCCAAAGACCCTAGGATTAGGAAAAGAAAAAGGTGAGATGGATGGAGAGTTTTAATGTAGGAATAGTGGGAGAGGCACTTTTTCTAGATTTTTGCAGAAAAGGAGTCTAAAATGCTTCAGGTTATACTTGGGAGAGAGAAATTACTTGTAAAGGAAACTAATGCACATTATGACAGGAAAAGTAGAGTTTCATATGAACCTGCTCATTGCAGCAGGAGCAGGGCTTGCAGCTGAGTGCAGGCAACAGATCATGGTTCACATGGGATCGGTTGGGATGTGGGATTGAGGTTGGTGAGGATGTGGAGGCAGAGAAGTCATTTGAGCTCTTCTCACCCTGGGACTGGCCTGGTGCCAGTTTGGCCACTCCCCTGGCTGCCTGGCCATCCCAAGGGCTACAGGACCAGCTGATTGCAGTGCTGTCTACTTCTAATCCCTCAGAACCTCCTTGTATGCCTGTCTGTTGGAAGGAAGATTGCTAATCTCATAACCTCTCCACCACTGAAAAATTCTTTCAGAGCCAGGGATACTGCATGGTTTTGACCTTACGATGTTCTTCAGAGCTTGCAAAAGACCAATCCCCCTTTTTTTTTCATAGAACCATAGAATGGCTTGGTTTGGAAAGGACCTTAGATATTGTCTATTTCCAACCCTCCTGCCATGGGCAGGGACACCTTCCACTAGACTAGGTTGCTCAAAGCCCCATACACCCTGGCCTTCTGGACTTTGGGGAATGAGGCATACACTAATTTTCTGGACAACCTGCTTTAATGCCTCACCACTCACACAGGGAAGATTTTTTTTCTAATACCTAATTTAAGCCTACCCTTTTTTGAAGTTTGAAGCCATTTCCCCTTGTCCTATCGCTACATGCCCTTGTAAAAAAGTACCTCTCCATTCTTCTTGTAGGTTCCTTTCAGATGCTGGAAGGCTGCAATTTGGCAGCCTCAAAGTTTATCCAGGCTGTACAATCTTGATTGTCTCAGCCTTTCCTCAAAGGTGCTCTATCCCTCTTATCATCTTGGTGGCCTCCTCTGGACTTGCTCCAACAGGTTGATGTCCTTCCTGTGCTGGGACCCCAGAGGTGGATGCAGGACTCGAGGTCGGGTCGGGTCTCTTGAGATCTGATCCCCTCCCTCAACCTGCTGGCCATGCTGCTTTTGATTTGTTTTCTGGGCTGTAAGCACACATTGCTGGCTCATGTTCACCCTCTCTTCCACCAGTAGCCCCAAGTCCTTCTCAATCTGCTCATCCTCCAGACTGTATTGACTCAGGTTCAGTACCTTGACCCATCTGCTATGTAACCAGTCCTTCCATCGTGATTTCTTGAGAAAGCCAGGTACTTTCTTGTGGTTGCAAGTAATGACTGGACCCTGAGAGCTCATTGAAGGGTTTTGTTCCCTGCTGAGCAAGAAGACCTTTATTGGAAGAAAGAAAACAGGTGTTAGAGGGGAAGGAAATGGGGAAATCCTTGTGTTTCTTTTAATAATAATGAAATTTTAAGTGCTTTGAAAGAGTCATACCTATATGTCTCTGTTGATGAGGCTTCTTTGCAATTTAGCATGAGCCTGGGCACTCATCACTCTTAACTTTGATGAAAGAGGATTGACATTTAAAGGTGCAGGGGGAGGAGAGGGAGTGAAATGAAAACCTGCCTGTGATGGAAACACCAGGCAGCAGGCTAGCAGAGAGTGGTCTCTGGAGAGGGATCTCTCAGGGACAAGGGCTGGGTCAAACATACCTTGAGCATCACTCCTTTCCCACACACCCCTGGGGTCCACTCCTAACTGGGGTCAAGGCCATGACTGTGGACTGCCACTGCCCTTCAAGACCTTGTAAGAATCTGTCTCTGCTCTGATACTCCCCAAAAGCCTCTGGCAGTGCATGTGTAGAAGAACCACTCTTCTTTTCACTTGCCTGAGGAAAAAACCAGCATGAGTGTCATTGCTTAGAAAAGGTGCCAGACTGATGTTCCTGTGTTCAGCCACAGGCTGGTTACAGCAGACTCAGTATAAGGGATGCTTCCAAGACATTTCCCTACTATTTGTCCTTGTTTTCTGGTTTGTGTTGTTTCCCTTTTTTTCAAGAACCAGCATCTTCCCATGACACTAAGGGCTGTACAAGCATGGAAAGCAAGGAGATCCTCCTTCTATGAAGCATCTGATATAGGATAGAGATAGAAGCAAGCAGCTAATGATACTAGTGAGAGAGGGGAGGGAGAGGAGCTGGGGAAAACCAAGAGACAGCATCTGTCACACAGGCAGATAACATCTGGGGATGACTACGGAGCTATCAACCACATTTTTAAAGTCTTCCTGTGCCAAAGCATTTACCTTCGGGATAAGAAGCATAAACTGTTTTCCAGAGCTTAGTCAGTTCTTGATCTCTGATCTAATACAGTCAGAGAGGATATTACCTGTAATGACTGTTTTGAGAGGAACACATCTGGCTTTAGGGAACTGGAATATTCAATAAATTTTACTGAATCACTGGCTAACATTCAGCAGGGAGGAATTAAGGAAAACTTTATGACAGGTGAGTTTTGAGGTGGAGAATCTTGAATTTTTGTGCGCACTGACAGATGTGTATCAATGTCCCATAAGCAATGTTCTTCTAGCACCAAATTGCCCATGGGGAAAACCCTACCTTGAAATTGACTGAGGTGAATTTGAGCCAGTCAGTAACCAGCCAGGCTTCTAAGACTATTATCTGTTCTTAACAGGAATTGGACTAGGACTCCAAGGTGTTATTTGGCTGGATGCTGTATGAGTACAAGGGAAGAAGTAGTATTATGCAAGCTTATAACCTGAAAAATAAAGACAATTTTTGAAATTCCAGATCAACTATAGTCAAGATGTATTTTATTACTCGTTTAAAAAGAGTGCAAATTTCATCCAAGTGCACAGAAATTATAAAATACATACAATAGGCTATTGAGTGCCTCAGAGGAAGCAAAAAGAGGCAGAAAAACAATAGATTTCCTAGACCAATTTGTTTGACCATATTCTCAGACTAATAGACAAAAAAATAGCATTCAGAAAATTCATACATGCACAGTCATTTGTGCTGTGAAATACCATATGCCTGCAGACAAACAGACAAACTAGGTGTTGCACATCCATTCCCCCAGCTTCATGTAGGATGTTTCCTGGTCACACAGCACATTGCTCTTTGTACACCAAAATGACTAAGAAATACACACATGTCTGGATTAAAATTCCAGAGTCTTAGATTACGTTCAGCAGCCACTAAGGACGTCAGTGCAGAACTTACGCTGGTGGATGAGCTTTAATCCTCGTGCCTTCTCATTGGCAGGTTGTCTTCCAGGTGTGCAGGTGACCAGCACCCAGCTGTGGACAGACAACTCCTTGTCACCAGGCCAGCCTTCTCTGTACAGCTCCTGATACAATAAGCTGCCAGTCAGATTTGCAGGATGCTGTGTGATCTTGTGATATTAATAATATAATGATAACATTATAACTGGACCATTCAACTCCATAGTTTGTTCTTCTATAAATGATTTATAAGTTTTATGCATTTTATATGTCTCTCATTAAAAATGCATTGAAAAATACTATCAAAACGCCATTTTGCGAGGCTCAGGCTCCCTTTATTCTTGTTACAGCCATCTGCCATTAAGCTTTAATAACTGGCTGATTATAATTTATTAATTTATCACCTGTTCTTTATACAATTGGATAAAATAATTGTCAACCAATGTGAAATGGCCTCCTATTGTTTTATTAATCCCCAAAGCAATTAGAAAACCCACTGATTGCACAAGTTATTGAAAATGGGCAGTAACTCATGTTAGAAATAATCTGCAATGCTCACATCATTGCGTGATTGGTAATAAGGTTTCTGTCACCAGTGAGAATTTGAAAGGAGCAGTTTAACTAGGGAGGCTTTTAATTTTATTTATTTTATAATAAGCCTGGATTTATAGGCCTGACAGTAGATTCCAGCTTGTCTTATGGATTTTGTGGGCATATTCTGAGAAAGGCAATACCAACTTCATATAGTGTTATACTCTTGTTCCTCAGACCTTCTTTGGAGAGATTTATGCCCCTGCCTAACATCCCCAAGGATGAAAGGGTAATTCAGGGATAACTATAAATGCCAAATATTTTAGGAGATTGACTTCAGTCAGCTTTGGATGAAGACATCAGACTTCAGTATCTCTCCTTTGATTTTTATCTGACAAGGATTCAGTATGGGTTAGTTGTGGGCTTTCTGATATGGATATTTACAGTATGTGAAAAGGGACAGAGCCAACGGTTTGTTGAATCCAACAACTGTCATTTAGCAAAGCCGTTTGCTTACCCTGCCAGTGTGAAGGAGATATGCAGGCCCCCCCAGATGTGAAGAAGTTCCTTATCTCCCATTGTATTTGCAGTGCAGACTTTGTGTTATAGTACCTCTGGCACTAACAAGTCACATTCTGGCACTGCNAGAAGTGAAAAAAAGAGTAAAAAAAAATTATGAAAAAATAAGTCACACTATGGAGGAAAGCAGCTGTAAATGGTTCTCTGCCCTAAATGAAACTGCCTGTCCCCTCTGGTGTGTGTGCTTAGTCAGGGACCACACTGGTGGGTCAGGCACAGAGATGCCAATTACAGCGACATTTTGTTCCACATACCTTGAAGTGGTCTGGGAGAACTTCTATTTAAACAAGATGATTCCATAGATCTAAAAACTCTCAACATTTTGCTATTGAACAGGGCTCTGGGCAGACATAAGAAGAGATTTTTCATCTTCTGTTTCCAGCAATACCTACCTGCCTCACAGTAAATATGCCTGTGCATTAGTGTTTTACACTGATTACAGAGTATAAGAAAGTCTTGAGTCTTCCATCAATATCATACTTCCTCTGCATGATGGTAGAGTAGTTGAATTATTCCTCTTCCACCCAACACTTCTGATATTTCTGCTGTTCTATTGCAAAATTTGTAGCTTAAATTTGGGGAAACTCCTTTGACAAAAAGACTCACAGAAAACAAAATTGTGTTGAATTGAGCATATTAGGAGATTTGTACTTCCTCCTTCTATAGGGAACCCAAAGCAGAAGTAAAGAGGTCATTCTTGATATTATTATACTGTTTCTGGCTTTTCTGGAAGTAAAAATCAGAAGAAATCTCATGCAAATGTTTGTCCTTCTGAGACATACAAGCCAAAGGTCTTTAGATAAACCAGACACAAGTACGGTGAGTTCCTGAGAAAATTTCCCACCTTAACCCTCCAGTGTGTCCACAGATAAAATTCACACTGTAGAAAGTAGAAAGTCATCAGATATGATACAGCTGCTATAAGTGTCTTGCATTGAGGGTACACACCTTTCGCCTCCATAATCCTCAACTGGGATGAGCATGGAGAGGATACTCCACTCTTTCCCACCGCTGTAGATATACATAAGACTATTCTGCAATCTTAAACTAGAGCAACTACTACAACCTCTTCATTTTAGGCTGCAGCAGAGAGTTTGCCCTCTATCAAGACTGACAGCCAACTAACTGTGTTTTCTCCAGATCTGAATTTCATCATTCTTCTTGAATCAGGTACTCAGCACCTGCTGGGGAGCTCCTGGGTATGAAAGCTGGTTATGACATGACATGACACAGGCTAGCAGGCATTTTTCAAATGATTTTTCAAATGGTGGATAGACAACTGTAACTGGTAGTGTTTTCATTGCAGGTAGGAGGTTAAGGTTAATCTTGTAGTGATAGTTGAGCCACAATGCATATACTACTTTTTGAATATAAGAGCAACATGGAAGGATATCCAAAACAATTCTCGGGTCAGTTATCCATGTAAGAGATTTCTCTGGCTTGTCTCCAAAGTTGATGTTCCATACAATGCACCAGAAAAAAAAGTCAGAGTTGAAGGGCAGCATCACAAAAAAATCTCTGATTCATAAGGGGCTACCAATGGTGTTTCCCCTCAGCAAAATAATCTAAGGAATTTGTACTATTTTCACTTGTGATGAAGTTCCAATCTGAGAATCCATTAAAAGAACCACTATCAATTATACAGGAAGGTCTTTATTGCAAAAATGTGGTTGAATTCTATGTGGATCTAAACTCTATTTAGCAAACTGTGGCCAAATTCCATACTCATTATTTCCACAAAAGGATTGGATACACCTGTGTGCATCTCTGAAGCCATCAAAGTAATATCACGTAATTGTTTTTACTAAATTAAATTATGTTCTCTGGCTACATCTACCCTGCTGAATGCATCCATTAGTGGTTGCATCCATACTGGACAGGCTGACCTCCTTGGGTAGCTCTATCCTTTCTTTATCACAGCTGGCCCTGTCCTTCTGCTGGCCTTTCTTCCCCTAAGACATAGCTGTCGTTTTGGGTCCCTTCTTCTCAGTTCCAATTGTGAGCTGTGCTGCAGTCCTGCTGCTTGGTGTGCTCATGGAATTCAGTTGAGATTCTACATTTTGGTCTTGTATGTAAGACATGACAAGTCTGGAGCTTTTGAGTTTGCAAAGCTTGTGGGGAAGTTGCTGGAGGACTCTGAAGAGCAGAAGAAATCAAGCCTGGTGCATTCTCATCCATACTGCCTGCTGGGAGATATTCTCAGAGTACAATAGATAAGACATAACACTTTGATTTTTCTTTCAAAGGACATACCTAGTACTTTTCAAAAAATAGCATGAGAGTGAATTAATGTTTGTGCAATATGGAGGATCAATGAATCCAGAAGAGGTATGAAGAGGGAAGTGAGATGATGGTGTAGACATACCTCCACCCAGACGTGTGTATCCAAATTGGAGTCATTTTTTGGGATCAGAGAAGTGTGGAAAAACACTGGGGAATTCAATCTTCAAATGCTGTGACTGCATCTTTAGGACCGAGTGTGTCAGCCCTTGCAAAAAGAGATCCTGAGCATCAATTGGTAATCCTGCTCTGAATGAAAAACACACCCCCAGATTCGAGGTTTCTCTGTGAAGGAGGAAGAGACAACAGCTTCACCTGAGTTAATTCTGAAGTGAAAACATAAGCTCTGACACACAGAATCATTTACCCTTTTATGTGGGAAAACTTATTATTAGAGCTTGACTCAAATGTGGAAGAGACTAACAATAATGACACCTAACTTCGTCTTTCAAATACTGAATACTAGAGTTTGATGATGATTTTCTCATTCTAGTTTAGACTCTCCTTCTTAGGGAAGGTCTTGTGAAAGCAACCTATTTCTTTAACAAAGCTCTGCTGCAGTGTTGATCATGAAGACAATGAAGATCTGCTTAAGATCCTCTGCAAAACACCCTGGAGCCATTTGCATCAATTAACTCCACCACCAGCATGTACCTACCTGTAGGTCAGGACGTTGCCTATCATCTCTTGAAGTGGAGATCATTTTTCTTAGGGAAAGTGGGAGGCTTTTGCTTATGAGTTCATCAAAGGGTGCTCAAGTTAAGGGTTCCTCTGTAGTCTCATAATCAGAGAGAGCAATTTATAAGATAGTGTTTAACAGAAAATATTCATTTTTGCTTAGTGTGTTGAATTTTGCTTATTGTTCTGCAGTTGTTAGGACTTCCAAGCTCTGATGAGCACATGATGTGTCACATTCTCAAGATGTGATCCAAGGCAGTAACACAGTGGGGTAACTACTATAAAATGGTGTCCCTGGTTCCAGTTCTGACTTGAAAAGAGCATCAATGACAGCTCTAACCACAGTTTTTTGTCTTTCTTCCAAGGTTTCCTCCCCAACAGATGCTGAAATCTCAGCAGAAAACAAGGATGAATATAATGAAACAAATTGCGTAGCATAATTAATTAGTGATTAAAGTCTCTTAAAAACAGGTAGGATTGTGCACAATCAAAAAAGTAGGAAGGTTTATTGGATCTCTAATCTCAAAAGATTTTTTTGTTGCACTTATCATACCATTCTAAATTTTAATGAGTGAAAGAGTGGAGCAAGTCCTGTTGCCAGGTATGCAAAGTAAAAATTCGGGGCAGTTCTGCCATCTCCAGGAAGACAATCCAGTTTGTAATGGTAGCAAAAGGTAAGTTTGCAGCCAGATTACTGTTTTCAGCAGTGCACCAGCAAGAGAAACATAAGAACACACAGGGAGAGTTTATCATTAAAGAACTGAAAGGATTTTCAAAAAGTAGGTCCTCGGGACTGGTCTCATTACGTTTGTGTAGCATCTAGCACAAAAGAGCCCTTCTGAATTCAGTTTTCGGAGTGCAGACACATCCAGCATAATGACAGCACCAAATATCAGGACTTAAAATAAAATTTTGTGACAGATGTGTTAAGAACAGGGTTTGGAGAGAAAGAGGATGGGGGTTGATGGACTCTCAAAAAATTCCATCACAATGAGTCATATTTTAATTGAAAAACAATAAAAGAAAGCAAGGGTGGGGAAAAGACATGGGTGAAAATCAGAGGTCACCTGAGTTGTGATAATTTAACTGAAGTTTTGGAAATGAATCATCACAGCAGGCAATGGAAGGTTTCACCTCGGGCAGTGACAGGAAATGCAAGGCTGGAGCTATGTGCAGAGCATTTTGGGCTCTCAATCAGCCCTTATTGATTGGGAAAGTACAGCTGTGCTCAAAAATTCTCAGTTTTTCTCTCATTTTCAGTTCGACAGAAAGAAAAATCTTGAGCAGCCATTTTCAGCTTCTTCTTCTCGGAAGCAATGGGGTAAGTGGGAGGGGAGTTCACAGCAGGAAGACGCAAAACTCACAATTTTTCTCACATCTAATAAAATCACACGCTGTCAGTGGCCCAAACAAAAGAACAACCAAAAAAACCCCAAACCAAACCACCAAGAAAACAGCTCACAAGCTACACCCTTTATTGAAAGAACAGATAGAAACAGCTGCCCAAGAGAAGACCCTATTGACAGATCCTTCAGAAAGGCTCGCTTCTCTTCATGAGCATGTAGCTATCTAGAACATCCTTGTCTGGGCATGAAACTTCCTGGGATGGAAAATGATCTTGCCCAGAAGTTGAGCTTAATTGCCAGTATTTATAAGCCAGAGATTTCCAAACTCCTTCTGCCAAGTGTGTCTGATGTGGCCTGTGACATCGCCTTATTCTGGGCCAGGTTGCAGTGCAGGTCAAAATAGTTCACCTCTCACCAGTTGTACACTTACTTTGGAAAGCTGTAGTCATATGGCTCTGGAAGTGCTTGTCTTTGGGGGTGAGAAGGGAATGTGTAAATATCCACTTGGTGTAGTGGTCTCAGCAGACCAAGAATGAGTGAAATTAGGCCTTAATGCCTCTGAGTCTGCTTGAAAATGTCTTCTGTATCAAGCATAAAATGTCTTGGGAACCGATTTTTTTCTACAAATCACTAAATGCTTCATGGTGTCTCTATCCATTCAGGTGTCTCTGTACTGTTTTTCATTTATTGCCGTGGACGTGATGAAGAGTGGCAGGCTCTTTAAAAAAACATTCCTACCACTAGATACCAATCGTGTGAGCAAGGAACAAGACACGGGGACCCCTGACATCTCTGAGGACTCATTATAGACCATTGTTTTGGCCTGACATTGCCTTGATTTCACTCTTGTCCGTGGATGGTTCATTTGACGTTTGCACCCTGGAGAAACGATGGGTGACCAAATGGCCATTAAGTGACAGTGCACGGGAAGAAGCAGCATCTCCACTTTGCTGGGAAAAGACCAGATATTATGCAGTGCTTAAACACATGTTTAAATGGATTAGTGCATGGTGCACATTGATATCACATGGGCTTTACCAGGACTTCGTATGAGAGCTCCACTGAACACGTAATATATGCATGGTGACTTGTGTGCATGACTTACAGCTCTGCAGATCATCTCAAAGAGGAATCCAACTTTGGGAAAGTTAAATAAGATTATAGGTTGTGAAGTACAACAAAATTTAACGTAAGGTAAAGCTTTCCATCGATGGTGGATGCCCAGCAAGAGCTGAGAAGATCCACAGGGAGAAACTTACCCACAGAGTTTGTATGGAAAAAAGAATTTGGAAAGTGTGAGAATAGGTAAAATCGATACACTACACCAGATTTCTTGTTTCCTTATTTTGTGCTTAAAAATACCCAAGAATTTATATGCAAAACAAGAATTAACAAATCCCTACCTCAAAATAAGGGGCCAAAACAAAAACAGAAACACCTCGCCTCCTGTTACCCTTAAAATGCACCAGCATCTGCACAGTCTGATGCATGTGAGATGAAGCATTGAAAAAGTAGGAAACTCCTGAAATTGCAGTATCTCACAAAAGTTTTCATGACTGTAGGACAAATGTGTCATATTTTCCTTGTAATTCAGAATATATGATTTTTATTAGTAATGTACACCATAAAATGTAGATAATATGAATTGCAGCAGGGTGTTTTATACCCACTTTACTCTGATATCAATTACTTCCCTAGAAACAAACTCCTGCAAAGCAATGCCCAAATAATTCTAAAAACTGTTGTTAATTTTATGAACTGCACAATTTGTCATACTTCTCTTTCCTCTGTAAGCAACACACATGTGTCATTTTTGTACAAAAATTCTACTCCCAAGAAAGTCTCCGGGCTCTGAGAATCACAGCAAAATGCCTGTAGATGTATGAGATCAAAACAAAGTTTTGATCTCTGAAGCTTAGCTTGGCTTGGACATGACCACAAAAAAATTGCTGCTGGTCCTAGGATGCTTTTGTGCTTTAGAGGAGCAAATGGTATTATGTAAGCTGGAGCTGGAAGTAGGATGTCAGAGAAGGATTTTCTATGGTATGAGGGAACTAGCAGGGAGTCCAGTTTTATGATGAAAATTTCTGAATATGTAGAGTGGCTCTTTGTTAGACACACAAGACTTTTGGCATTTTTGGGAAAGAGAAAATTAACTATTGCCCAGAGTTAGTAGATTTTTGGTACATAAACTATGGAAATTCCTCCATTTCAAATGAATTCTCCGATTATTTTGAGGCCACTCAAACCTCCGAGATCACAGAATTATAGAATAGCTTGGGTTAGAGTGGACCTTAGATATCTTTTAGTTCCATCCACCCTGCCATAGGCAAGGACACCTTCCGCTAGACTAAATTGCTCAAAGCCTCAGCCAGCCTGGCCTTAAACACTTCCAGGGATGGGACATCCACAATGTCTTTGGGCAACATATACTATCTGACCACCGTCATGGTGAAGAATTTCTTCCTAGTATTTAATCTGAATCTCTTTTTTTCAGTTCAAAGCCATTCTTCCTTGTACTATCACTACATATACTTGTAAAAGGTCCTTCTCCAGCTTTAAGATGAACACCCTTGTTAGCATTAGGGTAAATCTTAAGTGTATCCATGTTGAGTGGGGACTTGTGGTGCCGACAACCAAAGATACTAAAGAACTGAAGCTCCTTACATCATCCTCATCACTGGTGTACCTGAGCACCATGGAGCATCACTGGTTCTTTCCTGAACACTCCAAATGGAAAAGGAGCAATAATCTTTCTGAGGTCTTTATGTATAGGTGCTCTATGTTCCATTTCTCCCAGAAGAGACTAGAACTGACATCTCCTGTGTTAGTGTCCTGCTTCTACTGTTAGTCTTGGTGATACAAACTTCCATAATGCAACTGCAGTATCAGTCCAGGTCTGCCTTGATCGAATTAATTGATAAGATGGGCAATAACTGAGCTGGATGAGTGTGGCTCTGTGCATATGTGACAAGATCTGATAAGAAGACTGCAAAAATATATGAACTCCATGTTACCATCTGTTAGCTTGCAAGTGATCAGGCTTGTAACAGCTGTGGTTGAAATTCTAAGATTTAATTGGCTTTTGTAGATGTTTAGATTATACAAGATTTCTAGCTTTACAGGTATGAATATAAAGGAGCTATTTTTAAAATTATGGACTTATCATAATTATTTTTTGATAACTCTCTGAAAGCTGAGGGCTGTTTTATAAGTGAAACAACTAACACCAATATTGCTTAAATCTCTGTAAAATTAAGTTTAAGAAATTTGTACATAATAAAGTTATGATTTGAAAATGTTCCATTACATTACATTAATAAGTCTTAATAGGCATGGATCATGTCACACACCATTGTAAGCTTTATTGTTAATCAGATCTTTCTCATTAGCACACTGTAGTTAAGACTGAAGTGCCCTAAAACTGACTGTGTAATGTTAAGTGCAATTTCTGAAACTAACATATTATGCTGTTCTAAGTACCTTGGAATTGCTTATTTAATGGAATATTGAGCCCCTAAAATAAATCCTTTACTTTCTACCCTTAACTTCACAAAATGTTTTGAGCACAAACACAAACACACTGTCATTTCAGAAGGTTGAATTTGTTAGAGGTTTGAGACAACTTGATCAGCAAATGCCAAATCTAAACTTGTCACAACTGTACTTATAATAGCTGAACTTTCCACCTCCCCGTGAGTAGCCTGTCTTGTCACACTTATTCTACCTGACCTATTTTCCGGCTCCACACATAAAGATGTTCAAAAAATTTCTGCATCTCTTGAACAAGGACAGAAAGAGTTTTTGCAGTGCTGAATCAACACAAACCCAGTCTGTGGCTGGGGATCTCTTCCTCCTGCTTCACACAAAAGGGTTTTTCTTTCTGCAGCCCTGGACTGTTTCCAACTGCATCATTCACTGACTGGGGTGTTTCATAATGAGGTGAAGATGCAATGGCACGTCACGGAATTGGTGCCTTGTCTTGAGGGTAAAGAAAATAAGGAACAAAGTATAGCCTGCTACAGGTGTTCAGTAAAAGTGTTTATCCTGCTGTACTCTCTATATTTGCAGAGGGTTCCAGACACAAGCTACATATCAGTGGCTAACATGAAGGGTCAGGGCATGGGATTAAGCTCATGCACACAGTTGCCCATCGATAGCTCTCCTGGGCAGTTTTCTGGCATGGTATGGGGACAGCCTGGGCTGGTGGAGGGAAGGGGCAGTCTGGATGTCTATATATCAGTCATACCATACAGGGACAGGCTCTGGCCTTTTTTACTTAGTACAGTCATATAGAGATCTGGCATCAGGATACTTAATGATAGCAACAACCTGTGTGTTTATTTAGGTATCTAACTATGGCAATGATAAACATTGTTTTAACACCACTAACAAATTGCTTTGCTCTTCCCTGACTTGTAGCTTGAATATACATCCAGGCATGAACTTGTTCCCTACACCTTTCTCTGGTAGTGGGATCAATTGCCCCATCTCCTACAACTAATTTGTTTTATCTTACCAGATGGGTTGGCTGTATCCAAACTGCCTGTTGGAAATGGTCTTCGGTCCAGGAAAGCTTCTAAATTGGGCCTGGGGATTTTTTTTTAAGGGAATACTATCAGGCACACACCTAAACTGTGCTAGGGACCACCAACAGTGGTGATGATCCAGCTCTCTTGCCTCAGAATGACCCTGGCATTATTTAAATTATTGGATTAGGTGTTGCCTGAAAACTTCCCAGTGAGTTCTTGGTGCTACATCATTAACAATATCATCCTAACAAATAAATTGTAGTGTTCAAGTGAGGAAGGAAAATATTATAACTTCAGCTTTACATATCAGTAAAGACCATAGGACTAAATCCTCAGAACTTGCTGAGACTTATGCCTGTAAGAAGGTAAAATTATAAATACTTATTAAGATTCACACCAAAAATACTTACAGTGTAGACAGGGCTTTTGGGCTGGATGCAGTAGTAGCTTCTCCCACTGGAGGTGCAGTTGATAGGTTTCAAAGTGTGCTTTTGCTCTCCCCAAATAAATAAATTTTGTCAAAATCATAGAACTATAGAATGTTCTAAGTTGGAAGGGTCCCTCAATGATCACTGAGACCAACTCCTGGCCCTGCATATGACCATCCTCAAGAATCACATGGTGTGCCTGAGAGTGCCTGACAGCACTGTCCAAATGCTCCTTGAATTCTGTGAGGCTTGCTGTGGTGACTGTTTCCCTGGGCAGTCTGTTCCAGTGCCCAACCATGCTCTGGGTGAAGAACCTTTTCCTAATATCTCGCTTAAGCCTTCCCTGACACAGCTTCATGCCATTCCCTCAGTGTGGTGTTACTGAACACCACAGAGAAGAGATCAGTGCCTGCCCTTCCACTTCCACTTATAAGGAAGCTGTAGACTGCAATGAGGTCTCCACTCAGTCTCCTTTTCCCCAGGTTAGACAAGCCAAGTGATCTTAGCTGCTCCTTGTACAGTTCTCCTGTAGGGAGGGGAAGGGGAAGGAATGAGAATGAGGAGGTTGAGGCAGAAGGGTATTCATGCTTATGTGGAACATGGGGGTGGTAACAAAGAACTGACATTGCTAGTTAGCATAGACCAGCACAATGCCTTGTGTAGACTTTGCCTACATGCCAGAACTGTTGCCATATTCTCATTTCCCCCATTCAGATTTCTTCATCTCTCCATTCTTTTAGTTCACTTACTGAGAAAAGTTGTAGCACTGCTGAGATCTGCAGATGTAACTGTTACATGAAGGATCGCCATGGACCTCATCTTTGTTCTAAATATAATGGAGCTTTTATCCCAGCAAATATGTGACTTATAGACAGATTTTCATCCTCACTGGTCTTGCTAAACTTTTAGAAGGTTTGATAAATTTTTCACCCTTTGCACATGCCTAATTCCACTAAGTGAAACAACTAGTCGATGTGAAAACTGGTTTCCAATGTCCAACTTTCACTGGAAAACCAGGAAGGAGTCCTGCATAGCAGTAGTCAGATCCTCTATTTCTTCTTCTGCTCTGCTGAACCAGCACTTTGTCATGAGTTTAATGCCAAAGGAAAAATGCTTCCTTTTTTTTTTTCTTTTCATACAGTGGCAGTTCTGGGTTTTTCAGAGCAGAGCCACAAAGGTGAAAATTAGTGGGGATGGAATGTGGTCTTCCCTCAACACGATTCCAGTACCATCTGCTGGCAGGAGAAACATGCGTTTAGCCTGGACTGCCACCCTCAAATCTGTATTCTGTCTGTCTAAGGCAGTTCAGCATATTTTAGTTAATTACTCATGTCAGTCAGAGCCAGTCTGCTAACACCAGTCATATCTTAACAAATAAGCTCCTGGCACCTTTCATAAATATTTTATCTAGCAGATTCAGCAAGAGTGGCCCAGTTTTTAGAAAGGGAACACTTGATTCAGACATCAAGGTCCTATCTGACTAATGGCATAAGTCTGGTGAGTTTATCCTCACATCAATGTGTGTTTGGGAAAGGTCAAGTAGTTCTGCAACACAAACATTTCAGGCAATACAGTTTTCTTCAAGCAGATACAGAACTCAAAAAATTCGGTATGTGACTGGATGTTCTTTGGCTATGGAGCCACAAAGGCAGACAGATTCTCGAAGCATCAGTTCCCAAAATATTGATGGTCTTTAAGTCCTCTGCAGAGCATTTAATGGTTTTAGTTCTTCTTATGGGCTGTGGTTCTGAAAAGCATATCTTTACTTTTGCTTCCATCCCATTGAATTAAATATTTGCAGAGTTTACTGTTGAGTTGAGGTCATGTTTCTGGATCTCTTCCTAACCTTAGCTTCAAAAGTCGCTCCAGCTTAGTCTAGAGTCCAGGTGTGGGCATTTGCAGAGACACTCAATCTGTCTTTAATAGGGCTGGCATAGGCCTAGGCAGGAATTTGCATGTTTCATCACGAGCTTCAATATCAATACCTGAACTAATACCTGAACTAATTTTCTAACATTATTTCAAACTCTCTATGTGTGTTACAACCATGTGCCTGACAGATCTAGCTGATGAAACACATTATCCTCTTAGCTATTTTCTGAACTTATGTTATCAAAATCCTGGAACTTGGAATCCAGCAAAGTTGTCTGTAACGCTGTATATATTACTAAAGTAATATATACAAGTTCTTTTTAAGAACTTTTTGAGCTCTAACTTATATTGCACACTGTAAATAAAAAAGGAGACATATCTAGGCCATTGAAATGCACATTCCTTAGTAAGGTTCAGCTTTCTGTAATTCTATGAAAGGTCTTGAGATGGTCGTAGAAACATTGCTTACGTAACACAAAATGTCAGTTACAAATTATTAGTAATATTAGTAAGTTTGCAGATGACACCAAGCTTGGAATGAGTGTTGGTCTGTTAGAGGGAAGGAGTGCTCTGCAGAGAGATCTGAACAGGCTGGATAGATGGGCTGCGTCCAATAGCATGAGGTTTAATAAATCTAAGTGCCAGGTTTTACAATTTGGCCGCAATAACCCCATGTAGAGTTATAGGCTGGGGACAGTGAGGNTTAGGCTGCATCAGGGGAGGTTTAGGTTGGATATCAGGAGGAACTTTTTCACAGTGAGAGTGATTTCCCATTGGAATGGGCTGCCCAGGGAGGTGGTGGAGTCACCATCCCTGGATGTGTTTAAGGATAGGTTGGATGATGAACTTAGTGACATGGTTTAGATGGTTTAGATGTTAGATTGGTGTTGGATAGGTTGTTAAGTTAGGTAAAAGGTTGAACTTGATGATCTCTGCGGTCTTTTCCAACCTTGTTAATTCTGTGTTATTCTATGTTAAAATAAACACCCTTCATTACTCTTCATTGTAACCTTCATATATGGAGATTTTTAACAGTTTTTATCATATAATGAAAAGCCAGATCTCTAATAACAGTATTTAGAGATTTTTTTTTTACATTTTCCTCTAAGTCAAACAAAAATATTAGTTTTCTTTAAAATCCATATGTCATTCAAATTATATGTGCTACAGTACTAGGCCCATAGGCTTGGTACCCTATATAATATTTGGTACATTTCAAATAACTGGTGAAAGTAGTACTTACTTTATTACAGTATCATAGAGTTGTCAAACATCAACTTTACAAGTTTAATGAAAAATCCTAATAATAGGGTTGACTTACAAGGACTATTTCCGATAAAACGTTCTTGCTTTCCATTTAAACACCATTTCAGTATTTAAATACTAATATATTGGAGGTTGATTACTATTATGTTTGGAATTAAATGATCTTTGTTATATTAAAATAAACCACTAAACACTAATTTTACTGTTGAATATTCTGATCTGATATAGATTATGAAACTTTTAGCTAAAATTCCTAAAAACTTCATGTTTCTCTTTTTATGCAGAAAAGTCTTCATGGCTTCTTAAGTAATTTGGCATTTCATTCATTCATGACTGCTTTGGTAAGTTTAGATGTGTCACTGGGGATTTGGGGTGCAGTTTTATTTTTAATTTAACCTAATGTAACCTACTTTCCCCTGTCTGCCCCCACTCATAGTCCTATCCCTCCCTCACACAGTGTCTGCATATCATGTGAATGTGCAGTGAGTTGATGTGGAAATCAACCACACACAAGAAAAAAAAAAAGATTTGTTTTCTGCTGATTTATCAAACAGACACATCTGTTCAAGGTGATTGTTAGATCTGATAGGAGGAGTGTCTACTGAATGGGAATGGGCCAGAACTGGCCATCTTCTCTTAGTGGCTGCCTGCTCTGATACTGGGGTAAGCATAATGTGAGATTATTTCTCTGTCTGTTTAACTTGTTATCATCACTAGCTCCCAAATTTGCTGCTTCATTCTACCTGCAACATGATACAAGACAAAAAGAATGCCAAAAAGGACCAAAAATCTAGAAATTATGCCAAACCATCAAATGAAGAGAAGCAAGCATAGTCTGTTCCTCATACACACATGTGGTAGAAACTGCAAGAAAGTCTGCCCCCTTTGCAATCACAGTGATAAGGATGGGTTGCTAGAGAACCCCTCTAGAAATGAGATCTAAAAACATGAAACCTACATAGAAGCTACTTCTTCCACCAACTGGATTCCAGGATTGTTGCTTTCCAATAGGAAAGCTAGACACGGGACCATAGCCAGTCTTTCCACTACCTTTAGTCAATGCTAGTTGTATGCTTGACAAATGTAGCTCTAATGCGTACAACATAGATATCAGGTATTAAGCCTACTATAACATTTAACCAAGAGGAGGATTGATGAGAAACAAGTGTCCTAAGATTCCTACAGATCTTAGACATAGAAGGATTGAAAACACTCATTTCCTATTTCTTTATTAATTGTGAATGCAAGTGAAATGTGTGCTCAGGCTGCAGGAGAATTTGATAGAAAAAATGCAATTCATAGCTGTTAAAACTGTCATCTGGCAAAGAAATCATTAGATCATGAAGTGGAAAAGATAACAAATATCTGCTGAGACTCATTAAGCAGGAATTTTTATTCACTGCTGCACAGCTAGGATAGGTTTTTAAATGGTGTCAGTATAGAAGAGGATATCCGTCTACTCCCAAGTACCTGTTCCAGTGGTATGAGTGTCAGGATATATTTAGAACCCCCTGGCTATACTTGCAGAAGATTTTTCTGTGAGAAGCAGGTCTACCTTTTGTCTCACAAGTATTGAGACACTGAGATCTAGAGGAAATAATACTTAGGTCCTCAAAATCATTTATGTAGAAAATTCTCATGAGCTTGAATTTACCTTTTGAGTTCCTGCATGCATACCTCTGAAAGTGGCTCATCTTCCAGAAATTCTTTACAGCTTACTGCTTTCTGGAAACAAAGCCTTTTCCATGCATCTCCTCTTAGAGAACTGAAATTAGTTGTTACTTATTAACCTTTAGGCCAGTGCTAGTGACTGTTTCCTAATCCCTCCTGCAAGCCTGTTCCAGTTGCAATACATTTTTGTGAACTTCTTGCTTTATTGAATTCACCTCTCCATTTCCATTTCTTGAGTTATTTCATCAAATATGTGCTGCTGGAGAGCACCAGAAATGTGAGATGCTTTGACTAAAATCAAAGTTCTTCCTTCTTTTATGTGCAGGAGGTGTATGTTTGCGTTGTTGTTTGCTTGATTGTTTTTCTTTTTCACAGCATCCTGTTTGTTTTTTGATTCATAAAAAGCCCAAAGAATATTTGCACAAAATTTAAACCCTCATCAGAGAACAACAGGTACTTTCCTCCCAGTTTCTCAATGGAAAAGCAGAGAAATGCCCACCCCTGTGTATCCAATTACATACACTGTATATCAATGGGCTGTTGTAAAGATTTCTTGTAAGATTCTTAGGACACATATAACCTATTTTTAATTTCTGACCAACACATAAAATAGAGCCTGATAATTTTGTGTTACACACAGCCACCAAAAGAAATATTTCTGTAGTAAAACACACATGTGAAACTCAAAACCCAAAGCTGGTAGAAATCAGCTACCTACAAGCCCAGCTTTGCAAAGCTTAAATTGTGGGAGTAACTTTTTACATGGTAGTTATATCACCCACATGCTTCAGAAATGGTAATTCAGACATCCTAAGGTTTTTCAGAAACTTAAGCAAACAATGACATTAACTGTCTAAGGCCACAGTCAACAGCAGGGGCAGGGTTTGGCCCTAGTATTCCCAGAACTTGACTCTGGGTTTTCCTTTAGCTCATCAAGTGCTGAGAAGTTTACAATGTGGGTCTCTTTGCTTCCTCCATATCTTCACGAGCTCTGCAGGAAAAAACATAGGAAAAATAGCCAGCTTTAGATAGATATTCACTTCACAGGCTTTGATCAAGGAGACTTCTGTCAAAACCTGTGTAGTGTCTTTGTTTGCTTAATTATATCAGGGAGCCCAGGCTTCTGGAAGCTACAGCACTGTTCAGGCAGTCTGAAGGGCTGTGGTTTCTAAAGCTTAAAGAGCCTTTTACACCACAGAATCATAGAGTCACAGAATATTCCGAGTTGGAAGGGACCTACAAGGATCATTGAGTCCAACTCCTGGCCCTGCACAGGACAATGCCCAAGAGTCACATGATGGGACTAAGAGTTTTATCCGTATGTTTCTTGAACTTCATCAAGCTTGGTGCCGTGACCACTTCCTTGGGGAACCTGTTCCAGTGTCCAATCACCCTATGAGTGAAGAATCTCTTTCTAATACACAAACTAAACCTACCCTGACACGACTTCAATCCATTCCCTCAAGTCCTGTCAGTGATCGCCACAAAGAAGAAATCAATGCCTGCCCCTCTTCTCTCACGAAGTTGTAACTGCAATGAGCTCCCCCCTCAGTCTCCACTTCTCCAGGCTGAACAGACCAAGTGAACTTAGCCATTCATCCACTGCTTCCCCTCAAGGCCTTTCATCATTTTCCTCTCTAATAGCTTGGTGTCTTATATTGCAACACTGCTACAATAGTCAAGGTGAGGCTGCCCCAGTGCAGAGCAGAATGGAAAAATCCCCTGCCCCGATCAGCTGGTGAAGCTTTACCTGATACCCCCCAGGACATAGTTGGCTCTCCTGGCTGCCAGGGCACTGCTGACTAATAATCAAGTTGCTGCCAACCAGAACCTCCTGGTCCCTTTCTGTGACACTGCTTTCCAGCACCTCATGCCTCAGTTGGTACTTACACCATGCCCCCACAGATGCAGTGCAATGGAGCTGGTGTGACACTAGGCTGTGGAGCCACTGTTCATCCCATCACTACACTCTTGGTAGTTCAGAAAGTCTGGCCATCTCAGCTTAAACTGGGGCACTGACAGTTCCAGACTCAAAAGGAAGCAGCCACTGTTCTTCAGCTCTGGAAGTCTGGACTTGAGCAGGCCTTCAAATATGTTAGAATTTCCATATGAAGAAGCATTAGAACCCTCTATAAATAGTGTTAATATGCAAACATTTTTTGTTTCAGTGTTTTCATGTCCTACAGAATTTTTTGTGTGTTTCTACTTCTCATCTGAAATGGACCATTGTAATTGTTTCTCCCAAACTTTGAGATTTTTCCAAATTTGTATTGGGTCTTAGCCCATTGTAACTCTACTATTGGACTCTGACAAACTACTAACATTTCTGCTCTTACAGAAACCCATTTGGAAACAGTCCCAGTGGGCAGCCCAGGGGGGAAGATCTCTGATGCTGATCACTGAAGGCCAGGGCAAACTACTTCTTTAATGGGTTTCCACAGAGTTTCCATGTTGCTGCTAAGCAGAGAAGGAGCTCCCAGCATCCTTCCAGCTACAGCTGGCTGCACATCTGTGGTTTAACTCATGAATGTCTTCTGCCTGTTTGTCATTAACCCTCAGAAAAAAGACAGCCTTCAGCAAGGACTGCTGGTGGAGGGATCCATAGGAAAGGTGTTGCCTAGTTTGTACCAGGTTACTAAAAACAATCCATTACTTGCTTTGAAAAAGGCCTAGTGACAGTCCTGAACTGGAGGAAGAGGAATCAACATGTTCTGCTACAGCAGTGAAGCTGAGAGATGATCACTTCCAGTTCTTGAGCAAGGGCAATTAGCAGAACCAATCCAGGTGAAGAAGGACTGTCTGTAGGCAGTCCTCATCTTGCTGCACACACATCTGAATAGGATAGGGAGGTTATTGGCAGTCTTGGCTCCTTTGGGTTTCCTGTCACTGCCCAGGATAGTGGAATTGAGCCACGGGAGTTCTTTTGTGAAGGGAAGTATTGTGTGGACAAAAATCTCTCTTTGCTTGTGCACAGTAGAATTTATATTTAAAATTATGCTTGCGTATTGTCATCTATAGAATTTCCCATATGAATATAAATAAGGCCACGAATGTGCCCCAGACCTTTGTTGTGCTGGCTGGGAATATGATGAGAGTATGATGAAAAACTCAGGTGATGCCAGTCTGATTTTGCTTGGTTGTTGAGAAAGTTTTAGAGAGCAGCAGTGAAGTTTTCGATTCAAGATATGTTCTCAAAGAACTTATAAATAATTATCTTCTTTCTGATGCAGTTTTGTGGACTGAAGGCCTGTCCATCAGAAGGTTACTGGTCCTGCAGCAGAGCATCCCATGTCCAATTTCCCCTGTTCCATGCACCAGCCCATTGCAGAAGCAAATGTAGGTGATTTTCCTGGAAAGAATTAGTCAGACCTACTGGCCAGGAACATTTTTTTAGTAAAGCAATGACATATCAACTGTATGTTATAGTGTTGCTGTTGTTTAGTGAGCTAAGGATCCCACCTCAGCCTAAAATATTCTGTAATACCAGTTATACCACCAATATCAGTCACTCTCACTGTGAAGCCAGAAGCAGCAGAATTACATCAGCATCACTTCTGCTACCTGATGAGTGGATTGTGTCAGGATAATTTACACCAGTGCAGGTCAGTTTTAGCAGTGCAATTTGTTGAGGAACATGATGCTTTTGCATATCTAATTGAGTAGATGTACTTGATCTTTGTAGTTCATGTTGGGCTCAAAGCATACAATGATTTGCCCTAGCAAATAAAACTGTAGTTTAAAATGCCTTTTTGAAAGAACTACTAATTTCATGAAAAACTCCACCACCCCCCAAGCCTTCCCCATCATAGTAAAGTGAGTAGATGTCATGTAGTCCAATTTCTCACATGTGCACATACTGAGAATAACACCTTTGGGGCTATTGACAAACATGAGGTTGCTCTTCTTTGTAAAGTGGTTATTTTTTGCAGAACAGACCAAAACATTTCCTGTATTGTCCTTATTGAAAAAAAATGCTCTCAGCTTTGAGGGTAATATTTGCCTGGGCATGGTGGGAGCTGTAAGGCAGGGAAGCAGGGCAGCAGTGGAGCTTGTTGCTACTGGGTGCTAGAGAGGTGTCAGGGGACAGCTTCTTGCTGCAGCAGCCACCTACATGTACACACTTTATGATAAGAGAGGATTGAGGACCTGACAAAGCCATGGTCAGGCTTTGGCAAAGCCTGCAGCTGACAAAGCTGCAGCACAACCAGTAGTCAGGGTGCTGCATGCTCTGGAGATGTGGTCGGAGACTCCTTTGGGTGAAAAGAAACTCACTGCACTTCAAACACTTTTATTTGAAACTTTGCCCAATACTCGATGCTTATCAGGTTCTTACTGCAGTGTAGAGTGTCAGCCACTTCTCCAGGAGTACTCTGAAATAGTGTCACCAGTATGTGATCTCCTCAGTCTCTCAAGATTTCGCCAAGATCACTTTTACTTTCACTGCAGGGGGGAAGGAACTAGCGTGTCACGGGTCTCTTCACCTTATCAATCCCCTTAGCTTCCTCTTAAAATGTGTTTGCAAGGTCTTTTTATGAGTAGCCAGTTGGAGTGGGGGAATTCTGGTGCAGACACTTCTCCACATTTGCCTAACAGATGAGACGAAGATTTAAACCTCTGACTTGCCCTAATTCTCTGCCACTTACACTTGCTGAGGTTTGATTTATGCTTTTACACAGTGCTCATCCCCATGGTATCTGAGTTTACTCTCTCTTCCTCCTCGTCTAAGATTCCCTCTGGGTTAGTGTTGAGAGGCAACTGTGACTCGTGTTCCTAATCAGATATATAATGGAGAAGAGATGTTTACAGAATAACATATCTATGTCGTGTGGATATTTCTGGGTTGCAAATCTCCAAATTATTGTACAGTGGTTGATTATTGATTTTGCTCTTTGAAATTCAAACCTCTGGTCTTCTCAGAAGGCCTGACAGAATTTCACACAAAATAATTACTTAGCTACAGATTTTTTTCTATTTTTTAATCTAACACACTGAATTTAATAAAATACTGGGAAGTGATTTCACAGGAGGGTTCCAGACCAGAAAATGGGAGCAGGAATCTTCCTTTAATAATTTGTTATGATTTAGATAATTTCTGGATTAGTCTGTTGAATTTTATTTAGGTCCTGATTCAGCAGAACATTTTAGTACTCCTTACTTCACTGAAACGAACAGGGATGGTTCCGAACATAGAGATCATTACATTAAAAGTTTTTAAATGTTTAACTCATTAAGTGCCTTTAGAAATCTGTCTTTTTTGCTGAATTAGGTCCCTAATTCCCACTGAATTCTCTGTGTGCTGAATTCTCCAGTTTACCAACTTCATCTGTTCCCTTTAGACTTCCTCCTGAGGTTTCCCTTGATCAGCAAATATGTGTTGAAATACACCTTGTTCTGTCTGCAGCTGGCATTTAAAATACATTCATTAAACTCATTGGCTAATGCGTTATTAAAGAAATGCCTTTTATCCTTCTCTAATCATATTCTTGGTACATCTCTCATGATGCAAGAGGTGCTGGGTACATTTCAGAGGTGCGTAATTGTGTCTCACAGCATCATGATGTAACAGGCTTCTCAGGTATCATCCTTCCATGTGTGAGACAGGGCTGGCCTGGTTTATGGGATGAGAGCATATCTGATATGTTGGAACTGAGTGGAGAAAGGTTGGTGGTAATGCTGATGGGAGGAGGTCATGCTGGGTTATGATCCAGTGCTCTTTTCAGAGCAGCTGCCCTTCTGCTGGGGACATATAATGCAGAACAGGTTGACCAGGTACTTGTATCCCATGGGTTTACAAGGTTATAAAAGCCTGAGTAATAGACTGAGGGGGTGAGGGGAACATGGGGAGAGCAGTGATCTCTCTGCACAGAGCCTGAAGCAGCATGTCCACACCAGAACAGTACACACCACCAGATCTGGTGACCCTGGCCCAAAACAGACAGAGGTGTGCTATCAGGCCTGGGTGACACAAGAGAGCACACCTGTCACCCTGCAGTGCCAGCAGAGTGTCATAGTCTCTGTATTCCTCCCAGGAAATCTCTGCCTGCTCATCTCACTCCTCGGTTTTTACATCTTAATGCTGAGCTCCAGGAGGAATGTAAGTGCTTCATTGACCACGAGATTGAATTTCATCAGGATTTAATCCCTTTGAAAACCTAAACTGGATTGCTGATGAGCTGCACAGAAACACTTCCTGTCTACTGCATTACCATCTCTGGATTTTGCCCTTTCTGAAACACAAAGCAGTCATGGTGAGATATCAGACCTTAGTGGTAGATGGTAGTGAAAGAAACATTATCCCCCTGTAACATGGGAACAGCACAGTTGATTTAAGTCAAGTTTGGCTGAAGGAATTTCCATCAGTTTAGCCTCTCATGCTAAGACCTAGCATAAACATGACTGAGCATTTTTGAAGCTAGAGAAAAAAACATCTGTGAGAGAAATCTTCATTAGAGTCACAGCTGCACCAAATCTACCACCTCTCTGCTTTTTTGTGATTTATCAGTATTTAATACAAATAAATACACTTTGGAGCAAAAGGGAAGAAGAGAACCCCACAGGACATGACTTCCAATTAGCAGGGGGTCACATCCCCTGCTGTGATTTACTATTGGAAAAACATGCAAAAGATAATTGAACATTACATTCTCCTCTCCCCCTGCTGCTGGCAGCATTAAAGGTAGGGCTGCTCTGGACCCCTTGGGGAGATGGGGAGAAGGGATAAGGCAATTACATGCAGCGCCACATAATAACACTGATTCATAACCTCATGGCACTAAACTCACTGGGCCAGATCTTTAGCTAGTGCCCGCTGGTGTAGCTTCATTGACTTCAGGAGAGAGATGCTGATTTACGTCAGCTACAGATCTGGCCCATTTACTTTTTCCCTTTAAGAAAGCAATAAAGTATACAGAGGGAGAGCAGGATGTGTAGTGCTCTGAACAGCAGCCTGATGGAATTCTGCGGACGAATGCTAAATACCTCCGAGATAATGACTGCTTCTGCTACATAAGATCAGGTTATATTGCCCTTGTGCCTCTATGAGTTGGCTTAAACTGTGAAACTCTCTATTTTAGACTTGGAATGCCAAACAAGCTGGAGTGATGTTAGTTATAGTTAAACTCCACTAAGCAGACAAGGACAAAATCCCTTTCTGTACAGCGCTAGGATCATATTCTTACTACCAGCATCATCGTTTGGAGGTGCTGGTATCCCTAATATTAGAGAAAGTTTCCTTAGTCTGATCATTTTATTACCCTGATTTGCGTGTTCTGAGTTCTGCCTATAAGTATTGTGAGTCCTTGTGTCTCAGACCAGCTCCAAAACTGACTTGCAGTTTGACCTTGAGCAAGTCCCTTCACAATCCTGCATGTCTAACTTTCTTCTTTGGCTCTTAAGAAGATTTGCTTTCTTTTGTGTGATTGCCTGGGAATTTTACAGCTTCCTAGGAAGAACAGGCAGCCCCTCTCTCATGAGACCCAGGCCAGACACAGCTGTCCTTCCTTTCAGGCTGAGACCACACACAATTGACACCAGCCCTGGAGTAGAAGAGTTAGCAGGAGTTGGTACTTCTGGGGTACAGAGGTCTAGGAAGGGCTGAGGTCTGTACAGCTGTGCTAGGAATATGGTTGCTGTAGGAAGAAAGTGGCTTGAAATGGGAGCACAAGGGCCCTGGTACCTGCAGACTTTACTCACTCAGTTTGGCATAGGCTGCAATGAAGACTTTTTAATTACAAGGTTTGGAAATGTTAGCAGATTGTATGTAGCTCGTGCCTACTTTCAGTAGCTGAAACAGCCAGTAATTTAATTACATGTGTGGCTCACAGCTAATTTATACATGCCTCTCTGCTGCCTTCAAAGCAGCCCGGTGCAGGAAGGTGGGCTGGACCTGTAGAAAGGGTGCTGGGAATGCATGCTGCTCTGTGCCGACCCTCGTGTGACTGCCAGGGATTGGATTCAAGAGTGGAGCACTGCATTCAAGGACACAACAGTTTCCTCCCTTTGACCAGGCTTGATGTGGTTGCAGGAATACATAACCAACATGTCTGCTTAATTCTTTTTCTTTTTATGTGGCTTCCTGTTCTCTTCCTCTGTATTACAATGTTGTCAACTCCTCGAGGCAGGGACCATGGCTTTATATACCTTTGCTAAATGCTAATACACTCATCACACCGCTGCCTAGTGAGTGAGACTGCCATAATGTGAGCTGGCTTCAAAACTCGGCGTGAGTTCTGTCCTCTCAAAGACTCGGTAGCGCTGGGGTTGTAATTTAGGTGCCTGTACTGGTGAATTGAAGCGAATTATGCTCATCTGATCAGTACTGCAGTAGCACCTGAAGGGAAAAAACAGGAAGAATGAACCTTGGTATTGTCAACTCTGCACTTAAAGACCCATTTTTTTTTTTTAGCCTTAATAAATGCTCTATCAGCTTAGAATCATTGATATGTTAAAATAACTAATGTTGGGCTGTTCAAAGTGCTCCCCTTTTGTTCATGCTTTTAGGCATTCATTTCTTTCCTTTGCCACCCCCTATACTCCTGTCTCCTGACTATGAAACTTTAGGCTTTGTTTTAATGAAGAGTGAGATTGTCAAGAATTGCATGAATCCAAGAGTGGAGTGATCAAGGAAAAAAAGTATACAACACCACAAAAATCCCGTCTGTGTCACATCACATTTGCTGCTGCTAGAGAAGTCCCAGGAAAGAACTAGATCACAGCTAGAGATGGAACCTGGGAAATGGTGGCTCCAAGATTTTTATTAGCATCACATACAGGATGCATCAAAATTAACCTTCTTAATGCCATTTTGTAGCATGTAAAGTGCTCTTATTTCCATTTCACAGCTGGGGTACTGAGACACAGAGAGAATTAACAATTTACTCAAAGTCGCTCAGGCAATTCACAAATGAGAGAGAAAAAAAATCCCAGAATCTTGGGTCAAATTTCTTTCAGGTGGACCATTCTTTCTCGTAGGTGAAATGAGCTGGAGAAGAAGGTTAGTAACACCAGCTTAGCCACCACAGGCTGAGTAAGGAAGCAGGCAAATGTGTGGCTGTCTATCTGGAGGGTATTTGCACTAATAAAACTGCTGAGTCTGGAAAGTTGAGCATTTTCCCGTGTGATTGCTGCTGTTTCATTTTCTGGTTATGGTGGGAACAGCCTTTCTGGTTCTTAATGGAATTAGTAAAACATCCAAACATTTCATAACTTTAATGGCTGTAGAAGTGGGAGAAACTCCAGCTGGTAGGAGTAGAGATGGCTCTTGGTTTTTCCAGTCAGTTTGCCCCCTTTTAGTGAGCTATTTTGTTTCATTTTATTTTAGTAACATGCTGTCTTCTGTCTGTTTAAAGTTTGGTCAGAAGAGAAGGAGCAAGCAGATAAATAGGTGTGTAAAGTTATCACATAGAGAAGCATCTCAGAAATTAGTAGAGAGATATTAAATGTACCTATAAAAATTATGTATCCACTATATCTGTGTCTGTACACACAGATTGTATACTATTTTTTTGGAACATACAAAATTCAAGTTTTATTTTCTTGGAAAAATACATTTAATATCTGCTCTTTTGCAGCCAATACATAAACAAGTAAAGAATGCATAGCCTAGCAAAAGATGGGAAATTGTAGTGACTAGACACTGAGCAGGGATTTAGGAACCCTGTGCTGTGTGTTAGCTCCCACATTGAGTCATTCACAGACTCTTTGATAAATCACATGGAGGACAGAAAGAGGATGCTCCAACTCACTCTAAAGGCAGTATGTTCCCCAACACATCTATTCTCATCTGCATGTCTCTTTCACACTCTGTCTGCAAGCAGATAAAGCCTACATTTAGGGCCCACAAAATCCTGCATGGAGATGCTTTGATCCTGCCTAACACAACACTGTGTGGGAGACTGGCAAACCTGGTCTCAAGGGCAACTTTCAGTCATGCTTTGAAGACCACTGCAAACCGCTCAGTTTTTCCATTAGTTTAGGACAGGAGTAACATGTATCTTTCAAAAGCATCATGACACTTCTTCGGTGTATCTTGCTCTGCGAATAGCTCCATGGATCATTTTTAGAAGGAGGGAGGACTGCTGTGCAGTATAATAGGGTGTGACGACGGGTAGCAGAAATGGACTCTGAGTATTTGCACTGTGCCTTGGGAGCCTGTGATGAAAGGCGAGATGCAAGTGCAAAGTATTATTATTCTAATGATGTTCGACTCTCATTGAGCTGTGCCTTGTGGAAGTGTGTGAACTTTGGAGCATGCCCTGATGAATGTGAACTACGACAGCTCTCAGGAGATGCAGGAGATGCTTGCAACAGCTTAATCAATTATGACAGCAATGGTAAGATCTGTCCAGATTAGAGCGCTTCAAAAACTACAAAGCCTCGGGCTTCTCTGTCTAGGTTTTTGCGAGAGTGGGACAATGAAGGAAGTGGATTGATTGGGGTCCTTTGAAATGTAGTAATACTTGCATCTGCTGGCTTAAATGCAAGCCCAGCCTGATAGTGTTTTATCATCTAAAGATCCAGGATGGTACAGGAGGCAATAGTGTGAATTTTACAGCTATGCTTGACTGAGAATGGGTTAGATGTGATGTTTCCCTGGGAGAAGGTTGGGTTCTCTCAAATGTGTTATTGTAAAATAAGACAGGGATGAAGGAAAACAAAAGGAAAACATCACACAGAAAAGATCTATTGAGGAATGGCTAAAACTGCAAAAACATCAGATCAAAGGAGGACATTTTTTGTTAGGAATCAAATTATCCTCTTCCTTTCCAAGTCAAATGGACCCATTTGAGGAACAGATAGGCAAGATAAAGCCTTTCAGCCAGAGTGATTTTATCTCCCTCTCAAGTGTATGTGGATGTGTAAATCTCAAATAAACACAGCAGCAGAACACAAAGAGTTGTGTGAGCATGATGAATTACATGAGCATGCCTTTTTGCAAGAGAAATGAGCAAACTAAACCAGGTAAGGTTTGAAGCTGTGAAATCGGCAAATTAGAATAAATACATTATTGTTGCAACAATATTTCCTAAATATTGTCCTCAAAAGCAAGCCACAGACAAGACACTCATTTGAGTGGGATATTCAGCATGAAGCTGATCAGCTCACTTGGAAGCCACTGGTCCTTTCAAAGGGCTTCACAAGTTCCTGCTCTGAGTTGCCCAGACATTGCACAGACCTTCCCATGTCCCACTAGCAGAGTGGCTTCGTGCAGAAATGTCTCCTGTGCAGGGGCTCTGCTGCACAACGAGCCAAGTCACCAGGGCCCACTTGTCCCCAGAACCCACCTTTATTTTCTCTAACTGCTCGTGACAGCTACATCCCTCCCTGCTGCCAGTGCATGGCCTCATCTGGATTTCGGCGATAGGAAATGTGAATCAAGTGGGCAGGAACTATCCCGAGCTACACAATGTGTTGCCACTATTTGCCTGCTGACCTGGCTGTGCCACTTACGTCTTCAGTGATGCATGGAAGCTTTTTTGCACCACATTGACTCACTCTCTGCTGGTGCCACCTGCGGCATCGCTCCGTCACTGCCTGACATACCAGAGATGGAGGCAGGAGTCAGGCATGCAGGTCTCATATCTGACATGTGAAGCCAGGCAGGTCTTATGCAGTCTGGTGACAACAGTGAGAGCTGGAAACAAACCTGCAGCTGTACAATTAAATGAACAAACATGGCTGGGCTTGTTGAGGAAGCAATGCACTCTGACTCCCAAGGGAAAAGTGGCTTTGCCAAATACCTTGGCTTTGCCAAGCACCTCCACCTGCTGCCTCCATTCCAGGGTTAATGCCTCATCTGAACCTAAAGGATCACAGCAGACCTGTGGATTTGACAGCCATGGCAGGAGAACTCATGCTACAGAGACATGCTAACTGCCTGCTACTGCCCTGCACTGAGGTGGATGAAACATGGGATTAGCTGCGCAGTCCTGGCTCCAAATGCTGTTTTGGAGTTGGGTAGTGGGCCAGTTTACCGTTCTTCCTCCTTGTGTTATGTAGGACTCTGAGGAGCAACTATTTGGGTTTGACTCTCCCTGTGAAACCTTGGTGACATTATGATGTTTCTGTTTCCTCGGGGAAATGGGGATCAACAACATTCACTAACTTATGCAAAGCACCTTAAGGTCAGCACAGGAGAGATGTGGGAGTGAGGATGGCCACATCTTGCTGTCAGCTGGTAGCCAACTTCCTGCTCTATGAAAACTAAAGGAAATCTCTAAAACATTGCCATCTTTCCTTCATATATTGTTTACCAACTTGTTTGTTTCTGTACTTTGTTCATGGCCCAGCTTTGATATGGCTGGTTTTATTGCAAAGAAGGGCTCCTGGTATGAACATGACCACCTAGAACAGTGTTGATGTTTGGTAGGAGATCAGAGTACACCACCATAGACCCTGATCCATGTACAATAAAGGGACACTAGTCAAAGGGTTAGGCAGATGGCTGACTGTGAGAGCCTCACTTTGATGTTGCAGCTTCTTCTCCCTCTTTATTGCATAAAAAGGCACAGTCTGGCAGTCCTAAATTCTAGGCAATGAATCACCTACTTAATGACTGTAATAGGCAGCCAGAACACAGTTCACAGCCTTTTGGGGTCTGTCCAGCGTCTACTTGCCTGTCTGTAAGAACACATTTAGAAGTAATAATTGACCCCTGATTCATAGGGTCGGTGCTTTTGCATACCTATGTTTTTATGATGAAAAGAAAAAAGTGTTTTCTTCATGGGATTTAATTTACAAAGAGAAGAGTTGGACAATTGTTGGACTAGTACTATGGGAATAAGAAGGGTATAATTCAAAAAAGTGAATAATCCTGAAAGGGTTTTGAGCTTTTCTTTTAAAAAATTTTCTTTTCCAACCTCGCTGTTTTACAGCTGCGTAGTCACTTCAAGAAAATGAATTTGTTGCCACTGTGAGATAGCTTTTCAGCATTACCCAAAGGCCAGCTTCCACACAGCTGAATAGTGTAACAGAGCAACTAGTTTTTTATTTGCACCAGGAACAGAGACCTGTCCTGAAGACATAAGTGCAGCATCTTTGGTAAACTCTCCACAGTAATTAATGAAGTGCAGAGACCACTATTGCATATGATTTAACACTATTCAGGATGGCTGGAGGTTATCTTCACAGGCATGTCTCCACAGAAAAGCCCAGGTTGTCTTGTTGCCTAAAAGCAGAATAAAGAATTAAAATATAATGCAGATTAATGGAAGTGAAAGGAAAGAACAGCTTTACTGGTGAATTCTCATGATCCAAAGAGAATAAAACCAACAATCTCTTCACATTTATAACCTTCCAAGCTACCACCCCTCCTATCATCCAACCAAAGTTCACCTGACACCTATGTCCCTAAAGTACCCAATTAGAGTCTCCCTCATTCCCTGTGCCCTCCCAGGATTAGCTCCCACTTTTGAAGTAGGTCTAGGAGTTCTAGGCCTATGTTTCATCTTGCTACCTCCTTATCTATAGGTAAGAATGCAAACATCCAGGAACAGGCTTCACAAGAGAGAGAGCCCATAATTCAAACTATGCCGATAAATTTAATTCCCTAAAAATATTAGGAAAAATCCCCAAGACATTGGTCTTTCCTTATTATGTATTAAATGACAACATCTTCTCTCTGTCCTAACATACCTATTTACTTCCTAGTTTGGAATCTGGCTTCATGACTTCCTAGAAGTTTCTTAAAGTAGATTATACCATCAATATGCTGCACTCTGCATTCCTTGCCTACAACATGAAGAAATTTGTAGTCACCAAATCTTGCTCCTTCCTGCCACCCTCCAGAGTCATCAGAGAGGTTACACAAACTGATGTCTCTTCTTCATCTGCAATCATGCATTCCTGGGCTGAAAATGAGTTAGAAGAATCTGCTTGCAACTCTTTTCTGGAAGTTGCAAGCATTTCCCTTGCATTGATACTATGGAGTGGGGAATAGGGAAGGGAGATGCATGACTTGGTTTGTTTGCCATCTTTGCTCTTGCCCCTTGATGGCCACACTCACTGGCTGAATGTTGAGCTGAGAAGGTGTTATTGTGTCCTTTACCACTTCTGGCTAATTTCTATCCTTCAGTATGTGATCTGTCTATCACAGTCATAATTACTGACTTTGTACATGGCTTTGGGAAGATGAGTGGATTTCTTTGGAGAGGTATGTTGTTGTGGACATAGGTTTGTCAATACTCATGATTGTTAATGCTCATGCTTGTTAATAATGACTGAGACAGACCGCTCACTTGGTGTTCAGGAATCTAGTTGTAAAGGTGTTGTAGTCTTCAGAAGAAGTAGACTCCCTATTCGTGCCCTGAAGCACTGCAGTGTACTTTCTACCTTCTTTTTGTCCCCAGATTTCCATCACTTTCATGAAAATCTATAGGTCCACAAAGGACAAGAGGACTGCAGAAGCCTCAGCAAGCTCTAATGGGCACAAAAAAGATATCTGTATCAGCATAAAGTGGTATCAGTTCAAAAGGATTTGAAACACTGGGTCTGATCTCACAGCTGCCTCTGCAATGAAAATGGTGTGCTGAGGAAGAAATCTGGGCTGGTTCAAGAGGATCTGTGAGGTGAAAACTGGCTTTTCTTTAAGAGCTCTTGGTCCCTTCACAGATAGAACCCGTTGATTATCCCCCCCCCCCCCCCCCCCCCACCTTCCNNNCTTTCCCCCCCCCCCCCCCCCCCAGTGACTTCTCTGGAAGGTACTGTTTTGTGTGGTTTGGGTTTTTTTTCCTTCTCATTGAAATGATTCATACACTTTTAGATACTGAGCTTTCATGAATGAGAAAGTTGGTGGTTTTTTCCCACCAAGTGGTATGCTAAGTTTTTCCACAAGAAATAAGTGATAAAGAAAGATGACAAACGATATAAATTTTTGAGGGGAAATTTTACCTTTTAAAATAAATACATCTCTCTTCCTTTGCTGAAGAGAAGGCTCACAAAAAGCAGAGAACAGCTGGACTGCAGATTCCTAGGAAACAAAAATTACCTTTATCCTGCCAATGTCTACTGGGGAATCCAGCATCTTTCACCAGGCTGAGATTTATGAAGGGCATTAGAGTCAGCAATCCACAAAGAGTACACAGAGAGACTAGTTTTAATATACCTGCAGAGGCAAGGATTGAACTTTGCTTTTATGATTAATCTAAAAGACATCACTTCTGGTGGCTATGTACCCTTCTCACATGATCTAGCCACATTTGTTTAGATCTGACTCAGACGTGTGACTATCTGCCACAAAATCATTGGCACCAGTTTTGCAGCACAAACCATGACCTACAGCTTTTTTTTCTTTGTTTTAATTTTTTCTCGGCAAGATCCAGATTCAGAGCAGTTTAGCTTCCTGAAAACTGACAAAGTTGGGGCTTAAATCAATATGTCTGATGGCTTGAGGGAATAAAACCTGAGCAACTCTCCATAAAGTCCATTGTCTGAGAGAGAATCAGGGGTGCACACTAGATTCACAGTTCTTCCTCTCTCTGCGAAGTAAGCTTAGGATGAGCATAGGTTCAAGAAAATGATTGTCTTCACTAGTATAGAAATAATTCCATATACAGACAACCACTGAGTAAGCTGTTTCTCTTTCCTCAACAAGCCTGTTAATTACTGGTGTCTGAGCAGCATGAAGGGGAAATCCCTAATATGTGATAGATTGATGCTGTGATATTTCAGAGGGCAAGTGAAGTTTTACCTTTCGAGAGTGGGATGTTCACTCATGGAGATCCCAGCAGAGCTGGTTAATTTTTTTTCACCCACTGAAGTCAATGCTGCAAAGGTTTTGCAGTGACAGGAGCTGGTCACTCACTCTGCTCTCATGTTAATGTTTGACATCACAGTCTATGAGTGACCCATTAATTTATCAGTTGCAAACTGCTGAAATGACATGTTTGTATATGTGAGTGTAGAGAAAACAGGGAACCATATGCAGGTCAGGTCTTAAGGTTGTGCAAAGATCCACAGTGGTAGATTATCTTCAGATAATGTCTCGTCGAGTTCTGTATGTTGCTCACTGTGATAATTATCAGTCTTAGAAAAATACCTGTTAATGTCTGGAATTCCTGGAGTCCTGTTGTTTTCTACTGCAATGTATAAAATGATGTGTTCTATTGTAGCTGTGCAGTTTGGTTGTGCAAAACGCTAATACACATTCCTAAGGACCCTTATCTAGTTGGTTAATTCTTAGTTCATTAGAAGGTGAATTGAAATTGTGAGGGAGACAAACTAGGTGAGAAGTTTAACTGTGCTGATGCCATAGAATTTACCTTAATAATGTGTAGCATCTCACAAACAGGCAATAGCTAGAATTTCTTCAAAAAAAACAATACAATTAATTGATATGGATATGGGAAAAATCAAACTAAGTGATTTTTCAAACTCAATTGGTTGAATATTAACAGCCAGGTGAAAGAGATTAAATATGAAAATATGGAAACTGTGAACTAACTCACAAAAGAAAGTAAATGAGAGTTATTTAACAGTGTTGGGACCATACAGGAGCCAGATGCTGGATGACAAAAGGTGAGATAGTAAGGGTCTGCCGTCTCCAGGGTGACAGATAATGGGGTAAATCTGAGAAGAGTTTTTCACCTAAGGATATTAGATAGGGGTTCAGCAGAAAAAACATAACCACATTTAGATATACATTTGAACTTGTACCCTCTCTATATTTTTAACCAGGTACAGAACAGCAATATTAGTGTACTGAAACTTGAGTGACTGGTTGGCAGGTTGGTCCTACTAAAAGCAGCTTCAACTCTGAGATGGATAAATATCATTTCACTAAGTCAGGGTTTTATTTTGGAAGTTCTATGCAGTACTAGTGAGCAGGAAAGATTTTTCCACATATGAATCATCAAGGAAAGCCTAGGGAGCACTGCTAATGGTGTGATAGAAAATAGCTAAGAAAAGTGAGCTTACTCTTTACAGGCTCACATTGGCATATTAAAATTGGTTGAACAACAGATGGAGAGAAGCAAGAATTTGACTAGGGCATGCAAGGTTTCAAAGGGAAAGGAAGAGCTATGCCGTGAGCAGGGTGTCTTTTGTCTTCTTCACAGGGCCTATTGATACACACTCTTCTCAGCTACTGTAAGCAGTTGTTGTTCCAGAATAAAAGGTTTCTCATATGGAAGGTGTTTGCACAGTTGTGCAAATAAAAAGTTTATTTAAGAAGGGTGTGTGTGGGAATATCCTCCTGTGTTGAGAATGACTGGGTAAAACAACCCGCATACGGACAGAACGTATTGACCCAGGCCTGGTCCTGGTGCTGCTGAGGTCGGTGGGAGTTTTTGCTAACTTGGGAGGACAGAGCCAGGTTCAGTGATGGCCCCTCTGAGGGTGGGACAGGCAGAGCACTGTAGACTGAGTGGTATTCCAGTAATGTGCCACAATGTTTTAATCAAGGGACTTGAATGATTCCAGGAAAGACTTTAGTGAAGGGTGGAGTTCCTCAGATAAATAAGCAACTGAATGTTGGGATGTTCATCCACCTCTTATCTGAACTCTTTTTTATGTAAAATGGGGCTGGAAAGCTTTACAGGATAAACTTCCTTCTGACATTTGATATTCTCTGCTTCTGCCGTAGGCACAGAATCAGCTTCACATCAGCGTCCATTTTTCTGCTCTTTGGTTTGGCCCTTTTCTTCACCTCACTTTTTCCCAAGTAGCGATTGGTACAGGACACAGTCATGTCTACAGCTGCTAGTGGAACCAAATATCTTCACTTCCCAGCACCCTCCCCTATCTCTGCGTGGGGCCAATTGTTTGTAACTCAATAACAGAAAATGTAAGGAATATTGCCTTTGTGGAAACAAGGAATTGCATCTACAGAGAGAATATTATTAAGAGGCTGACGGAAGTGAACCAGGATGTGTCCAGGGGCTGCTGCATCACTGTAGGACAAACTTTCTTTACATTTCAGATTTCCACAAACATTTTCTTTCACCTAAACTTAGATGTGGCATCACTAGTAAGCAAGATACACAGTTCCGCCTGAGCTAACATGAATTTTTTAGGCTAATCTCTGTTTCATTCGGTAGATATCAGCCATAGAACTGATGTTCTGAGACAGGTCTTCTCCTGGTTTGTATTTCCTGGATATTTAAGAAACAGGTTTTGATATGTGATCCTATTCTGAAGTGTAAAATTAGGGGGTTTACATGTATAGATGTCTGATTTATGGGATCAAACAGTTCTCAGAGGATCAAATGCCATAAGCTAAAGCAAGAAACGGAAGTCCGTTTAAGACAGAAGTAAAAAATATGGCCCTGGGAAATGTCTGAATGAAATTTATTTGAAGAATAGATTTTCAGTATTTGCAGACAGGTCCCTAATGTCACTTTTTCATTGAAAAGTCAACTGAAGTGTTTTCATTTTCAAGGGATGGAAAGCTAACTTTTTTAGCAAGTGTACAGATGACAGAATTTCTGTGTTAGGGTGGAAACATTTTGTCTATTAGATTTTGCACTTTCTGATGAAGGGTCATGCTCTTCTGCAGAAGGCTGATTTCTTTTATGAAAGTAGATTGTTTATCCAAAAACTTTTTTTGGTTTGTTTTAAAAAGGTTTAATGTACTCAAGGTCAAGATCTGCTCTAAGATCTAATCCTTCCTGTGTTCAGGCTTCACTCTTTGCAGCAACACGCTTCTGGATTTCCAAAAGGAGCAAAAACTGCAGGGCCACTCTTTATGGCTGTTTGGAGAGGGGTTTACTTAGCTCTCTACACTATCAAATGACTCAAGAAATCACCATATGTCAGATTAGATCAGCTCAAAAATTACAGCCAGGAAACTGCTGATAGCTTTTTTGGAGTTCTGTGAAAGTTTACATAATTGTCATTGCATGTCATTGGGTTTAGCAGCTGCAGGAAGATCCTGGTCTCCAACAAACAGAGATAATTGATTAATAAACTGTATCTGCAGCCACCATAGTTTATTCTATGTACCAGGATCTGTGTACCCTGGTCTGGAGTGCTGCTGCTGAAGATACAATTTATGCATTCATTTAGTATGCAGTCCATATCTGGTCTGAAAAACTGTGGTGAATCATTTGAAGACCCAAAATTGATTAGACCATGTGCACATGTTCACAGAATTAATATTTCAGAGTGAGCCCAATTAAGTCTGTGGCAAAATTCAGTTTGGCTTTTAATGGTGTAGGGATAGAAGGGATGGAAAGGTTGTTGAGTCCACTCCCTCTTCTCAAGTCAGAAATTTCCATTACTTACTAGAAAAAAAATCTCTCAGCTTTTCTTATGTTTTCAAATTCTTCTTCCTGTGATGGTTAGGGAACCCTTATTTTCCATTAAGGATATTCACAGGTTGCTTGTTCTGGTTGTTGTGCTAACAAAACTCCATAACTTAAACGCCACAGTAGAATTATTTATTAGTATGGAATAAGTACACACAGCAACCACATTCTGTGTCAGCCTCTGTTCTGTGAAGCTAAACAAAACTTGTACATCTCATCTCCTTTCTTGAAACAGGCTCTCTGTGTCCCTGGTCAGCTCAGTAGTGTCCTCTGCATGGATTTCCCTGTGACTTCAGCTTTCTTGCAAGGGGATGACAAGAATTGTTTGTGATGACTTTTCCCAGGGCTGTGTACTGCATGTTACCATTGCCTTCATCTGACAAGATGAACAGGTTGTTTAAACACAGGTTGTTAATATGCCTGTATTTTTTCCAAAACCTAATTTCAGGGGTGGATGAATCCCAAGGCAGGCAGCTGCACAAAGAGGGCTCTGAAGCTTCCTCCCCAGGCAGGTCCTGGGATACTTCAGTGAATGTCTTTATTTTATGACTTTTTAGAAGTAAGGCAGGATCTCGAAGATCAGTGAGAGGCAGGATCTCGAAGGCCATGACCCTGGGGGAAAGGAGTGCCCTATCTCCTGCCCGTGACTGGCCCAGGGTGGTGGTGTTTGTAAAACTCAGCTTTTATGGGGCTTTTGTGACATGATGGAAGGCAGGCTGGGTGGGTGGAGGGTACAAGTACAGTCACATGATGCTGTGGTCTCTGTATACCCAGAGAGGAGTGGGACCCTGAAATAAATCACCTTGGCTCCAGTGAATATGGACATTTATACCAGCTAATGACCTGGACCCTGGGCTTAAGGCTATTCTGCAGAATATATTTTCCTTTTTTCTGGAATTTTAATGCATTGTATGCATAGAGAAGATAGATAGTGTAACTTTAGGAATAAAAATTTCCAACATTTTTACTTCCTTTCTCCTTGCTCTTCCCCACTTTCTCCTCTCCCCCCCTCCACCCAGCCTTTCTCCTTGCCTCAGCTATCTGTATTTGAAAGTAAAGAAGACAGTTATTAGGGTGTTTTGCTCACTGTCTTAGTATACCATGTCCAGGCTGGTTCAGGGCACTCATGATTGGGCTGGTGGTTGTACACCTATTACAGCCCACTTGTCCCAAATCTTCTTGCTGAACCTGTGTGTTCTTTGCAATTCTTCACTCCCAGACCTGGCTGACAATATTTGAAAAATCAGGAAAATATGCTCTCAATTCAGCTAAGCAGTGAAACATGTTGCAGACTTTTGAAGAAAACCTCTTTGTGTAGCACTGAAAAAAAAAAAAAAAAGCCATGCAGTTATAATGAAACTTTCAGATATTCCCTTAATATCTAAATATTTTCGGAGTTTTCCAAAGGTATTGGTAATAATTAAAAAAATATCCAAAAGTATCAGCTTACAGCAAATTCAATATGTCTAAGTCATACAGTAAAACATTCACTATGACCCATGAAGTGCATGGTTTAGATGTATTCTGTATGCCTATTGGAGTACATATTACATTGGCAATTGAAATAAGCTTTTGTTTCATGTGCGTTCTAAAGGAAATAAAGGAATTGGTCAAAATCTCATTTAAAAATGCATCTGTAAGTATAGACGTATATATAATTAAAATATATTTATATAAATATTCTCCACTGGAATTATTCTGCACATGCAGTGGAGGTAGTTGATTCAAACTGTACTTAGAAATCCCTTCTGGTAAGAACTTGATTCACTGCAGAGTTAGACAAGACATCCAGTTATTTAGAGTGTTAGGGTTAAGCCCATTCTTTTACTCCCATATACTGCTAAGTTTTCCATTTATAAGAGATGGCCATTCAGTAAATATTAGTGAATAATTTTCTTTTATGGAAACAGAAGATTTATTAAAAAAAATTGGTCAGAACAGAACAGTTTAACAACTTGACTCAAATTTCTGGAATAAAGCAAGAAAAAATTTCCTTTTAGTATTGCAACATTTCTTTCTAGGAGTTATCTATTGCAAACATTTTGATTTTTCAGTTGAATCTGGCCTTTCAGTTTCAAAATTAACCCTGAACAGAACTCTGAAAGGGGGAAGATAATGCCAAAAAATATTTAAATTTTTTTTCTGATTAATGCAAACTAATTATATTCAGAGAGGTTTGGATTTTCTTTTCCTTTTGGATTGTTTGAAATGGGAAATATTTTAACCACTTCTCTGGAAAAGGCAGAAAATACACAAGTTTAATGGCAAATAATTCCTTGGGTAAAAATCTGGAAGATGAATCTTCAAAGTTTTCTATATGTTATTAAACATAGTGTGCTGCAGTTTAGCAAATGTACAAAAATATTTTGATAGTTCATGGGAAAAAAATCAAATTCTCAGTGCAATAAGGCATAGATTTATTTGTTTTACATTAGTCTGTACTTCCACAATATCCCTGGATATGTGTGCAGTGAGGATGAATATGTGGATGTAAATTATTATATTTTTACATAGAGGAAATTTATTCCTTAGTTTGGATGTAATTTCCCCAAACATGTACAGATGGAAGGATTGTTTGTTTTATTTGGTTGTTTCTGATGTCTTGTGCATGCTCCTGGAATAGTAGCCTTCCTTATTCCCTAAAGCTCCTCATGATGTAGTCCTATTAAACTGAAAGTGAGGTAACTTCATCTTTCCTAGTTGTTGCTGCTGTCTGATAGCTTGATTAAACATGTAGAAAGCAAACCATTGTTCCTGAGGATATCCTATGGGTGAACAACAAACCCCAAACCCCAGCTCTTTATACTTTGTAGCGGAGGTAATGTAGTACATGTTGAACCATCAAACAGCCCTCACTGCCCAGGGAGGAGCTGGAAGTTTGTTGGCACTGATGATAGAAGGGCTTAGATACCATGCACTGACTGCTCTTTTGGAGGAACATGCCTGCATCAAGATGTTGGTAACAGTCTGGTCTATGTCTGAATGGCCAGGGAACATGGGACTCAAAGGTCATTTATTTGTGTGTGCAAGGCCCTGCTGTTCTCTCCTTGTCCTGATGTGAACTTCTGATTACTGTGTCGCATGCTTTGAAGCTTATTAACTTCTTCAGTCGCCTGGTGCCCATGTACATGCAGGTATGTGCGTGTGAGCACTGTTCCTGCAGTCAGGCTGGCTCATGTGTTTGGGAACATGTAGGTTAGTTTAACAGCACCTTACAGACTGGAGTGGGGAGGATATTGTGATGTGCCTGCTCATGGTACAGGAGTTGGGACTAAGTGACCTTTAAGATCCCTTTGAACCTAAACCATTATATGATTCTATGATATTTAAAAAGCTACTGTAACAAAATATAGTAATTGATGCAGGGAAAGGAAATACCTTCCTATTAGCACCTGAATATTTTTGCTTTGGGATCTCACATCTCCTAATTCTGCAGTGTTTGGAGGAGAGGCATCTCCTTCATCCAGGACAAGAGCTGAAGTTTCCTCATGGCTCACTCCAGGCAGCAGCCAGAGGTGCACAGCACATCCCACGCTCAGCCTCTTCCCCTGCCACCAATTACTCCATCCCATAAGGGTTGTCTGTTTCTCTTGTAGATCTAAGAAAAACTTAGCTTTATCTTACAGCCCTGTGAGAAGATTGTCTCTCTGTGCAATCTCCAGAGCAAGACAAGGGCAGATTGTGTCTCTGAGGAAAGCCTGGCTCCCTGCTGTGCTCTTACTCTGCCTACATGGGAGAACTTTAGCCTAATGTCAGCTAATGCTGTCCACAAACTGCACAGGATGAGCTGTACCAGCTGCTGCCCCAAAAGAGCAACACAGGCTTTCATTCCTCTTTCCACTTACCTTTCCTGTAAAGCTTTTGCTTGTGAGATCAGAAACTCAGTGACCTAGGCAGGGAGGGAAGTGGGAAATGGGTTTAGTTGGAAGATATTACTCAAAAACACTGTTCAGAGCTCAGATATCTTCCCCTGGGGATCACAGAATGAGCAATGCTAAAATCAGTGTGTCAAGATGTCACCAAGCATGCACTGGAAAAAACTTTACACGGCACAATGAGAGTGCTGCAGTCAGGGCTCTGACTATAAAGAAATGCTCCAATTCAATCAATGTACCTTTCTTTATCCTGTTGCCTGCTCCTCCGTTCAGCAAGAAGACTATTTCATTCCTTTTACTACTGTCGTGTTTTTTTATTGCTTCCTTTTCCATGAGCATCTATCACAGAGCCATTCCCATCCTTTGCCTACGATAGCTAACAGGCACCTGTCACCAGATAGGTCTCTGATGATGCTCCATCGATCACATAGAAGGAAATGGTTATTGAGTGGATGGCAATCAACTTTTTACCTCTCCCTGGAGCCAGAGTGCATCAGTGCTTCCCAGCATTAGGCAAAAACCTCTTAGAAAGTATTTTTTGCACTGCACATTTCCTCACACGTAAGGCTGGTGTTCTGGTGCTGAGTCACAGGGTTCGAGGGACGCCACTGCAATTTCTTGCTAAGTTTTATTTTGAACTGGGCTCCAAAGGAAAGTAGAAAAAAGATGGTGCCAGGGGCCAACATATTCTGGCTGGCAGGTTCTGCTTTTGAAGTCAAATCTCCTATTGAGATCAGGGGAGAAAGGTCTTGCTGATGATAAAAGTTTCTAATACCTCTTCCCACCTTTGCAAACATACAACTAAACTGAGACAAACTGTGGAAACATGTTAGCCAGAATGACTGCTAGCATTATTGGAGAAAAGAAGCCCACATGCAGATGTCCAGTGGGAAATAATTAATTAGGATAAATTCTGATTTGGTAATATACCAGTATAACTCCAACATCTGTTGGAAAAACTTGAATTTTCTCTCTGAAAGAAAAGAAAGATAGAGCATTAAGAAGAGACAGATTCTCTGGTTTTGTTTCTGGAGAAAGGAGCAGATCACACCCTGTATGTCCTGATCCTTAGTAGCATTTGGGAAGCAATTTCTTTTAACTCCTATGAGTTTTAGCAGATAGTTGCACTAGAAGAGGTAGACTGCAACAAGACTCAAAAGGACTCAGAAGGTTAATAGGGCTGTCAGGCACAGCGCGGCTGATTCTGGGCTGCACACACAAACCACTTCACATCTGCCCATCTGCCCATGCAGTCGTGTCTGACGTGCTTTGCAGACATGTTTTAATGACAAACTTGCAAATTTTCTAACTGATTTGTAATCAAGCTCTACCTTCAATTGATACTGTGTAATATATGGGATGAGGCACCCTTCACTTCTTAAGGCAATAAACCCAGATCCACTGAAGATTTTCTTCATCAGAACCCTGTGATTTTTAAGTAGTGCTGGAAAACAACATGACCAGTGAGTCCATAGATCTCAGCAACACCATCTTCTAATGGCTGATCTGCTGCAGCTCATGAGGAGGGTCTTGAAGCAAAGTGTACAGCTCACTTTAAAATGCCTTGTTAGAAACCAGTCGTGGCTTGCATGCAGATTGATAATCAGCTGTGATGTCCCAGGTGTCCAGACAGTGAAGGCAGCGGGCTGTGTCACCTCTGCAGTTGGACAGTGTGAAGCCATTCCCACTCATCTGTTGGAGCTTGACGTCCTGCAGAATAGCAAGACTTGACATGGGCTTGACTGTCAACCTCATCCTGTGGTCTAAGTCTGCAGAAATTACTCAGCTTTCATGTCCATCACCTCTGTCTGCACGTGACAGTCTATTTTCTGTCAGTTATGTTTGTTTGCACTTTTGCTGCTGGCTTTGATTTGTGCTATTTGGGCTAACTGGGAAGTGTGTGGCTGTTGCTTTTGGATTTAGTACTGCTACCAGCAAGAGCATGGCAAATAATTCAAAATGAGTGATTTGTTTAATGAAACTCCTCATTTTCTGTTCACACAGAGTGCAAAATTCCCTGATGTAGCCATTAGAAAAAGTAATTTGCAAATTTCTTTCGGAAAGTAACTCTTGGTCTTCAGGGGATCATTCAAATTGTCATTTGTGTTAGTATTGCCACACGATTTGTGAAGTAAGGTGTGTAACTTAGCAACATATGTTATTAACTTATCAGATCAAAGCAGCTGAATTTCAGCCAAGTACTATAATTGATTTCAGAATAAGCAACTGGAGCAGTACTGGTCATTGTTGCTTGATCTGAAGAAAGAAACTGTGGCAGAGAAATAAGCCCTTGAGTAATCATCAGTTTGTGTCTTCTCCATCTCAGAGCAAGTACCTGGTACCCTTGGACTGGTCCTCTTCAAAGGATAGGGGGATTGATAGCATTAGCAGCATCAAGCATCAGCAACCTTTGCTTTTATACCACATTCGTAAATGGGGATCAGCAGCAGAATGGAAAAACAAACAGTGGCTGGTTAATTGCATCTGGTTCATGTTGGAATAGGAAATGATGTCCTGCTCCATATTTCTAGGAGAAAGAATATGGTAGGCCACCTCAAACACAACACAGATCAAAACCACTTAATATTTTTTCCAGGGATCAGGTGAACAATAGGATTTTAGTTCCTGAGTAATGGGAGGGGAGCGTCTGTATTTGTGTCCAAGGCAGTTTATCTAACTTGTAAGACTTAAGTCCACACCACCTTTGAAAATTTTCTCCTCTCTTCCTGAGTTGCTGTGGGAACATTGCTAGAAATTACTGAGTTTTGTGCATCCACCCATAGCTATAGATAAGCATGCTTTAAATTACTGCAAAATAGTCAAGTTACAAGTGATGGTAAAATGTCAAGATTCCCGATTTCCTCAATTTGCAAATGCTGGCAATTGTTCTTTTCCTCTAACAAGGAATAAGTAGCATCACAAAGGTATTCTGTATCAAAAGGCTTTTCACTCTTCCTTGGCTTTTAGACAGCTTCCGATCCAGATCTACTATAGATATCTCCTTTTGGCTACTATTGGTTGCTCCCTGCAGTGTGCAATAAACATTCACTTCATATCACACATCTAACCCTGACAAGCAAATCCCTTGCATATCAATGTGGCCCTGTGAAGAGATTTTGCTTTTTTACATTCCTTCCACTCCCAGCTGTTAATTTGCACTGACTAGATAGCAGGGGGTCCCACTCTGCCCCAGAGACATGCTTAAGACTTCCACTGACTTCAATAAGATTTGCATGAACATACACAAAGTCAGACCCTCAGCAAAATTCAGACGAGCTGCCTAGAAATTTTAAAGTCATCAAGGGTTTTAAACAGCCATACTTTAATACTTTTATACTTTTCATACTTTTAATGGGAATGAAGTAGTCAAAGCTTAGGTAATCGTTAAAAACAATGGAGTTCATAATAACTGACTAGTTTTAGTCTTACTGTCTATTACATAAAACAAACCTGCAATCACACCGATGAAGAAAAAAAACTAAATAAGGGCAGAAGTTGCCCTTTCACTGACAGAGATTTTATGTTAAGTGAATAGATTCAGTTGCTAGAAGTGTGAATTACTTACACAAATATTTTGACTGACCTGCAGAGGATAGAAAACACCTTGGTTTGTAGGAAATGGTTTGTTGGTTCTATTGGTAACTATTATTTCATGTTGAAACCAAACTACTTTAGATTAAAAGTACAGGAGAGTACTGAACTGTCCAGGAAAAATATAAATGAAATATTATTTGTATGCATGGCATTCTATTTGTGACTTTCTTTATCCACTTGAGGCATAATCAGCAGTTATTAAAGTTATTCAAATACACACTGGAGCTGACAAAGGCATCTAAACAGTTGGATATTCAGTTCCCACCATTTTCAGAGAACATATGGGCCGAGAATACCTTCGTGGAATGGGTTGGAATTTGAAGTACTTTAGGCCCCAATTAATTTCAGAAGGAGGAAAGCACTTATATGTTCTTTATATGTTTTTCAACAATATCATTTGATACCTCTGGTGCCTTAATTCTAGTTTGTCCCTCTAGAACAGCATGATGCTTCTGAGTGAGCAGATACAAACAGGCTGTGCAAAAGAACATGATTAACTGTTTGTTTTTTAAACATTAACCGAGTCTTCATTTTTCCAATTAAAATCTATCAAATTAAGCAAATTGCTTGGAGATTGGAAAGAACACATCCCCCCCTTTAATTATTTAGCCAATATTTACTGGGTATGAGTGTATCATTAACACAGCAAAGGAGGCTATTAATTATTATTCACAGCATTTCTAATAAAAAAGATGCATCTGCTATTTCTATACAAGAAATATTGTCAGTAATAATCAATCCTAAATTGTAAATGTGATACAATAAACTTGATGTGTCATTTCTCTGTTCTGTACTGACGTGCTCTAAGAGGGACCTGAGCCTTTTTCGGGGCTGTGTCAAAAGGCTTTTTGTTGGTGACCTTTAGTCAACTAGTATCCAATTATGCAGAATTCTAATGGTGTATTTGTGTATTTGTAATGTATTTTTCACCAGACAACTCTGTTTTGGTATCACCTTCTTTTCGCTTGTATTGTGGTAACAGAGACATTAAAAATAGAAATTAAAAATATCAACCTGAATGCCATTTTCTTTGTTATATCAAAAAGTTTTAATGTGTCCTTCATTTCATACTCTGCATGTGCAATCTGTTTATTGAGACAGAGGAAGTGGGAGGAAAGATATTCTGAGGAAAAAACTCCTGAACTGGTGTTGTTAAGGTCAGGTCTCAATTTTCTGCTTGATTTTAGATGCCCCCTGTGAACTCTGGTTAATCATCTGTGACCTGTGTCCCTGAAATCCACAGTGTGTCATGGAAAGAAGAGATGGATAAAAGGAACATTTTGAATCCTTTTAGGCTATCTATCTGTTTGGTGTTGGGGTCACCTCTACCTAAACTACTTCTGACAGATGTCTATCAAATTGATTTCTTGCTACAATTAAAATCCATGTGTTTTATCCTAACCTCAGCATGTAAGAAAAGCTCATTCCTTTTGTGTCTGAAGAACTTCAAGAATGTTCTCATGTCTCCTTTCAAATCTCCTTTAGTCCAAGGTAATCCCGGTTCTTTCCTTCTGGATCACGTTTTTCTCTGCATTGCATTCCGAGTCCTTCCTGAAACTGGACGAAAACTTGTGGGTCAGAGCAGAGAAGGAGGATGTTCCAGATGTCTTACAGGTGACATTTTTGTTCACCTGTGTAATTTTTGTCTTTCCAACAACAGTGTAATATTTTTGACTTATGTTCAGTTTGTGATTCACCATAATTCCCAAATCACTCTCTTTGCCTCTACAGCAGCTCTTTGTCCTGTATTTGAACCAATTGTTATTTTCACCTACAGGAATACATTTCATCTGTTCTTAGGCAATCAGGCCTCATTTTTCCTCATCACCTCTTTAATTTGTCCCGATTTTTCTTTTTCCTGTTCTATCATTCAGTGTTTACACATTGTCTGCCGGGGCTTGATTTTATCTGTAAATGCAATAAATACACTTTTATCCCTACTTGCTCACCGCTCATAAAAATATTGAACTTTGCCAGACCTGGGACAGAACTCTGTGATTCTCACCTGGTGCAGTCCTACCATTTTGACACCAATCATTGATAAATTACTCTTAAAATTCTGATTCCCAGCCATCTTAGCATGCCTTTTCTCCATAGTTTAATTTTGACCTTGTTTTCTTAGCTTGCTTATGAGAATATTCTGTGAGACTGTGTCAAAAGCCTCACTTAAATCAAGATGTATGACATTTTCTTCCTCTACCCACAAGGCTTGTTACCCTGTTGTAGTGTGGAATTAGATTGTTTTGACATGATTTCTTCTTGACAAGTATATGTTGGCTGCTACTTCTTTCCTTGTTAGCACCTAGGTGCTTAGAAGTAGTTAGATTATTTGTTCCAATATTTTTCCATGAATCAAGTTAGACGGTTAGTCTGGTAATTCCTCCTTTACTCCTTCATACAGATTGGTGGTCTTCTGCCTCTTCTTGAGTCTTCTGACCCTACTCATTTTACATGAGTTCTCTAGGAGATTTGCTAATGCCTGTGAGATTGTTTCTGCCTGTTCTTTAAGTTTTTAAGTTCTTTAAGTATCTTGGGATAAATGCACTAGTGCCCCTCTGAACTGGAAAGTGGAACTTTATCTAAGCATTCTTTAATCTGATCTTTCCATTTTGCTACCTGAGTTATTGCCCCTTGGTATTATCAACTGTGTAGTCATAGCTGACCTTTCCAGTGAAGGCTGAAATAGAAAAGGCACCAAACATTTCACTTTTCTGGAACTCATCTGGCAGGAATTTATTCTCTCCTTTTAGCAGTGAACCACTGTTTTCCCTTTGAGTTCTTTTTACTGCAAATGTGCTTACAGAAAGCTTTTTGCTTCCTTTGCTGATTTCCTCTCTTTTTGTACCTTTGCCTTTCTGAATTTTTCCCCACATATTTATGCCATTCATTCACGCTTGTCTTCAGTATTTCAATGTAGTTTTCACTTCCTGTGCATTTTATTTAGCTCCAGGTCATTGAAGAGCTCATAGTTTAGCCAAATTGTTTTCTGATTACACTTCCTATCCTTCCTTCATGTTGGCATGGCTTCTGATTGTGCCCTCACTGTCATTTCTTTAAAGAATTGCCAACTCTTCTGAACTCCTTTGTCACTTCAACTTGTTTCCGAGGAGATTTCACCCACCAATTTACAGTGTTTATTGAAGTCTGCCCTCTTGAAATACATTGCTTTTAGTTTTCTCTTTTGTGTCCCTTATTTGCTAAATATAGTGAATTAAGTAATTTCATGTCAATTATAATTCAAGTTTTCCAATCCATAAATTGGGATAACATCTGTTTGTCTCTGTAGATTACAAACACTTCCAGAGGGGGAAAAAAAAATTCTTTTTTTCATTTGTTTTTTTTTTTTCAGAATGCAGCACAGTGGAAGAGTATTCAAGTATCAGCTGATTTCTCTAGCTTTATCTCCAACAGATAGCACTGATAGCTCTCTGCTCTGCCATCTTGCTGTAGTATCTCAGCATCTCTTTTGCTGTCAGCTTCCTAATTGGCTGTTGTTAAACAGCTTAAAGAGCACAGACAGTTGTATTGCCAAGTACATCCAAATAACAATATAAGTACCAGAAGTGACAGGAGAAATAACCATATTGAAATATTTTATTTTTATATATATAGTGGATCTGATGCCTGATTAGGACAAGACTTAAGTGCACAGTGATGTGTTTTTGCATTTCCCGTCATGCCCCCAATCCATTTCTTCTAGGTGCCATGTCAATGAATGGGAGTTTACAGGTCAGAAAGCAGCTGCGGTACAGTCCAGTCAGAACCCCTGTGAGGATATCCAGGGGACCATGTGGAGCCTACACATACTCCAGAGACCAGACACAGCATCATATTCTGCTGTTCAGAGAAGGGCTAATGCTGCCACGCTATATACAGGAATGTAAAGAATTTGCAGATACAGATATCTGATTGCAACCCTCAAATTAAGTTCAACTGGAAAGAGCAGTAAATGTGGGTCACTTGGTCATCTGCTCTGCATTCATGTGCACATTTTCTGGGAGTGGAGAAGACTCTTTTACACCATTCTCGTGCAAGACTCTTCCCTTGCACTAAAACGTGCATAATTGTGCAAGGACAAAAAAAATAGCAGGAGTACTCTGACCACTTGTATCATACCTGAGTAGCAGGGCAGTGAGAAAGTGGACTTACGATGCTGGCTAGAGAAAATAGTCAGTCAGACCTGCAATCCTTTACACATTTATTTATTCGAGTGAGTGCTGTTGGCACTGTATCATGAATGGCAGCTGCTGGATTCAGCTAGATGTGACACATTTACAGCTAACTAGAGTTTGCTCAATATTATTTGACAAATTAGGTCTCTACTGGGAAATGTCTTAATATTCATTTATTAGGGTAAACATTTAAAGAAATTGTTTATCTGAGAAAGCATGTCAGGTTCATTATAACATTACCGAAATTAAAGAAAGACAAGGGGGGAGATACAAGCTGAAGGGTTATCTTCCAGTATATACTTTTCAGAGATGTAGATGACTGGGACTGAGAATTCAGATCTTAGTTATTCTGAATTTGGTCTTTCTGCCTTTCCATGTAAAATTGTTCCCTCTTGTGTAAAGAAGCAATATTAAGATTTTAACCAGGGTTTTCCCTTATTCGTGGTTGTACTAGAGCCCCTGGATTATAGAGGCAATGCCCTACTAAGACATATTATTTCCTCTTCTTCTCTGTGCCAGCTGTTTGTATCATCCCCGTGCTGGATGATCCCACCTCCACTGATCCATGAGAAAAGCCCAATGCAAAGTTAGAAAACTGATTTAATTATTGCAATTGTAACATGATAGTTATTAATTGAATGAATTCTTACACTTTCAAAAGAGATTGACACAAACTCATCCAGTAGTTCTTTATAATGAGCAAAAATGATGTTAAAATTCTTGTTTCTGCTCATAGTTATGTCTGAGGGTGGTTCCCTGGGATTTTTAGATAGTACTCTTAAAAAGTTTTTGGTTTATTTGAAGTCAAAGTAAGGAGAGAGAAAAAGATGAGGAATTAAAATGTCTGATATTTTTGCAGGAGAGAAAAACTAATTCCCACCATAATCTACAACAAACCTCTTGAGAAATGCACAAAGGAATTGACACTTGTAAACAAACGAAAATGAAAACAAACTCAGTTTTGTCATCTGAATGCAGTACCACCTCAGATGCCAGGATGAGCAGATTTCTATTTCAGAAACTGCTGGAACATTAGTTCCACTTTGTGGAAGAGTGAGACAGACACAACATGGATGAGTAGCTTTTCACTGCCTTGCTCCAGAGTCTTGAGAATTGCAAAAGTCACAATGCGACTCCAATACAAATGTTTCAATTTAGCAACTGCCACTGAGGGATCATAGCAAAAACTCTGCTGCGCTCCTGGCAGTGTCTGATCCAGGTTTACGATGTCATTCATTCATAAAATGCAATCTGAGGTATTTTGTGTAGCCACTGTCTCAGAAAGTGAAGTGATCACTTCTCTTGACAGCATACACTACCAAGAATGCATTTCCCTCCTATAAGCAGTGGAGCAGCAACATAAAGAGTGGGATTTGGCAATGATGATTCTCAGAATGAACCTTGAACACATAAATTTTACTCCTGTCACATACCTATTCCTGCTGTATCATCTGGATGGATTAAATCATGTACATTCTGAAACCACTCAGCACTGGGGCTTCTGTTATTGTATAAACATATCAATGATGACTCTTGATTTTCACCTTGTAGATGATTTTGAAATTTTAACATAGACAAGGTAGTAGCAGTTGTCTTGCACAGCTCTGAAGATGAAAGTGTATGCCATTACATGCTGCGAAGTGGAAAAGATTCTGATATTTGAGTATTAGTAACTGAGATGAGAAAGTAGTAGAGATATGTCTGAGTTGATTTCTGGGTTATGTGCTCTGGTTACCTTTTGTTTTAGAGAACAAAATAAAATCAATATTGTCTGCAGAAGTAGCTCCTATACAAATTCTAAATGGATTGAAGTTGATTGAAAAAATCCAAATTAAATTCTTTAGGTTTTAGCTAATTAAAAAGGTATAATATTAATTATGACATCAAAACATATTATTTTCAAGTATCACAAAACTTGTTTATGTTAAGAACTTTTTCCTCTTCTGCAAACTAAACATCAAAATTGGATGAGATTTCTTACAGTATTTCAGTTGTCCTGAAACTACGTTTTTTAGCAAAGGTGAAGTTCTTAAAATTGAGGTAATATCGCAGGTATACGTTCCTCTTACAACCAGTATTTACATGCAACCTGATCCTTGAAGATGTTGACTGAATTTTTTAAGTTTTTAAATGTTATTAGAACACGTAAGTTCTAGAAGAAGACTTCTAATATTTTTCAGTTGAAAAGAATAATTTACAGTGCAGCATAAAAAGACAGAACCGCCTAAACTATATGATTTTACGTTGGCTACTACATTCCTTTTTTATGCAATCCTCTTCAGCAGCTGTCAATTTGTGTTGCTACCATGTGGAGGTAAAGAAGAAGATATACAGTAAAAAGTTTTTGTGAGGATGATTTAAAACATTTCTGAAATGGCCTGTTGTTGGTCCACATTGTTTTCTACACTTGCAATGAAAACAATGGCAAAGGAACTTCCAAGCTTCCTAGGACTTCTTTCATAATTCAAGGTTTTTGTCCAAGTCTTCTCTATTGACTTGGTAGTATTGTACAGCTGGTTATTAATTTATCTATTTTTAAATCAGGCAAGAATTAATTCTTTGTGAACTAAAGAGCTTCAAATGTCAACATGCTAAGATCATTTCCAGAAACTTAGTGTCTTTCTGCTTTTTTACCACAGTATTTTATTTTCATGGTTTTTTCACTGAAAACTCCTAATCCTTTGGGGATGTCCTAGGTTATAGCCGTACATATATAATACACCCTCTTTTCCCTCTTATGAAGCTGATATCCCCTTAATCACTTTGAGGAGCTGAGGAAAACCTCTGCCTTATGTAACTACAGCAGTCCCTGCATGCAGGTGCATTATATCATTATACTATTAGCTCCCCAAGTACCACCCAGAGGACATAAATCTGCCATATGAATATCAAATGGACTTCAGCTGAAACATATGTTTATGCAATATAAATGGCTTGTATTTACAGATACAGCTCATGCAATTAAATGTGTCAGGCTGGTGAAATGTGGCTAGCATTGGAAGTCTCGGTGACATAGCCAAAATGAGATCAGTAAAAATACATGCAGTTTATATGGAACCAGAGGCTTCCTACACAAGTGTAAACAGGTGGGAGTTATTTTTATTATAGTTTGATCATCTTCAGATGGAATAAATGTTCTAGGTTTTAAATAACTTTGTGATCTCTGTGCTATGAACTTGATTGTGATTATTGCTAGTCATTTCAGAGTGGCTATGTAAGTTAATGGATACTCTGGAGTGGGGTTCATCTAAGTGGTTATGTTTTGAGAATAAAAGCATCTACAGCTAAGCAGCATACCTCAGTCTCTCTTCAGTACTGCATTTGTTTTAGCCAAAACATGACATTTCCATTTAGTGTGAAGTATTTCTCCCAGACATCATTGACTCTGATGGTTTGGTCTCCATTGACTACAATAGGTACCCAGACAGTTGATTCAGATACAGGCTTTTACACTGTACAGACTTTGGGAGTCCAAAGCCTTGGGTAAGCATGGCTGAATCTAGTTTAAGGCCAGGTTGGTTTGTTGTGGTGGACTTAAGTGAGCTCACTGTGATTTCTGTTTTAAGTAGCTGTGGAAAAATCTGGCTACTTGCTTTGACCTCACTAAGAGACTTGGATTTTGAAAACAATAATACTTCATGGGTAGAGAAGGTGAATTGCATTGAGAGTGGTCACGAGGCCCGTTTCATGAACAGAAGCAGGGACAATGTCTGGTTTTGGTGCTGATGGTAAGCTGGCATGACATATGAATGTGTGTGTATGGATTGCTGATGTTCATTTTCCTCCTTTGAAGAAAGTGACCTTCACTTCAATGCCTACAGAAAACCAGAAATGACCACTGATACTACCTAATCTCTTGTTACTGATGATGTCCCCAGGGGTTTTCTCATAAATGGCAATAGTAATGGAAACTGCTTCTATGGGTTTGGGGTCTGGGTTGCTGAATTGTTTCAATAAGTACTTTACTAGCTGTTGTTCTCAGCAGACACCATAGTGGAGGGAATAAATTTCATTTAAAGAGCAAAGTCAGCTCCAGATTACCTTCTTTTTGTTGACTAATCAGGGCTAAACCAGAGGGCAAAACATGAGATAGAGACTGTTTTTTGCCCAACTCACTGCCTAACAGTGGGTGAAAGAAAAAAGCTGAATATATTGGTTTGTGAGAAAGATATAGAGAATTTTGATTTTCTATGGATCTGTAACACAGGTGTGTTTTTGTAATGTATATTAACGAGTCAAGCAACTCTTTTGAGAGGCCTAGGCTAAACAACAAGTAAGGAACCTACTTATTAAACACTGTTTATCGTGACACAAGTGAGAGAGAGCAAAGTACAACTATGCATAAATAAATATACTTTCATCATTGGGTTCATAGTGCTAAGTATCTGGGTTAGGGAGGCAGACTCATATCAGATTGCACAGGCAAGGTATTCTTGAATGTGATAGAACCAAGGCCTAACTGCTTATCTTGGAGGATGATGAGATGCAAGGGTTGATGCTCATTATTTCTTACAAACTGTCAGCCTTACACCGGTGTAGCATGGGTTGGGTAAACTTTAGTTCAGCACTGAGTTGTACCTTCTTTCACAGCACGACTGTGTTTCCATCTGGCTTCACATAGCTGCTTCTCTCTATACTCAAGTGCATGAAAAAGTCTAGACAGGAGATGTGAGCCTGGTTCTGCCACCTCTGCCGGTCCTGCAAGGTGGTTGTGTCAGCATGCCCATTACATTGGGCTTATCACGTCAGAGTGGCAGAGAGATTGTTAAAGGTAACATCCCTTCTCTCTGATCTGCTCCTGAGTAGATCTTATTGGCATATTCTGGACTAACCCAAGATGAGCCATCAGTGCTGCTGTATTTATTACCATATGGTGGATAATACCTCCAAGTATGGAAACATCTGTGCACCACTTCATCTGTCAGACTAAGCTGACATCAGTGCCGTTACCTGGATTGAGCTCCTTTCGCTGAAAAGATTTTCCCTAAGCACAGGTGAAGCTGTAATTGAGTCCTCATGCCCCTGTCTGCAGAATCTCCCCTGGCTCTTGGCATAAGCCTCAGGCTGTCTCAAACTACTGCTTAGAGTGCTTAACCCAAACAAAAGCCATCAGATGGGGACTGTGTTCAGTAACCTGGTGTCATTTGAAACTGAAATATAAGAGTGAAAGGCTTTGTCCCAGTAATATCCAGTCCTACACTGCTCACAATTGCTTACGCCAAGGATGAGATGGGTGTTTATCCAGTGGAGAAAAAAGTCCTGTGCTTCTCTTCATACTCATGGATTTTTTCTTATTTGCGTAGTTTCCTTGCTTGGAATAATGAATGTGTCTGAAGCAGTTTCTCAATGTATAGTTTATCTGGTTATTAATGATGTGGAGCACTACAGGACCCTTAGGACTTCTGTGTTGTTGCTTTAATGAACGTATTTCAAGATGATGAGGCCACTGGCACCCTTTCTATGCTTTTATGGTACAGTGGTCTCAAAGTAGTATGGTGCATTTTATTTATTAGCCAGCCCATTAATCACACAGGTATCAGTTGGCTTCAGGGAAATTTTTAATTAGCGATATTTAAGGTTGAGAGAAAGTGCTTCTGTGACAGACAATGAGAGCAAGCAGAAGCAGGAGTCAGGCTATCTTTGTGACTCTGTGATTAATACAGGATTCAAATAAAATATTCATGAAAGGAAATTGAAGTTATAGCCAAATCCAAACGTTGAACCTCCTTTAAACCTCGAATAAAAATTCTTTGGAGAGTCATTCTTTGTATTCAGTAGTGGAGAGTGAATCTGATGAACATGAGAGAAAAGGGAATTTTTTCCCTAATGTAATAATTTAGCAGCATTTTAAATATTTCTGCTAAATCTTCTTGAACCACAATTTAATGCCATTTATAAAATTCATATCCTTATTTGAAATGGCTTAGAAGTCACTGAAACAGGTACAAAGGAATGATTAGGAGTGAAACTTGAACATCCCTGACAGCACGCGTATGAGACAGAAAGAAAAGATCATGTGGAGGGCAACTGCATCCTTCTGGCATTGTTGGTTTGGTGGTTGCTAACACTTAAAGCCTACATTGTCACATGAAAAATGAATGGTACTGGCTGTGCAAACATCTCCCTTGTTAGATAATTAATCAGGTGTACTTTGTTTTGATATAGCACCTCTCTGGTGTGCTCACAGGCATCTCCTGAAATAGCCCTGTAAAATAGATTGTTAAAGAAGGGGGGGAAAACCCCACCACAAAGCCAAAAAAACCCCTTGACGAACCCTGTAGCAAATATTGCATGTGTCTCTATCTGCATGACTGGCAAAATGGAACATTTAATTCTCCTACTTGAACAGAACAAGCTTTTCAGTCTTGGCTGCACACTTTTAACAATTTACATGTGTAGGGAAATTAAATTTTCTAAGTTGTTGCTCTCCTTCATTTCCATTGCTCTGTTTTCCTTACCCTTCCTCGCCGCAGCATCTGTTCTCCCTAAACACAGTGAGAGCATACAAAAATCCTTTGGCCTTCTGGTGGTACAGAGGTCTCTGGGGCAGTTCTTGTTTGTGGAAAGGATAGCTGAAAGTTGGTGTCTTGTTACAATGTAGTGACCTGAGCTTATTGGGAAAACAAGAACATGGGAACATGGGTGGTACTGTCTGTAAAATGAGTCACGCTACTCCTGATTAGAGAGGGGAAAAAGATCAAGAGTCTTCAAGGCTGTCATGAGCCAAGAAAGCACCATCAGTGTCCTGCCAACGATGGCACTGGGACCAAGAAAAAGAGTGGGCTCGTATCCCCCTTCTGCTGGCTTGTAGAGGAACAGGGAAAGCTACCAGTGGCTAACACAGGGTGGTCTTGTTGTGAAACTATGGTCCGTACAACTTGCCAGCTTTCTCAGCTTTGAGAGAACCTATATAAGATTTCTGAATGAGAAAAAAATTTCCTGAGATTTTTCTGTGTTCTTCTCTGAAGACATCTAGGCATTTGGAGGGAGCTCACCGAAGCTTATAAATCACTTAATTCCCTTCACATACAGGCCAAATGCATGGACAAAAATCATACAGAGGCAACTCAGAGCTCTGGGGAAGTCTGCAGCTAGGTCTTTCTTGATCAAGCCCAAATACTTCTTATGTGCTCTACTTTGCGTTATGTGAAAGTGGGACTAATCGTCTTCCCTTAGCCACTCAGAAATTTTTTCTATTTTACTTTGTCTGCAGACAGACAAGGGCCTCCTCTAGTGATAAGAGATTTCAGCCTTTACCTTCTATCTGCACACACATAGAAACACAGAGTGCTTTGGTCTTATTGTTGTTCACAAGATCAGCAGGTTGCACAATTAAAAACAGATGTTCGCACCTCCCAGGAGTACAATTTTAGATGCCTCTTGATCTTTGCAGGCATAATTTTTTCAATTACAGCTTCATTAATTTTCTTTGTGACTATAATGGCTACAAATAAAATGATGGAGAGGTTTTCTTTAGAAAAAAAAAAAAAGGCTGAGACTCTGAATCCATCCTTTGACACCAGGAGTCAGATTAGATGTGCTCTGGCTTTAGACCAATTGCCTTTCAATGGCATGAGCATGGAGTGTAATGCTGTCCAAGAGCATAGACTGAGAGTCCTTCTATATGACCAAAAAAGTACAAGTAATACCACATTTTCCCAAAGCTTTGTGGACTATTTTTAATTGTCTTAGTTCTCTTGGAGAAATAAGACTAACAATAGGATATCCTTTTTAAAATCTCTTCACTGATGCCATGGAATAAGCTGTTAAATTTGGTAACAAGTCCATCTGAAATGTCATATCTATCACTATAGAATTCTAACTACTGCTCAAGCTTCTTAGCCTAAGTTGCCATAGGATCTGAAATAAGGACAAAGCTCTTCATAGGGCTATATGCAACCTATGCCTGGAGTAGCTTTAAAAATTAGTTTTCCAGCCAAACCACAAGAAAAATCCACTGCTCTTCCATGTGCAACTTAAGCTTCACCCGTTCTTGTTTCTTCTAAATTCTTGTTACCAATGATTTTAAGTTAGGGATTTTTCATCATCCACAAACTTGGCAGTTGGGAAGAGGATACCATTGGAAGAGAATAGAAGTAAGATCCAAGCCAGTAGTCCAGGGATAAATGAAAGTGTTTTTTAAATTGCTTATAGCTTTTTTTATCACTTAAAAAACAATTCCCTTCCTCCACCCTCTGCAATAGGTAAAACTCAGAAATCACTTTGTCTTCCATTGGAACAAATGTGTCACATTGAAGCATATTTCCTCTGCTCTAATTTTTCACAGGCTATTTGGCAATCCATCTTTCCAGGCCATGCTGTGCAGGTGTATGATTGTATTTGAAATTCCTGCACTCATTAATCACTGCCCTACTCTGTGACCTGCTTTTACTTTGTACTTAGTAAGCGCCTTTCCTCAGTTCTGGTCTGCCAGTGCTCTGTAAACTGTTTACTTTTCTGGTGCAGCGTTTACTCAGCATTTTGGCAAGCTCCAACAAAATGTTCCCAATTGAATTTTGGCCAATAAATGCAATAGACTTTTGTTACTTGGAATTTGATGCCTACATATGTTTTCCCTTGTTCACTGTTTCTGGCAGCTCTTTTAATGCTGTTATCACCTGGCCTCACCTTGCCTCTGTTGTGACTGTAGAATGGAAACAACTGTCACACAGGCCTGAACATGGTTTCCAGCTCTTGCTTTCTTTTTTTATTGTTTTCCATCATATATCTTTTGGTTCTCAGAGGCTAATTTAACTGTACTATTTTCAATCAGACAGAAGACAATGTTGCTTTCATTGAAGAATGAGGAAAAAAACCTGCAGATTTGAGATGGGAAAAACAGCAGAGAAATTGGAATTTCTACTACATTTTGTTCAAACAATAAAATAGAACTGATGCTCTAAATATTTTTACTCCAATAGGCACTCAGCTTTTTCTGAGGTTGTGCTGGAAATACATTGAACAGGAATATCTAGATATCTAGAAATGCCTAAAGAACAGCCCATCTGCCTATTTCATATTCTGATCTATATTTAGCTCATTGTTACCCTTTGGTATTTGTGTGTTTTGGCTCTTCTGCTTTGAATCTTAGCCAAAATAACCATTAAAAAAAGGCAAAACAAAACAAAAAAAACCTTGAAACACAAGCTCCATTGTGAAAATATTTTACAATGTTAAACGAGGCCTAATCCTGTTCAGGAGAAAAGGACTTCAAGAGTCTTATTATGGATAATGTGTTTATTATTGTTATTCTGTGCTAGGTGCTCATCTATCCTGCTGGAGCATAAAACACATTTTGCACTCTGTGTGCTGGTAGATATCTCGATGCTTCATCTTTACTCAGAAGAATATACTCTGGGTCACTTGAGGACAGAGTGTGGGCGGTGCTTGACAGTTTTTATAAACAAATCAAAATACCTCTGCTCTCCCCAGCGCCTAGTTAGCTGTATGCTTTCCAAGTTCTCAGTGCTGAAAGTGCGGAAAGTTAGATCCTCTCCCGGCAAAGAAAGAGGGGCAAGTGTAAATTTGATGTATTTCATCTGACTTCTGACTTCCTAATGGTCTAACTCTTAAAACTCCCTCACCCCTACTCTATCACTGCACAAGGAAGTGCAAAATAAACATAGCTTCTATCTCGAGAAGACAGCAGATAATTTGTGAGATCACAGATGACAGAGATGTTTCCAGCCTGCTTCTGCCTACACCTCTTTTTGAAGCCTTGATATTTAAATGGCACACATTTATGCTGCCTTGTGCAATGATGGAGTAGGTGTTAGCAGGCCTTCAGATTGACTAGTGATACAGAGGTTCAGGGCAGAAGAAGGGAATGTAATTTTCTTCACTTTCACACCAGTTGTGAATTTGGCACCTGATGAGTTTGTCAGATGCTCTTGCTATCTTATCCCATTGAAAGCCACATAAGGCATCCCTCTTTGAGAGAATTTTTGTCAAGATGTGTCTGAGTGGGAGAATGGCTGTCAACTACAATCTTTCTACTTCACCTAGACCTACCTGAACAGCACATGCTTGTATCATGGGCATTTACTTCCTTACTTCCTATCTTCCTACTGTTATGCAGGCTTCTTCATATGATCTGGTGATGGGTACATTTCACTACTGTGATATTTTTTGGTGGTTGAAACTTCTTAATTCACTCAACTACTTCAGCAGTAGTCTTGTAGTCTTGCACTTTTATTGAAGAATGTGCCAGCAACTGCAGATATGCAATAAAATTTTATAACTATTCTCAGTGCTACTAAGAAGAACTTAAATTATTTTATTGCCTGAGTATTTAGTTGAATAACATTTTGTTGCCTATAAAATTGGATTTAGTGATGGAAAATTAAGGCCAGAAGTGGCATTTTTGGAATTTATTTTGTGATTAATATTTTTTTGATGATTTATAAAGAATGTTTTAAAGGACAAGAAAAACAGAAGATTAACACTTAAATCCATTTTCGGTATGAAAGAGCCATCACTATTCCAAAAAATTGTTAGATATGGCCTTAGGAGTAGTAGCAGGAGTTCCTGTGGTAATTCTTTTCCCAGAGGCACCATGAGCTTTAGAGTCTGATTTATTCACTGATGTAAGAAATGACCCATGCTGAAGAGTCATTCAAGTGAGAGAGCTGCTAAAGCACCACTAGCATTTTCTCCACTTGAGAAACTGCTCAACTGCTCTTAAGCCTCCATTTTCTACACACAAAAGTCTAGGCTTCTAAGTAAATCAAGAATTTCTTTGTAGTATCAAGCATTTTATCTTTTTCCTCCTTACCATTCCTACTCCTGATCTGAAACCATTTGTCCCACCAGTACAACCTACTTCACCTTAGCAGGCCCACTAACCATCTGTGGATTCCTGCAGCATCAATTCCAAATGACTACAATTGTAGCAATTAAAGCAGATGGTTTTCATTCTCTCTGAAGACAAGGAGGGAAATTTAGCTTTCTGTTTATGGTAGGAATTGTAAGTAGCTGGAGAGAAAAGATGAAAATGTCTGATATCCTGCCTTCCTAGGATGGTTCTCATTGGGAAGTAACTGAAGTAACTCGGGACAATTCCCCTTAGATCTCTTCATGTCAGAGACATCTGCAGGTCTAGACTGCATTTAAGAAGACAAGCCCTGTGAACTCCCAGTGTCTAGCCAGTTATCCTGCTTTGAGGAGTTCCTAAGAGAAAATTTACTTTTTTTTGTCCTTCAGAGATTTTCCCTCTCAGGAAGCTGACAGTATGTACAGCTGAAAAGGACAGTAATACTACAAAAAGTTTTGAAAGCTGGGAAGGAAAAATGTCATTGAGCCAAGTGTTATTGGGAGACAGTGGAAAAAGTTCAGTATCTCTATGTGTGTACACAGAGGCTGGAGACACAGTGAACCATCTCCTCCCAGCATCTTTTTGTGCTGATTTCTGTGGCAATTTTTTTGTTCAAAGTCTTCAGGGTTTGAACCTTGTTTAACACCTCTCTGTTGAGAAATTCTGCTGCACAACACTCAATGCCTAGTCAACAAATTGTGCCTGTGATTTTGCAGTAGGATAACATTGTAGATAAGACACACCTACTGGGCACTTTCAAGTTATAATATTGTGTTAGTTATTGCTTTTATGTATGTTTATACACAATATCTGCCTGAAGGTATACATTGATCTCCAACCAAGAACACATTTATAATTGGCTGAATGGTTAACCTTTGTTCACCGAATGTATATTTTAATTTTTTTTTGCCATTAAAAATTATTAGCTAAGAAGAGTTTGATATGGGTATAGTCATCATCATGATTATTGGCTTAAACTAAAATTCTTCTAGAGATTTTATTCCTTTTATAAAGTTGAATTATACGTATAATTTACTTTGTGTCTTTTAATAGGTATATTCCCTTAAAATGTATTGATTTAAGTGGATTCAACTGTATTTCAGGTAAAGATTTTCTGACAACTAAAAATAAAAATCAAATGTAGTGTTACTTTGCTTGTTTCTAGTAATTTTATGAATTTCTACAGTTAGATTTAAGGATAAAAAAGAAAAAATAGAATGAGATTCACATTGCAGGATTAAATGTTTAAATCCAGAACAATTCTAATAGCCTTCTTTCCAGTTGGATCTAACCACTGAAACACCCAAAATCAAACAATATTGCCTTTTTTTGTTTCTCTTAGTTCCTCAGCTGCAGAAAGCTAAATTCACTGGTAGCATCATCGGCTGAACAGTGAAGTTTCCTATTTCTTCCTGCACTCAGCTGCAAATTCAGAGATGTACAGACTGAAACTGACTCCCTCCCATCTCTGGAGATGAGGAACCCATCAGGGGTTCCCATAACAGCCATCACCCACCTGCAGCCACAGCATGAAGCCTGGAAACTGTTGTGCCCCTTTGCTGAGAAGCACAGTGGGAGGGAGGGGCAGGGATGCTGTTGACTGCTGTCCTGTGTGTATTTTCCTCATGGGAGATCCATCCAAGTTGTGACAGATGGTGTGAGTGTGATCACCTTGCCAGGATTCAAATAGCTTTTATTGACGTGCCAGAGAAGTACTGGAATAGGGCCATTCTGTGTCCCACCTGTTAGAGCTCTGCAGAAAAAGCCTGAGGTTACAGAAGGGGAACCTTTTGGTGAAGGAACCCTGAGTCCTCATCCCTGATTTTCCCAAGCTCATCAATTTGATAAGCGGTGTTGGAATTGTAGCTCAGGTCATATTCTAGTGTCCAGTTGTAGCACTCCCTGTCTGAGATGTAGGCTTGATTTTTAAATCCCTCCTCTATTGGATTTGAATAATATAGTTTCCTGCCCCATCCTAATCACCAAGATAAATGGACATTTCTCTTTCAATTTTGGAAGAGAAAGATTTATCCAATTTACATAAAGTTGAGCAGATCAAACAACTAAAATAGTGAGAAAATCTTGGTAAATGTGTAATGTGCAGCTTCAAATTTGTATTACCTCTCTCAAAAGTACCAATCCCTAGGAATAGTTAAAATCATACCTCACATTACCTGTGATAATATACATTATCACAGAATCACAGAAACTTTAGAGATCATCTAGTTCTAACCTCACTGCCATAGGGTTGGACACTTTCACTAGAACAGGTTACTCAGGACCCTATTCAACCTGGCCTTGAACACTTTCAGGGATGGGAAATCCACAACTTCTCTGGGCAACATAGTAGACATCAGTCCTACCTACTGGAGGTGATGCCTTAGCTCTTGGTAGTATGCGTCTGTCTATAAATGCGCTCAGGCACACAGTGAGACTTATCGGTGTGTCTTGTGCAGGGCTAAGAGTTGAACTTGATGATCTTTCTGGGCCATTTCCAACTCAGAATATTCTGTGATTCTGTGTATATCCAGGCCTTAGTCTCCAGGTCTTTTTTTTGTGTGTTTATTCATTCACAAATTACCTATCTTTTATTTACAACTGCCTAGCTGGAAGATAGAATCCAGAGGGTATCCCACTTGGAATGATCCCATGCAGTTCAACTGATTTAAAGCAAAGAATTTTACTGCTTTAGAAGAACATTTTTGTTCAGATAACTCTTGAGACCTGTTTAGCAAATAGAAATACCTTCCTCTAGACTTTGAGACTACGGATTGCATTCAGTGGTGTTCTTCACCTGAAAACCTCTGATATGAAGGTGAAGCAGACAGTTTCTGTTTTCCCCTTTCACCAGCCCAAACTTTCCCACAGTCTGGCACTGGTAGTGTCAGGATGAGAACATTTTTGACCTGATTCCTTGTCCTGAGCCTTGCCCTTCCTTTTCCTCTTCATGTTCATATTCTCCAGGCCCTTATAACTCTCAAATGCAGATTGTATCGATTTTATTGTGCCATGAGGTGAAAGAAATCTAGAGTGTAAAAAAAATTTACAAGTTGTTTTACAACCATGATAGAACAAGGCAATCAATTACGCCCTTCTTAAAAACAACTCTGCCCATGTTCAGATATGGATTGTTGATGTGTATCAGGAGCTGTGTGGCAGCATGAAGGAATGCTGTGGTTCATGCTCCATGCCTGCACCACAGTTCTGATTCAAATGGCCATTATCATGTTTCAGAATGTGGTGTCAGTAAGCACAAGGAAGATGTGCTATGTCTAAGAGCCTCCTATGTCAAGGTACACAACAACTTTGATTGATGTGTACTGACTCATGGCCATATAGGAAACATGTGAGATTTGCCAACTAGGATTACAGGAGTATAATTATTTACACTTCCAAAATATTCAGAACGGTAGAGTGTGTATGTGAAGCATCATGTTAGTGGAACTACTAGAAAATCAATACCAGGATTTGGACTGGATCTTATTTAAATACTTTTTTTCTGGTTATGCATCATTTTTCTTTATCCTGCATGCTTACTCAACTCCACTTTATGTCAAGTTAATTGCATTATAGTGACACTGGCAATTACAGACAGCATCATGCACTCATTTCAGTTCTTCACAGACACAAACCCTTATCTCTGAAAATTCTGTCCGCCTTCAGCACATTTTAAGGTACTGGACCAAACCTTGCTAATGCTTTTTTTACTGAAATCAGAATCAAGAAATAGTTAAGGTAGTGACTGAAGTGGACTGAATTTCTTTTGCTACCTCAGAAACCCTCTGTGACCCCCTGTATTCCATCTACCAAAGGGTATAAATAATGTTTTTTGTTGTGATCCGTATATTTCTGTTGAAACTTTTAGTGTCTAAACTGTCTATTGCTAAGCACTCAGACTGTTTGTCTCTGGCAGCCCAAATCTCTGTATGGAGATGGAAGTTTTAATGTTTGTAAATAATAAGCAGATATCATAGGATTTGGTCCATGGTGAAAACACCATATCAACCACTTGAGCAAATATGTATTCTCAGACCATATCTTTTCGTGTCCGTGGTAGGAGAATTCATCCACTAACCTCTATACTCACCAAGGCTGGAGTCCTTTTATTTGGCTGGCAAACCTGATTGATTATTAAGTTCCTACACAAAAATATAGTCCTCTATAAATCAGTCTGAATAATACTAGCAATTATAGTAATGATTGATACATGAGCATTTATTTGTGTTCCTCTCAGTCACATTAAGGGGATTTTGATGCATAAATTTCTTCTCATTGTAACAAGATTACATACTTCAGAATGCAAAAGCGCTCTTTCCCTTAATCTAAAGAGGAAAACATTTTCCTTAGATAGAACTGTGTAAGGATATTTATCGTGTTATACTATCCAGCATTGATCTGATAAAAAGTGTTATGGGGATTATAGATAAATACTATTATGTATACAAACTTTCCCTTGGGAACTGCTGTGATACTGCCTACAAAACCATGATCATGTGTTCATGAAGAAGCTGCACAACGTAAACAGTGTGGGTTTCTATTCTTCACACAGAGCAAGACATGGATAGCATATAATCATGGAGAAAAGGTGGGAAAATTTTGCATGTCAATTTAAATGGCAGAAACTGGCAAATCAGCAATTTAAACATAGCCTGTAGTTAACGTCTTTGGCATAGATGACATATTTGTGTTTTGTATGTGTAGGGCAATATGGCATCTCAGATGGCTGCTGCCTTTGTTTCTATGGTGTTAGTGAAACGAGTAAGGTGTAAACCATAGTCATGAAAGTGCTGATCAAGCAAGCACTTAATTCCCACGATTCAAAGATAATAACCATGTAAGTATGCATGCAAGCATGTTCGTGTTGGTAAGTTCTAGATTCAGTTGACTGCTGTTAAAGTTTCCACTGGAAGCCAGAAAACACAAACACAGATTGCCTGGCACTAAATCCAGTGCTTTAAAGGGAGGTAACCTCTGTCATCTCAGGCTGGACTTCTCAATCTATCATTTTATACCTAGGTCATTCATAACAGCTTTTTTTCCTTCGGTTCCTAACAGTTCAATGTTTTGATGCTGCTTTCAAGCAGCTAAAAAATAAACAGAATCATCAAATTTGAATGAAAGCTGTGTTTGTACTGTAAAAAAGTAGTCTTCAAGTTTAGGAATATACACTTTTACTATGAAATTATCGTGAAATTCTTAAGAAGGAATTTGTGATGGAAATTGGACTGAGCAGATGAGTTCTGAAGACTACATGAGCGTCAAGCTGCAACAAGTTCAGGTTTGACCACAGATGCATACAAATTCTTTCTAAATTTTGTACATGGTTTTTAGAAGGGGTGTATGAGGCTGCAATGGAGTGTTAACTTTCTATTCCACTCTTCATTCATTGGGACACTTACTGCACAATTTCTACTTGTCAAATTAACTCCCAACGTATCTGTATTCTAAACGCTGCTAAACAGTTACTCAGAAAGCTGCTCAGGCGTGCCCACACAGACTTGTATGAGAAGACTCAACACACACTCTTAAGAGCAATCTTCAAAGCAATCGCTCTTGAAATCCTGACTGTTCCCAAAACTAGGTTAAAGACTTTATAAATTTAATTACCTTTTTAAATTTCTATTTTCAATTAGTGACATGCTTTGTAAATAACATGGAACAGGAGGGAGGGAAAAAAAGGAGGGTTTTTTTCCTGAAAAATATGTCACTACTAGAAACACATTCATCTAGGTTATGAACAGTCTTTCGTAACCCCTATAATTAAAAATATCCTTTACCATGGTCCAGCATTTGTTATATTCAGTATATGTCACTGTTGTGGACAGGTATACGTGGTAGATAGCGGGCAGATGTAAACTAAAGTTTGAACTGTGCACTAAATAGAGCAACCCGAAGCTGAATGCACATGATTATCTCAGTGCTTAACCTGGGCTAGTGTGTTCTCCTGAAAGGTGGAGAGCATTAAGCAAGGCCCAATGCTGGGATAAATAGTTTTATAGGGCTTCTGGTTTCCTCAGAATGTGGGCATAGTTTTTGTGTGTCTCTTGATTAATACACTATGCAGGCATATCCACGTATTACGTTGCATCATTTTTAATTAAGTATCATGAATCTAAAGCTATAAAGTTATTTATAGGAAGGAAATGAAAATCAACTATTTACTTCAGGACAATGTTTTCAAGCTCTCTAACTGTGACCTGGTTACCCACCACGTTCCTCTCTTGTACCTGGAACTTTACTCAGTAGGTTGAGAAAAAGGGAAAACAGACAATAGAAACTGCTTGGAAAAAGCTCCCTGATTCTGAATTTCTGTTCTAAGATAGACTGAAGCATCCCCTTTGCCTCACTGGAGAAAAGTGTCATCTTGTGTGCCTGTGGGCAGTGCTGTGTGTAATGCAACATATTTATGCACTTGGTGAATTGCCCCTAATCACAGAGGATGCAAAGCTGGGCAGTCTGAGCATCTCTGCAGTCTCTTGCTTACAAGACAGTCCTTTGTGCCTTTCCAGAGTGCTCGTTGCAAGAGGTATGAAAGAAGAATCCTGTCTGCACAGGATTTATGACTAGGAGAAAATGCACTCTGTCTCTTGCTGTCCACCAAAATCTTTCGAGAAGCACCCACATAGTATAAGTGGAGCTCTCTTCCAGTCATCTATTTAGATTGGAAGTCCTCTTGATTTTCTTGGAAAGTGATCACTTATGAAGTCCCCCTGCATGATGCTGTTGAGAACTATGCCATGGAAATTACTGATATAATCATATTCAAAAAATTTGTGAAGCCCTAGTGGGGGAGGGCATAGGAAGACTTAGTCTGACATGTGGAATTAATGTCAGGAAAGGAAAGTTTCTCCTCCAGAGATATGTGAAAAGCCAATGTTACACACTTACAGGCACAGTAAATGTACAAGACCTGAACAACTGAAAGAATAGTCTAATCAGAAGTTCATTGAATGCAAAGGGAAACTTCCTACCAGTTTTGGAGTTGAAATATTGATATTTCTCATCTGCAACAATGGAAGGAATTAAAGACTAGAGAAGGCTTTGTAGCCTTCTCTAGCACAGGAATGTAATGGAGGCTGCCTCCTCGTGTTTTTTGATACTAAATTTGTTCGGTTTTATTTGGGAGATCAGTCATCAGAGTGCCTGTGCTACTTCTTCAAGGGAATTAAAGCATGTATTCCTTAATAAATCTGCCACCTTATGACATCGGTGTAATTCCCACCAATTTTCATCCCAACCTGATTTCCTTTTTCCTGTTCATTATTTAACACATCCCTATAAACCCAAGAAGGGCCAGAGAATTCCTAAAGCTCAGCATGGTTTGGTCTCTGCCCATCTGCTTTATGTGGTACATCCTGTGGTGATTGGTAGCAGATCAATTGCTGGAGGCTACTGTTAGATAAAGGGTGTCAAGACATATTTTCTGGTCCTAAGGGTAAGCAGAAAAACTTTCACTTGATTAAGCCCCCCTTCCCACCATCCCAGATAATGTTAACAACTATTAATCTGTATGGACTACACTGTGTAGTATTTAAGTCCATGGTATGGATGTGTTTGGGTTACTAACACAGCCAGAGGTGCAGATGAGTGAAGAAACACCAGAACTACTATTTCTACTGTAAGTGGACTTGCAGTGATCTTAGTGCATGTGCACGAACGTGCCCACCACAGGGAACTGACAGCATTGTGACAGTGAGTTTGTTTAGAATTGTCTTAATTGATGCTGAAGCTTTTCATTGCTTCCTGTTTATACAACGTCCAATAATGTTGAAAGATCAAAGACAAAAGCCTAGCCTGGCAGTTTTCAAAAGCTGTCAGAGAATTTAACATAAATGACTTAGATGAATGTGCTTTCAACTTCCACAAAAAATAAATGTATATGTAACCTCTATGGAAAGCTGTCCATAGATGCTTTTAGTTCTATGGAAACATGAATTTCATCCACAATGTCATGAACCCTGGGAATCTCAAATGATAATCAAAATAGAAATCAAAATATTTAAGTTTCTTTCTTTCCTGTATCTTCTGTTTGTACTATGAGTTTGGGACGTCTTCTCTTGATGTCTGTGGTGGGGATCTGAAAAATTAATTGACCCATTTCAGTGTCACGAAAGATGCTTAAGATGCATATGTCCCATAAAGTCTTATCCAGTTAGTTAATCATGAACTTAATAGGATTCATATAAATTAATTGAAGTTTTCCCCAAGATTATAGTTATTATGTATTGATTTGTGTTTTCGTAGTTCTTGGTAATTTAGTGCCTAGGTAATGGATCATGTGCATTGTGTGGTTTCTGGTTTTGAGAACTGGCCCTGTTTTTCCAGAGTGGCAGAGTTCAGCCCATGGATTCGACAAAAAACTCAGATACCTTTACACGTGTTGTGGCTTAGAAATGCTATCTTGCAATTTAATGTTCCCACTGCAGTCATGTGCCATTCACTCCTTCCCTCCTCACCTTCCCCAGTGGCAGGTTGCAGAGCAGAATCTGAGGCAAATTAGTTAAGATCGCAATAAGAACGACTTACTGGAAACAGTGATGAGATAAGAAAACAAACAATAAAACCAACAATATTAATGACAAAAGTGTACAAGAGTGGCAAGTGATTTGTATGCAAATGCTCATCACTATACCATAGGGAGCCTGAAAATATCCCTGGAAGTGTACCTGGAAGGGACCCTTCCCCTGTTCCCAGAAAATTATGTAAGGTCATATAGAATAACCTTTAGGTCGCAGTCCATGCCATTCTTGGCCACTGCAAAAGCTAATACTGTCCTGGCTGGAACCAGGACAAAATGTAAACATGGGCTATGTTAGTGCATGTTTGGTGTTTGAAAGGGCAAGAAACTGCCTATGTAGGTGTAACCACTGCTTCTATATCACCTCTATATACTTTTAAGAGCAGAAAGATTGATGTTATTGTTTCAATTAAAAAGAAATTGATACAACTTGTAACTGAGTATTTTAACGATCTTCCTTGGGAGAAAAGAGAAGGATTTGCCTTTCAATCAAGCATCAATACGACACCTGCTCACTATGAGTGAAATGAAGATTCCAATCTGTCAGTGTTTTTTCCCCTAATTCCTTGCAAACCCATGGAGCTTCTCTAGGTCATGAGCAGTTGGTCTCCATTCAGCTTCTAGCAATTAAATTATTTCTGACACATAATTTTGTTTGTCAACTATGACAGTTTTCCAGCAAAGCACAGTATCATTCTTAGGTGTGGTGTTTGAATATGGGTGACTATAATCAGCCTACTATAACATGTTGTCTGGCTGTAGCCTCTTTCCACAGGGCTAAATATTCCTGTACTAATGTTGAACCAAGATTTACATTTCTCCTTCAATAGACCTGTGCTTTATACTCTCTGAAAAATGGCAATAACAAGGCTGTAACATATTCCTAGATTTAAATATAAAAAGAAGACAGTGGACAATTTAGCAGTGACTTCTGCTGAAGAATTTGGTTCTACTAGGAGTGGTGGGTTTCCCTACAGTCAAACTAAACATGTTAAAGTAGGGAGCATCTAATGGGATAACTTACCTCTTCACGTGGTGATTCATCATTCTGTTTTCCATTTAGATTCACTCTAAATGGTCACAGTGCAATGTAAAGAGGAAAACATTCATTCCATCTGTGAGTGTGATGAAAATTATTCTTAGAAAAAGTCCAAATACATGAAGGAGAAACATTTTGCTTCCCAGACTCAAATAGCTTCTAGTTTTCAGGGAATCTTGCCCAAATCCAGTGAATACCAAGGTAATAATGAGAAGCAATAATTCTCATAGCTAGGTCAGTGTTCTGCAAAAACAAGAGTTAGCATAGCATCAATCTTATTGTTGGAGACAGGCTGTAGCTTTCTGTTTATATATTGCACATCTCTGACTTTTAGAAGAGACAATTATATTTAGATAACCTATGGATCCTCAAATCAAACATTGTATAGTCTTGCGGGAGAGGTTAAAAGCTTTCAAGTGATTTTGTTCTCAGACATTGTAAAATAGATTTGTGTGTTCATGTGTGATGAGGTGGGGTTTTTTTCAGCTGCCTACTATATCTCCAGCCTTACTTCTAGGAGGGACTGAAACTTCATTTTTGTTTCAGTGTCCCCAGTCGACTGCAGACTGTAACACTGCCACACCACATATGTCTCAGATCTACCACTGCCAAGCACTTTAACACATGTTGATGTCTTTGAATTAGAAAAAGGAATTGGGGACCACCTTTAAGAAGTGAGGGAATCAGAGCTTGACTCCAGCGAGGAGGAGACCTGAAATATTTATAGCATTCACAATGCAGCTAGCTAACAAGGGCTAGGGGAAGTATGCTTGATATCATCTTTCTCAGCATCTGAGCCTGAGTTATGATAATGCACCTCCTTTCCCTCTCAATTTATGTCTTAAAAAAAAAAAAAAAGACACACAAGAAATACTTTTCATTTCATCTGTATGAGGTAATGTACAGTGTATCTTCTTGAAAGCCAGGGAAGAAAAGTAGCAGATGGGCCAAACATAATCTGTTTTCATCTCTTTGCAGTATTGGGTACTAAGACACTTTTGCACAATTATGATTTTGAAAAGCAAACTGAAGCTAACCCTCCTTTCTCCCTTCTTTCTCCATTCAGTGCAGCTGCTTTAGAGGATGCCAAAGTTTCTAATTCTATCCCTTCGTTTCTTCTCCTTTCAGGATTTCCTCTGTGTTTCCTTACATTCTTGGGTTAACCCTAATCACTGCCATGCTCCACCTTTACCTCCCACTCTGATCTCTTTTTGTACTACTTCCCATTGATTCTACTTTTCATTTGCCTCCTTTCTGAGTTGGCCAAACACCATTAAAAGTCAGCCTCTTTTTCCACATCCCAACACCTGAGCATGGGAGACAGACTTCAGCCAGCCTGACTGAAAACCTCACTGAGTTCTAGGCACAAGCTGTTGCTTCCGCTTTCAAAAATGAGTCTCAGTTTTGACCTGATGACAGTCAGTGGTGCTCCATTGTCTTGGGGAGGCTGGCAACAGTTTGCATCACCTGAATATCTCTTGTTAAATCCTACATTACCCACTGGAAACAAGTCACAGTAAAAAATCCCAAACATTTGAATGACCTAGAATACAGATTGACTTAAATCTAACCTTTGAATATGCATGTGTTTTACTGCTATCTTCTACTTTCTGGGTGTGCCCTTCTCTTGTAAGCTAGACTTTGTTATTTGAACATCTGGTCAAAATTTATTTAATTTCATCTAAGGTACTCTGGCTATTACTGCTGTTGGCTGACTTTAGACCATTTTTAGTAGTGACACTGAGGAGAAAGGACCTTGAATAGTGCTTTTATGCACATCTGCATTACCATGGCTCACTAACATCTCCAGTATATATACCTTCAATGTGAAAAAATAGAAGGAACAAAAGTTCAGAGAATGAGAAAACAATTCAACTTTAAATGAGAAATGTAGAGGGAGAAAGTGTGTAGATCTCCGTATCTTGTAGGATGCTGATGTTACCCAGAAAGTAGGAGGGTAGTAGAGAGAGAAAAGAATCAACAACATCATTACACTTCTTTTCTGAACTGTGGGGGACCATCTGGGATGGTGAAGCTGGTATGTAGTAGATCTGGAGGACAAGACTAGGTTATCTGGTTCTCATATTCATGTACACCAACAGCACTGTCTCACTTGATAGGGTGAAAATTGGCATCACATCAAGTTGGAACGTTCTGGATCTCCACGATGTTGACTGTTTCCTCACCGAAGGCAGTTCTCCCTGTTTACAAATTACCACTCTGTCTCTTAGTGTTAAATTCCATTTGGGTTAGGGATGAGTCCAGGATGGCTGGATTTCAGGAGTTTTGTCTGACTTATGTTTTGAGTCTTCCTGCACAATCACAGCCTGTTGTTCTCAATGAGACTAATTACAAAGGAGGCAATAAGTGCTTTCATACAGAACAGCTGTTTCCATCTCCCTACCTGCACAGCAAATTAGCCTTCACGTTGAAATTTTAAATTGTCACTTCTGATGTTTTTCTATGTTGTATCCCTGAATATTAATAAAAAATTATGTTTCAATGGTTTGACATTTCACAGGGTAGAAAAATACAAAATACCAGTTGAAGTTGTCATTTTATTAGTTCCACAAGCATGGCTTTCCCAAACTCCTACAGGTGTTTCAGGCCTCTGAGAGACTGTTGTGAGCTCAGCATAGCTCTGCTTTTCTGCTCAGAAAAGAAATCGTAGAGCTACAACTCCACATGCATCTGGGCACAGGCATCTCGGAAAAGTATCCCTGTTACTTTTACACAGAAGAGACATCCATTTGTCAGGGTTTGAAAGGCAAAGTTTTAAAAATAAAAAATAATCACAGAAAAAAGAAATTTTTTTAGCAAGAAATTTTTCCTTGAAATAAAAAAATTCTATTTCATTCTGAAAATTTGACAGAAGCCTTTGACTATTTTCAGTGTTTTTCCGCTTTCTTTTGTGGCTGAAAACAATCCAACCTAAATTTGTAATTTTTGCAATCTGCTTCTACATTTTTTTGGATGGAATGAGCTTCTTAACTATTGGTTAATAAACTGTGGCTCCTGGAAAGAACGGAACTGTTGTGAGCATATTTGTCTTTACCCTTCAATGAAGACTTCTGCTTTGATGGACCAAGGCTGTTAAGATGCAGTCAGGGTTGAGTCCTCCTTGGGGTCTCTGGGGTTTCTGCTGAGAACTGGCAGCACAAGGGTCTCAAAGCCAGGGCCCACCCCACTGCCCCTGGCCAGGGACCAGGGCAGGCAAGGAGGCAGCCAGAGGCAGCCGCAGGTGTTGGGCATCTCCATGGGACTGGAGGTAGGCTGAGGTCACATCAGAACATCAGCCTGATGTTGGGGTCAGAATCAGGTCCATTGAGGGGAACCAAGGCCAAACACATTCCAAAACGGCTGGCCAGGTCCATGGTGAGAAGAGTGTGTTAACAGAAGATTAAAGACCAGTGTTTTTACTGTGAAAAAAGGTCACTAACATTCCCTCTCATGATATAGGAGCATTGATCTAGTCCTGGTCTAATGAATCAATGACATATTTAAATGTTCTTGGAAGACTCCAATCCAGTTGTTGACCTAGATGGGATTATAACACCACACAGTAAACTTTAATTTCAGTACTGCCTAAAGCCAGAAGAGAGTCCAGCAGATTGAAACAAAGGCTGACCACAGTTAGAGATGGTGTGCATTGGAAAAATGTACAAGCACAACGGTGGTTCGGAGTTAAAACTCAGACAAATAAAATATTTCATGTCTCTTCTTCTAATTAGTATGAAAAAGATATGTTCTCGGCAATTTCTCCTTTATACTCATATGAGAAAGAAGAGTTAATTTAACTACAGTTAATTTCATGCCCTCTGTAATGTACCCAATTATATTGTCCTAATTATTTCAAGCCCTCATGTGCCTTGGTTGAGTGCCTTTTTTTGGAAAAGGACATTCAATAACGATTATCCTCCTCATTAATACAATGAAAAATAAAGAGGAAAATAAGCAAGATGTTGATAAAAGGCATAAATATAATTTATATTTTTTATTCATTTTCCCCTGATCTTTCCACAACAGTAGTAACATTAGTCATGGAGACTTGAGGAGGCTTGGAAGTTTTTTGGTTTGACTTGTCATTCCAGTTTTGTCTGGTTAATGTGTAAGGGTGTGGGTATCCTAGAAGCTGGGCTTTTCCGAGAGATCACCTATTATTAACCTCTAGCACTGGGTTGCAGCTGAAGAGGTTGAGACTTTAATTAGCTCTAATTTAACCTTGTTTCACTAATTCGAACACTGAAGCATAAACGAATGAGTTATAGTAAAGAATAAGGTAGGAAGGTATTATTCATTTCTTGTGCATGAAGACTAAGATGAGGCAAAATTAGTGCTATCTCACCCCTGTGAAGGTAGACAGGACTGGGAGACAGTCTATGAGGCAGATGCGACTTACCCACGCTTCTCACCCAGTTACAAGCATTATGTGATTAAGCAACGTGTCATGGCCTTCCCACATTTAGAGGTGTGAATGAGAGTAACAAGCACTGTGATAGAAGAGATGCTTTCTTCTGGACACTGTTACACACATAGTAGAATAGTCCCCAGTGAGCTCAGTTAAAGTATTAATATAAAAATAACATAATCATAGAATCATTTAATCATAAATGGTTTGTTTTGGAAGGGAATCTTCAAAGATCACCTAGTCTAATTCTTTTGCCATGGACAGGGACACTTTCTACTATACCAGGTTGCTCAAAGCCCTACCCAACCTGGCCTTGAACACTTTCAGGGCTGGAGAATCCACTGCTTCTCTTGGCAACTTGTGCCTGACCACACACACTGTAAAAAATTTCTTCCTTATGTACAATCTAAATCTACTATCTCAGTTTAAAACTGTTGCACCTTGTCCTACAACTATAGGCCTGACTAAAAAGTCTGCCCCCATCTTTCTTGTCAGCTCCCTTCAGGTACTGGATGGTGCTATAATGTCTCCCTAGAGTCTTCACTTCTCCAGACTGAACAACTCCCAACTCTCTCAGCCTGTTTTCATGGGAGAGGCGTTCTAGCCCTCTGATCATCTTCATGACCCTCTTGACTCGCTCCGGGGGGGTCCATGCCCTTATCTCAAGTGCCTCAGATCTGGATGCAGTACTCTGGACAGAATATCACCAGAGCAGAGCTGAGGACAGAATTCCCCACTCCACCTGTTGCCCATTTTTTCTGGGGATGCAACCCAGGATAGGGTTGGTTTTCTGAGCTGCAAGTGCACATTGCTGGCTTGTATCCAATTTTTCATCCACCAATATCCCTGAGTTCTTCTCTTCAGAGTTGAATATATCTAATATAAGGGTCTAGAGAAGATAAAGGACAGTGTAACCTCATACAATTTTCATTTCTGCAAACTTTTTGAAGTGGAGAGATGAATATGTTGTTTATGGAGCAATCACTGAGGTGATTTCTTCATTTTGTTGTATCAAGATAAGAAATATAAAAGAAATTATCCCTGCCTATGTTTAAATCTCAAATCTCAAGCAACTGGATAATAGTGTGCTGTTTGGAATTGGAAAGTGTAACTGGCCTTCAGTAGCCTCCTCCTTCCCACCTGTTCTGGGCATTGTTTAACTGGGAAGACGAATAATGATTCAGGAGTTTCAGACTCTTTCAGATTCTTTCTCGTCTGGGAGTGAAACTGCAAGACCCATCAAGCATAGGGTAACAAAAACATGTGCAGACAGAAATACCCTGAGTCTATATAAGCTGAGGCTGCTCCTGCCATTTGGCTCATGTAAAGATTCTTTAAATCCTCTTACAGTAAAGAGCTGTAGGACTGATAAAAACATGCCTGTCTGTTTTGTAACAAGAAGCAAAGAAGTGTTGCTGAGTCACTTTCAACGTGAGCTCACTCTTTCATTACTGAGAGCAAGTGTCACATGCCTTTTCTGATGCAACTGCTGGTAACTGCTTTGCCGTCACCCATTGTGTCACTTGGCATCATAGGGGAGTCAGCTGATGATATGAAGGAGAGAAGGCCAGCATCTGATACCAAAGTACAAACAAATTCAGAGAAACATTACCTCATTGAGAAGAAAGAGGAGGGATGGGCACAGTCCAAATAAAAAGGAGAAAGGATAGAGAAATCAAAGGGAGAAAGGAAAAATTCTTCTGTGGGAACATCACTTTCTTTACCTTGGGAAGAGTTTTCGGCAGGTTTTGCATCAGCCAAGCACGTTCTGTACAGCTAAGCAAAGACAGAGACAAAAATAGAGTACCCTACCAGGTGAATATTTATACAAGCTCCTCTTGGATGAAATGCACTTGAAAAGGATCCCAGAGCTGGGCTCAGACCCAAATTCAACTACAATTCCACGTGCAGATATCCAGCATGATGCAATGGCTCCAGCCCCTCTTCTGCAGATCGATGCATTTCCTCACTGGCACAAAATGGTAATCGATACAGTCTGGATAGGCCTGGTGGATCTATATCCATGTAAGTGCACCTGTCCCAGCCTTTTCAGGTGTATGTTCATTCAAATAAATTGGAAAAAAAATCTAGATTTCCCCATCATTTATTTTGTCTTTCCTTGGCTAAATATAGTCTAGATGCTTATGGAGAGTATGTTTTTTTCTAGTTCACTGGCTTCAATGAGAGAATTACCCTGGTAATGAATAGTAAATAACTGATAAAGCATCAAAATATTTTGCCCAAAGTGAAAAATATGTGATTCTGTGAGTTTCCTCCTTCTGCAATATGATTCAATCAAGGAGCACATCTTTAATTAGGACAGCATTTGGGGGAAATGCAGACATATATCTAGAGGCATTTATTGAAGAAGAGTTCAAAGAGTAAGTTTTTGTCTCATAAAAAGTATGCATGCACATATATAGTCCAGTGGTTCAATGTCTTGATCTGTGTGGGACATAGCTAAATTTGCTTTAACATCAGAGACCACTTTTAGTAGCCTGGCAAGGTCCGGTTACCAGGACAAGTTTTATATCTTCTCTGCCCAGTGTTGTACCATTAAGTAAATACTGCAGCTCACTACACACCTTACAGGGAGATTATGTGCTTAGAGTAGAATTTAAAGCAGGTTGTAAGCTAAGCAGGGAACTGCCATATGTAGCTCAGACATATCCAGGAGAAAGAGAACTGCAGGACCTGGGTGGGCAGGGGCAAGATGCATGTCACCAAGATGCTCACTCCCAATCCAAAGCTGGGACACTAACCCAAAGTGTACATGCTTGCATGTGCAAAAAAATTTATGTGAAGAACTGTTCCCCCAAAGGTACACGCTTACAATATTTTTTTATGAGAACCCCAAATTTTCACTTGTTTCTTCTGAAATGGTGACTGATTTCTTGTCACTCCATAACCTTCTTTTCCCAACCACATTTTGCACAGTAATCAATGGCTGAAGCATTCACTCTAGATGTCAGTGGTCCAGGTTTAAAGTCTCTCCTCTGACTGGGAAAATTCTGTTAATTATCCCCAGTTGCCAAGCTGGATTCGGGCTATCCTCCAGAGTTCTTGCTGAAGCTGTGCAGCTGTAGCAGAGGACTCAAGAATTCCAGGGACAGAAGAAAATACAAGCAAGGTTGAGTATAGTCTCCTTGGAAGGGGGAGGTTTGGGTATTTGTCACTGTCAGTTTAATAGATTTTCCTTGACACAGTCACTGGATATAGCACACATACTCTGCTGATGGGGCCAGATAGCAGCTTAGGTATAGTCTGACTTCTTTTGGCTGTCCTTGGAGAGAAAATAAAACAGAGGATGAACACTTACTAGACTACAGGCTTTTATTCTTCTGACTATGTGCATTACTTTATAACCTTAATTTTCTATTCTGGAAGTTGGCTTGCTAAATCTGAAGAGGAGAAAAACTTCAGCCTCTTCCATAGGTTGTCTCAAGCCAGTAGTTCTTCACATAATTTTTTTTTGCAAATGTCTAATTTTCAAAGTACTTAACCATTTTTCTGTTAAATAAGGGATATTGAGGACAAAAAAGGGTTGTGGGATTCCTCTGCCTAACTTAGAATAATAGATCCTCTCTCTTCTCCAAAACCTCAAAGTTGGGTGTCCCACCAGTAGCAAACACCAGAACATTTGTGACTTGCTGCTTCTTCTCAAACTGGTGTGTTCATCCTGTACATGGACTTTTAGCAAAGAAAACTGACCATGGCACTCTGAAAATCTGCCGCCCCTGCCATGGAGCTAAAGTGAAGATGGATGAACCCTCGTGCCTGTTGATTTGCATGATCTACCCTCTACTTTTCTGCTGTAGTTCATGTCTTTGAAGCAGCAGAAGATGTTGATCCATGAAAGAAACATTGCACTCAAGTTCACTCAAGTATTCCCCAATCACCTTTAACAACTCTAGCTGACTTCTGACAGAAAAAAAAACAAAACAACCCACTGGAATCAGCTGTTTGCCTTGAAGTCAGCACACCAAGCCAGGTTAGAACCATAAGGCAGTGCAGATTGCCATGTTATCTGCTGTCTACCCTTCTTACAGCTCAAGGGATGTTTATCTCCTGATCTGCCTGCATTCATCTTTGCAAGGTTACCAACTCCATCAATCTGCTCCTGAAAGATGGTTTAGAATGCCAGCAGTTCACAAAACAAGTGGGACTAATATAAATGCTTTGTGAAGATATGGCTGGTTTACTGTTGCCTGGAGAAATTCCCTGCTTGTATTACTGTAATTTGAATTATTCTGAATATCACTGCAGAATTTCTCTTACCAGCTCTCCTTTCCTGTTATTCTTGCTCACATCTGTTCACTGTAGTAATGGATATTTTTTGGCTGTAAGCAGTTATGCAGCATGACACTTGGCGAATAGATGTCTGTGTGTGCAATAGCTACTGTTTTTTTGAAGACTTATTTGGTGCTTGTCCCCTCTGGGTGGAAAAAAAAAATATTGCTATAAACTGTTCTTCAGCTTCTCATTGCTACTGCTACCTTTTTGACCGACATTGCTTATGCTCGAGCTCTCCTCTGAACTGAACTCTTTTGGGAAAATCTAAAGGAATTGATTTTAAGCTTCAAATTTATTGTGCATATGTTTGCTCAATGACAGGTTGTGCTTCTGCTATCTAGTCAATGGCATATCTGTTCTTTGAAAGAAACATGCTGTTTATATGTGATATAATTATTTCCACTAACCACTCAGAACCAAACTGATCACTCTTACAGCCATAAATGAATCTGTTTGACAACCTGTTCTCCGCACAGTAGGTAGTCTTCCACCCGCCAGCTAATTTATCACTGCATCTGCCTGGCTCTGCTCAGGGATATGTTCTAGTGCATTTATTCTGTCTCTAAAAGCTTGTGACTGGCTATTATATTGAGAGCAGAAACTCACAGAAGACCAAAAACGTTACAGTGTATATTTCTGTCTTTGTGAAACTCTTGTCATTCTCTTTTATGGTTCTGTACTTTCCAGTAATTGCAAACCCCCATGAGCCCTGGTTGGCCCAGCTAGATGAGAATGTTCCTCAGTGTTGGTGAGAAGTGCTTAATTGATATTAACATGGATAGAAATGATCTGCTCAGTCATAGGACAGATGTCATTTGGTACACTTTCCTTCCCTCTAATAGTATAGTGCTCATGCAACCTGAAAGGACCATCTGTAGATCTTTGAGATTAGTGCAGGCCTGTTTATTATTTGGCTTTTCTGTTGGTTTCCTATCTGTCTGGATCTACTGAGCTAATTGCCTTGATATATGAATGTCAGGGTTGCCTAGGTATCTCAGCAAGCAGCAGATTTTTTAGCATGCATTTAGTCCTAATTCAAAGTAAGTCTAAGAACCTGCTGAATGGAGCAGCCACCAAAATGGGAAAACCTTCATTATTCAGCCTGCCTGAATCAAGCTCTTCTGCCACGCTGCTAATCAGTGTTTTCATGGTCTGAACTCTTCATTGCAGTTTGCATTTTTTAACTCAGGGTTCAGGTTCAAGACCTTTCCTGACATGTGTCCCCCTCACAGTTAAAGCTAAAGCTCTGTGTTTGAATTACATGTAGGCAGCAAAGTTCACAAATGATGGAAAAGTGTCAAAATACTAAGTATCACCTGCAAATTGAGGGCATCTTTTTGATCCTCTGTAAAATACGTCTTTATTCTTCAGTAGCAGGATATCCTGTGTTTTAGCCTTGTCTTGTCACATACAGAAGGATTGGCACTACCAGAAGGAAAATTGAAGATGTCACTCAGAAGAATTGACAAGGCAGTAACTTACCAATAAGAGTATCATCCTTTCACCTAACAGACACCAACATAAAGACATCTTGTTTCTATTAATATTTCATAGAACCAGCTGGTACAACTAGATCCAGGCAGTCCCAATGAACTCCATTTTAGCCTTTTTATTAGCTTATAAATGGGATAGAGTTGATGGATACAATTTAATGGAATGCTTTGCACCCTGCTGCCCCCCTCCCTTACCACACTGAAAAATCTGACATTCATAAATTGAGGAGGTCAGTAATTTGCATCCAGCTGAGTGGCTGTCTGGCTTTAATGAGATGATTTGTAATCATAAGCACTGCACTGCAGCAGGGTCTGGTACAGGGAGAAGAGGAGCACGTATGCATACTCCAGCTGAGATGAGGTAGAGGTGATGGGAGGGAGAGAAAGCTTATGGATCAGAAAAAGGAAGCAAGGCTGGAATGACATAAGAAGGTCCATTAAATGTAATACAATAATGCTGGCCTGATTAGCACAAGAAGAGCCAGAGGCTGGCTGATGCAAGTCAGTGAAACTCCTGTTACTTGGGGCAGGCAGCTTGCAGTATTGCACTTATCCAGAGCTCTTTAGAGTAGCCAAAAATAATGGGTTTGTTTTTGCCAGCTTTAAGCCTTCAGTGCCCTTATTGCACAGCTCGGTCATTCCTCTCCCGGTCCCTATACATACAAAAAACCTTCCAAACCAGGAAGATAATGGCAGGTGGTAGAGAAGTATGTCGTGGAATTGGAATGTTTCACAGCAGGCATATTTTCAGCATGTTTTTCTAAACAAGTGGATCACGTTCTGTCTGTATGTGTTCTTCCTCAATCTGATGCATTTTTAACCCACTCATTCTTTTAATTTCAGTCACATAAAACAGTAGCAAATTCCTTCAAGTCTCAGGCAGGCAGGTAGGAGAGAGATGGAGACTATTAATCCGTTCACTGGGGGAAAGACTCAGAAGAGAATCCTTCTGGGAGAGAGATATTTTTAATTCACTGGCTTTGATAAAAGCTTCGCTTGGCATCTGTTTCTGATCAAACAGCCATGAATCCCACCACAGGCACAAATCCGTAGGAAGCCAGGCTGAGCTGGCTCTCCTGAACACACAACTACTTTCTCTGGCTGACTGTGAGAATTTTGCACTTCTCAAAGACTATCTTTCCCTTGTCTCCAGGGTTTCTCTCTTCTGTAGCAGCAATTCTGTGAGATCGTCACACGATATTTTTTCATTAGGGATCCCAGCTGTGGAGGGCTAGGTTTCTTTAAACATATTTCCAGCTGTCTTGAGTTATTCTGCAGCAGCCCAGCTGGACTAGTGTAGTTTTTCTTACAGCTGCAATGGAGTAGCTTGAATCTGCTTGAAGGTTGTTATTTTAAAATTCATTAACTACTTTATGTTTAAAAAGAAAAAAAAAAGCAAGTGTGCAAACTGATCTGTTCAGCTACAATCCACATCCATGAAGAAGACTATGACATGAGGCATGCTGGTTCACAGTGTCACCCAGTGCAGTATTTGATGCATGATAGTGTTGTTCATCCTTCAGCACATTTATGAGAAGTTGTATCTCCAGGACAGCCTGCCATCAAGGTCATGTTTTGAGGAAGCAGCCATACTGTCACAGTTCCCCCTCCCTTCCTGTGCCAGTTCAGATCAGGTGACTATCAGCCACTATTCGCCTCACCTTTCTCAGTCACAACCTCACATCCCCTTCATCAACTGCCCCTGGAGCATGAACATCCTTCCTACCAGGCAACAAAGAGCTTTTCTCTCCCCCTATCCTAAGCTCATTCTGTAAAACATACATGCTTAAAGTACTTCCTTCCCCGCAGATGTTTGTAACTCTGGAACATAATCCCTCCCTCCTCTTCCCTGGGGAGACATGTTACCCCTATGTTAAGTACAGAGATTTGAGTTACAAGGATGTGTGGGTGGCCTTCAGAAATCGTGCCAGTGTGATGTTTCTTCACCAGATTTTCAATTCCGATAGAAAAAGAAGAAACAACAAAACTCTACCCAGCATGTAAAAACCAATAGTTTACCTTTCTTTGGAACACAAGTGTCTTTGATAACTCCAGGGAAAAGGTTCCTCCGGGTAAGATGAATATCTCTATGGATGGCTCTTTTTGAGAAGAATCCTCAAAAAGAGGGAAGGAAGCAGGTCTCCCAACTTCTCTACATTTTCCTGGCCATCTATCTCTATCAGCAGGTATGTGATCTGACAGTATCTCTCACAGCTTTTTCAGAGACATATCAAATGCTTTGCCAGCTCCTTAAAATGTACCCATCTACCCTGCCATGTAAGCAAGAAGAGTATCCTCAGTTAGAATGAAATTAATTGTGTATAGTCTTAATATTAAGAACATAAATAAACCAGATTGAATAGAAGGTCATGAGGAGGGAAATTCATTTTTACTGTCCCTCTAATGTGCAATGTCTCCTCTTTGTCTAGGGAGTATCCTACAGATGATCATCTCTTGGCCAGCAGTGCACTTTGATGCCGTTGCTCAAGCTAAGAAAAACCTTGAAAGATACATTGGTGCTTTATTATTTTCCCAATCATGTTTCCTTGACTAGACTTGTCCTGCCCTTTTGATCAATAGCAGACGTCATCCAGGATGAGACATGTTTTGGATTGATTTAGAGTGCTTGTTAGTCCCAACTTCTAAATCACTTTGCTGAGCTTCCTCTCTTTGATGTTGTTGGCAATGGATAAGGTCTTAGGCTGAGATTTTCAAAGGACACAACTGAAGAGTCCAGAAGACTTAAAGCTCTCCAGACCCTGTTAAAAATCACAGGTAAAGACTGTAAGAAATTTCCTTGATTTCAATTATAAGATTTTCAAGCACTTTAAGGTGTACATAGCAGCTTTATGGGGTTTTCAGAGGTGCCTTTCAGAAGTTGTGTGCTTAGGCATATTTGGAAATCCTATTAAAAGCCATTCAGCATCTTTATGTGCCTAAATTCCTTTAAAGCCTGACTCAGCATACTCTGATACTCTTCTGTGTGTGTGAGAGCAACGGAATAAAGGACAGGCTCTCAGTGAATGAGTGATGTTGTATGAATGTGTGGAATACAAGCCAAATCCCAAACGCAGGGGCTCATATGTTGCAGTCATATAACCCAGACACTTGTTGTCATGGCAAAGCTGTCATTTCCTAGTTCAAGAGTGTTTATCATATCCTTATCTTTGATACACACGCCAGGAGGAGGAAGGATTCATGAAGCAAGTGGAAGTGCAATTCAGAAACTTGCTCAAGTTGAGGAATGAAAATGCTTCCAGCAGTGGCCTCTGTCTATTTGGTATGTGGAATGGATAGCTGGAGTTCCTCACATAATTTAGGTTATATTGTCATTTTTCAAGAAAAATCCACAGTCTGGATTCATTTTGCATAAATAGGAGCTTCAAAACCAAAGTCTAAACCATCTCATTCCATTCTTTCCAACTTCCAGCTGAAGGATATTTCTGATCATGAGTTATAATGGCGGGAAATACTGACTAATTCAGTGGGAGCAAGACTGAGAAACAGACAGACACATAGGCCATTTCCGAAGAGTTGTCTCCTGTTTCCTATGACAGGCAGCTTTCTTATGAAAATTATCCCAGTATATACATTCTCTATTCAAGCATGAATTGCTCATTACAAGTCCCTACATAAATAATGTATACTTAAAATGATTCCCTGTGCCATAAATATTGACCTTGGTTAATAATTGACTATGGGATTCTATGTCTGCTCCCCTCAAACACTACTGACTGAGGGTCTGGACTCTTCCTGTCCTGTTTCTTTCCTTTTATTCCTGTAATTTTTTGAGAAGCTTAATGTTGATACTATTAGTATAATGATGAGACAAGTTTGGACTGCAGTATATAATAACTCTTCTACCCCTTCCAGTTCTTGCTTAGTGTCTCCAGTGATTTAATTGGATAGCGTGAAAAATATAGTTTGAATTCATTTTCTAATTTAATACGTGATTTCTGTGCTGGTGTTTGCTGTAGTCCTTGTCCATTTTAGCTTTAACCTTTGGTTAACATTATTACAGTAAGACACATCTATCAGTCACTTTGTGAGGCCAGTTCATGAAAAAGGTTTCGAAAAGCAGAATATGGACCAAATTTGTCACTTGAACTGCAGTGGACTTTCCTTGTACATGAAGCTTCTCAGCTTCATGCTTGATAAATCTGTACTACCTGTATTGAGCATTTGGAAGATTATACAGATTCATGGAGAAACGAAAACACTGGGAAATGGTACCTGGAAGAGTTCAAGTTTATAATGTCAACTTCAGCCAAGACTCCAAAATAGCTTGTGCCTTTGCAGGCCCTTATTCTGCAGCATTTAGGCTGGGAATGCAAGAAAGATTGCTCATACCTCCTGTATCAACATACCTTATATATCTAGAATAATTTGTTCATAGAGGCTTGCCTGGATGTCATACATTAGGTGATAACTGCAAGCAAAGATAAAATGTGCTGAATATCCTTTCTGTGGTTATCAGAGAGGAGTGAGGAAAGGCTTTGATAGCAACAGCATGAAGAGACTTCATCCTGATATTTTATCCTCTGAGTTCTGACAGGACTTTCTTCTTTTGGACGTGCTGCAAATATGTTGTGTCACTAAAAATGCTATGGCTGTTCCTGTAGTTCTCAATTTTTCCTTTTGCTCCAGTGACACAGTTATAGCCACTCCATGTGGGAGCTCAGAAAACTGTATCTCTTCTTTCACTCTTAGCCTTTGCAATTCTTAGCCCAATAGCTCCTTGCTTTGAGAGATATGGAGGATGCCTTCCAACAAGCAACATCTACTTATAGAAACAGTGAATACAAAATGAATTAGGAGATGGTGATCAAAATGTGCAGCATTGTTTTTCGGTCCTTGAGGACCAATAAAAATAATAGAACTGCATCTGTAAATAGCTTATTACAAACATCCAATTTCTATGCTTGGAATTCAGGACTCTGTCCAGACCGTAAAATTAATCCTCATTGCCTGCTGGACCTTGGAAGCTGGGTTCCTCTGCCAAAGGTCACTCAGTTCTCAGTGGTGGCATCAGTGTTGATTTGTTTCAGCTCTGTGCATAAACATTTGCTCTGCTTGGTTACAGGCTGGGATTGCATAAACAACATTGGAAAGCAGGGTGAAATGCCACAGCCCCTTCCTAGCTAAGGATTTCACCTCAAAGAAAGGCCCTAGGTACCATAACTCACATATCCTGGGTTGGTTAATATAGGAAGAATGACAAAAAGGTTTTGCATTGGGCTAATACTTGAAATTATTGGTGAAGAAATGATGAAAATTTCTAATCATAGGTAAGGTTAGATGTGGTAAAATATGCTTTATGTTTATTGCTAGTGTTAATTTTTACTGTGTCAAGAATGATAATGTCTGTAATACTTTTTAAAGTATTTAAGATTTTTAATTTTTACATATTAATCAAGAATATTCAAAAATGCCTAGAGGGGCCAAGGTGTGATTTTTTGTGCACAGATTTGCACTAGTACAACATACACAGATAAAAACCATCTGTAACTCAGTCTGCATCATTATTTTAATTTTCTTTTCAAGTGTGTTTCTTCCTCTGTAGAATGAATCTTACAGTCCATAAACTGCTTTAAGATTTCTGGTGATGGCATCCTGATCTACAAGTGAAATAAACCAGTAACCCCCTCCTATCCCTTTCTTGTAGGTCTTATAGGTAACTATATAATTAAACTTTTAATCTAAAGTTGTATTGGAAAAAATATTTAACATAGTTCTGTGAACCTTTTCTGAGTCTTTCACATTAACAAGCATAAAACATAGTCCCTAAGGGAATAAGAGGGATGTACATACACCTTCTTGAATTAAAGTTCTGTGTCACTATCACTACAGTCTGCTCATAAGACGTTTTGTTCCACAGTGTGATCTCGTCTTAGGAATGAAACAAAAAAAGAGAAAAAACCCCAAACAAATAAAAAAAACAAACAACAACAAAAAAGAGATAAAGAAGCTCAAGGCTGAGTTACAACGCTCTGATAGTATGGCAAGGATGATATTTCTGATCCTATACTCCCATCCCCTAAGAGCATGAAACCAGCCAGACTCTAAAGATTCAATGGAAAGAAGCACTTCTAAGGTGGCCACAATGCCTTCAGAGATGAAACTGAAGATATAGACACGCCTAATGTTCCCTGGCCAATGAGTAGATTGCTCTAACACAAATCCACTCACCAAATGGCACTTTAACTCCAGGCTTCTGGGAACTTTTGCCTCCAGCTGTGGCCAAATGGACTGGTATTAGTACAATTGTCACTTCTCAATAGATAGTAATAAAATGGATAATAAAAAAGGTAGACATCCACACAGATCTCTTGTGAAGCTCAAGTGTTAGTAGCCTGCCTCAGGGTTGGTGATACCAGTAAAATCTTGGCAGTAGCACAGAAGGTACATGAATGTTTTCACAGTCAGCTTAACCTACAGTATCAATACCACCAAATGGGAAATAGCTGAAAAACTCAAGGATGCTCTCATTAGTTAATGAAATGATCTGCAGTTTTACACCATCACTCAGTGTCCCCTGTTGCTGGGCAGACACTTATTCGACCATTTCCAATTGTCCCTGTGCAAGGCAGCAGGTGCAGCCCCATACTGGTTGGTACAATCAAAACCACACTCTGTGTGTGCGCATCTGCTCTTGGAGGTGGGCAGATCTCTTATGACACATCTAGGCTCCAAGCTAGCAAAGATGGCTGCCCAACAAAGCTTCCTGTTATAACTGGAGCCTAAAATGTCCATCTGAACTGCGGTTGGCGCTTGTGGGTAGTACTGCCCACTCTGCGGGGCTATGAGTGAGAAGGCAGAGTTGGGCTTTCCTCCTGCCAAGCTGAGCCATGGAGAGAAGCCTCTTTTCCTCATCCTCACTCTTCTCCTTCCCTTTCTCTTGGTCTGTGAGCAGAATAAAGCCTGTCTCACTCTGCTTGTATGTGCAGTGGTTTCCAGGCTTTATTGTAGGACATAGAAACAATGGGAGTTTTATTACCCTGAATGTATCATTTCTATTTGAATGCTCCCTCTGCATGGTGTTCTGACTCCAGGCTTGCCAAAAGAGGCTCACATAGTAATTAAAAGAATGCTAATATTGCTGATGCTGTTCAGAGCACAATTCCACATCAAAACTCTGCTGGGCTTTTGGGGCCATTCAAACAGCCAAGTTTTATCCCACTTCAAATTCAGCTTCTGAGCCTCCCCTCCACAGTGGATCAAACCAAGGGCCTGAATCCAACCATACTCTGAATGAAGCTCCAGATTGTATAGCTTCAAGTCATCTTCCTATGTGCAAAATTGCATGCTGTACTGCTTTGTAGAATAGATGTTCTTGGTCAAGTGCTTTTGTGCTATATCATGCAGAAATGCAACAAAGACAACTTTTCCAGTTGGTTTATAATCTGGATTTATTACAGCCCCAACAATTCATACCCCGGAGATAAAACTGGTAAGTCCCACTTCCCAAAAGAAGTTTATCCCAAGCAGAGCTGAGAAAGATATTCATGATGTGAGCCAAAATATGGTTCTGACCAGAGAACTCCATCACATTCTACAAACTAGGGTACCACTTCGCTTTTTCTGCTCTTTCAGACACAGGAAATATAACCTACAGCTCTCAAAGGCAAGTTAAAATCATTCTTCCCACTTCTTGCAGATTAAAAAAAAAAAAAAAAAAAAAAAAAGAAATCTGCTAATCGCCACAGTGAGGATCCAATTTTAATAAAAGTTCACTTTCTATTTTGGCACAGATCTAATTGATTAGAAGTTGTAAGAACACTGATACTGGTCTCTTTCAAGATCTGTCACAGAGGGAGCTGCTAGTTTGTGAGCACTTGTGAAAATCTGCCCTTACGTCAGCAATATCAGCAAAACGTTTTGCATCTGGAGCTTATGTTTGGTGAGGGTCTGCATATAGCTGTTTATTGTCAAAATCAGAGTTTTTTTGAGTGGCAAACTGAGATTGAAGTCTATGGTTTGACCCAAGTGTAGTACAATCTTTGGAGGTTTTTTACTGTTCTAACAGTTAGGATACTGTTTCTCTCCTCTGTTTTCTCAACCCAGTTTCCTTTTAATACAGGGAAAACTTTTCTTGGCTCTTCATCTAGCCTTGATGAGCCAGGAAGTGTTGAGTGTCTTGCATTTTTACTGTATCAATTCTGTCAATCTAATATGAAAATGAAATTGCTGGTAAACATACCTAGGACACACAGAAAGAAGCTCTATGAAGTTACAAGCATATAATTTCTAATAAGTCTTTTGACTGTGCATACTCTGTGTGTCCTCTCCATCTCATAAACCAAGAGTAAGGCCTGTCTTTTCCACAGGGAAACTGGCATTGCATTCGTGGCAGCAAGAAGTTTTTTCCACAGGGTAATATGAAAAGCAGTTTATCTGTGCTATGGTCAATGTATCATCCTTCTCACACTTTTTGAGCCAATTTTTGAGAGTGATGAATTGCAGTCATCACTGCATTCAATTAATTTTACTCAGCTGGTTCTTATAGTGTGTTTGTACCGAATGTCCTCTAACAGCTGATAAATCATCCCTGAGTGGCTGTAGAGGCAGTGGCAGTGACATCCACTGGACTGACGACAGGGATGTGTCACGCCATGTCCCTCGCCCCTTTTTCCGGAAAGATTTTTGTGACCTTTGGTGGCATTTGCAAGAAGCCATCTTATCCTGATGTTTCATGGCTCTATTGATCTCTGTGTAGTATTAATCTTAAACAAACAGGCCATATAATTTATGTAAACTCCATAGGTAATTAAATTCCTTCCAGCAAAGGTCAGGGCAGAATATTTAAGATTCCATTTGAATAGAAATTACAGTTAGAAATGAAGGGAAAAAGAAAGAGGGAAAGGAAGAAATTTGTAGCTTGTCATATCAATTATTACGGTGTAACTAAGAGGACTCAAGTTACTTCTCAAAGGTTAACATCCAGTCTTCACCATTTGCATGCACAATTTGGAAATGTTTGTCTAGAATGACTTAGAAATGGTGTTAAGAAATGTTCAAATACTTCTAATAGATAGTGAACAGAAACATCACCATTTTTCAGAGAGCTGACTTGTCTTCATAAATGAACAAGCCCTAAACTCACAAGCATGTCTTTGTAATTGGCCATGGTTGTACTATCCACTCTTCCAAGATCTCAAGGACCATGGAGAGTATTATTTACCTTCCAGTTTCACAATTTCAGTGTTCAAGCTTGTCTTCTACCAAAATGACCAATTTTTGTTTGGCAAGTCCAGATGCTCATGTTGAATGCATGGCTTCTGAGCAAGGACATTCAACAACACAAGCTAATTCATGACAAAATATTATGCCTCGAATAATGTCCTTTTTTGCTTGATATGTCCCAAACTACCCAAATGTAGTGCTATGTTTGGGAAAGGCCTGCTTAGTTTCTACTACTTACCTGATGAAATAGTCTCTGTCTGGACACAACAAAGGATTGTCCCAAGGCTAAGAGAGGACCCAGGCTGGGAACAAAGACATGCAGTGGGTGAAAACCTTGGAGCAATCCAATCTATGGAGGTGGCTTCAACAAGTGTAATGGTCATTTTCCTCTCCAGCTGAGAAGAGTCTATATCCACAGAGATGGCTAGGGTATAAAATACTCTGTTACAGAATACTATAAGTGGTACAGGTAGGATTTTTCACAGAAACTATCATATTTTTTCCCTCATTGAATGGCTTATAAAGGCTGTTGTGAAATGGGGCATCACTAAGAAATGTAATCCTGGTCTTTCCTTAGTGCCATGACATTGGTCTATACCCAGTAATTTGTGGAAATTATTGTGTAAAGGTAAAAGCATTTTCCCCTATTCAGCAAGTGGTGACTCCCAGGAATTCAGAAGAAAAGAAGATCTATGGCTGCATTTTCAACACTGGCCACCCAGCTGCTCTTAGGTAGCTGCAGCATCTGTTGCTGCTGCAGGTCTCGCTGCAGATCTACTCCCAACACAGTAGCAACTCACCAACTTTGTAGGAGCATCTTACATCTTGCAGCTAGCTGCCTTTGCTCAGTCAGAGGCCCATCTGTCTCTGCACCTCCTGTCTCTGTTTTTGATATGATTGAAATCACACCACCCTTGAGTGCTGCTCCACCCTTGAATGCTTCCTTCATTATGGCTGTAATGTCACACACTCTTGTGCTTTTGGCTGTTGGTGCTGCTATAATGATACCCAGAACTGACTTGGATTTTGATACACTTACTTAAAAAAATCTGCCCCTGTGCTCACCTGAGGACACAGGTGTGACTGGGCTGATATGAACTTAAGATTCATCTAAACTCGTATAGTTTTTAACACTGGCCATCCCCACGCAATAATGGGGAAGATGTAGGTACTCTACAATAAGCAGATGTGGCAAGATAGCTGCTGATTTTTGCCTGCTCCTGTAGTTGGTGCAGCAGCTGGGATTTGTGAGAGCCAGGTTCAGATTTTTACTTCTCAAACAATTTATCAACCGACTTCAAAAAGATTACTTAGGCAGAGATCTGTTGTAGAGTTTTATGCTTCATGTCACAGTTGCCAGTTTTCTGGTCATTATTTTTCACTATGAATACCTAAGTGTCCTTGTCCTAAAGTTCCCCATGCAATGAATGAGAAAAGTTACAAGAACCTCAGGGATTTTCTCAAAAGTTGAAGGACTCAGAAAAGGCTTCCCCATAGGAAATGGAAATGACATGGGCACCTCCTTTCATGTAAGATTCATAGCATTAGACCATTCTCTAGAGGAATGTGCCTATTTCTTTTCAAAATTAAAGTGGACTCAAGTCTTCTTTCCCAAACCACAGCTGACATGTAGTAGCAAGTGCTCACATTCCCCTCTGGGTGCAATGGCAGCACTGAAAACAAGTAGCAGAAGGATTCAGATTCGGTGGGTTAAGATTGCTTCACAATCAATAAAGAGGTGGCTGTGGGGAACTTTCTCATCTACAAACTCTGCACGTAGTGCTTAAAAATTCAACAGGTGAGGGCGAAAAGATGGACCTCCCATAGGCAGTGAAGAAGAAATCTGAGCGGGGATGTTTATCATCTGCTATGGCTCCCACAAGTAGTAATGGAGATATTTAAGAATAACAACAGCTTCATGTTTTCACAGTAAATCTCTGCCATGTAGTAAAACTCCCCTGCTTNAAAAAAAAAGTGAAAGAAACAAATTGAATTTTCTCATTTTCTTGTAAGTAATCATACTTCCAGGCCAAAAGCTCAGCTCCTCACACATGTGCCCCTCAGGCCTGTCTTCATTTATGCTGGCACACCCAGTATTCTTTATTACAAGTTTCAACCCAAAAGCCATATAGCCATATTGGCATGCTCTGCTCAGGCAGTAACTCACTCTGGTTGAGCCATTAAGCCCTCAGAAGAGGCTGAGCTCCTCAGCTCAAGCACAGCACTTGCAAATATATTGACTTGGGTTCAGGCTCATGAATTTATAGATATTAATGTGTGGTTTATACAAATCAATACAGGTCTGTGCTGGAATATTTCTATGACTTTTCTATCTCCTCATTAGTGTAATACCTCAGCATAACATAGCAGATTTCCTTCCCTATCCGTCCACCACTTCCTCTCCCTCTCCTTTTGTCTCTCCCTCTCCCTTTCCTCTTGTTTTTCAATTATATTCTTGACTCCCTGTAGATGTTTTATTACAGTGCACTACTCTGTCACATCCACTGTAGTATTCAATGATGTGGGAAGTTTGAGATGTTACAATCTGACACCGATGAGTCAGGCAGCCCCGTGTTTGCCAACCTCAATGCATTTCAGTTTTCTCCTCAAACTCAGCAGGCTCTGTCTGCATGCTCACATTTCAATAATTGTGTAACATTTGCAGAATCAGGAGTCCAATCTGTCGTCAAAATGATCTGCACAAGCAGCTGGTCTTATGCCTGTCTAGTCAAACTAAACCAAATCTCTGAATCTTTTGAGGTTCGCCCATCGCTAATAATTAATATCTGACTTTGATAAAGCTGGCATTTGGTTTATAAAGGCAGATTAATAAGCTCTGAGAAGGTTTAGAAATCCTGTTGAGTAGTGTGTAGCATTACAAATCTTAAAATTTACTGGAGGAATTAACATAATCTACTGCTGGGCACGTTATATATTAATGTGATTGGAAGCGTGACCTGTTTTTGCTAACTTTCCAAGTGACCTCAGTAAATCTGTGACATTTCTAGATATGTTAAAGATAACCTTTTTTTTACAGATCTATAAAGGAATAATATACAAGGAATGTAAATCTAAAAATATACTCTGTTTTCAGAACTTTTAAAATTTCTATTACATGCTTTTCTCTTTCATGAAAGTCTTTTGTATTTAAAGAGGAGAACAATGTTTATGTGTTTTAGGCAACTGTTTTCTTCTGGGCTTTTTTATCTGGCTTTCCATTTCTGAAGCAGATGTTGTCTTTATGGTTAAGGAGGTTTGGGCCTCCCTCGGTTATATTTAAAGGGACCCAAAGCCTACTAATTTTAATTTCAGTGGCTGCAGCTAGCTGGTAGTTGGAATAACTGACCTTGAGATGACATGCATAAAAGGACAAAGTATGATGGAGACTTTGTCATATCTCTCTGTGTCTTTTTTGGATAGTAGCTGTAATGTGCATCTGAGACTTTCAGATGTAGTATTTCCCTCCCTTGCCTTGTGGATAGACATTATCTGGAGGACATCAATGCAGTGGAGGATAATACACTCAATCACACAAGAGGAAGAGAAAGAGGAAATAAATAAGATAAAATGAAAAGTAGGAAACAAAGTGCTTTCTGTTGTTTTCGTGTTCTGAATCAGGGTGAAAAGTTTGCTTGCAATTCTTAAACTACTTGGGAACACAGCATTAAAGCTAGATATAATATTAATGATAAACTTCACCATTCGCTAAAGCATTTTTCATCCTTTGAATTTCCTCCTTTAATGCAGTGTTGTTTCCTCCTATCCCTTTTGTACTCCTTGCCTTCTGAGACCATGGAAGCCCATTCTTCTTTCGGTTATGGTTCTCTACCAGTGTGTAGTGGTCATTGCTCTCTTCACCAAATAACCTGGATGTCTTGCTATGCCTTAAACTCATCAAAGCCATTTTTCTTTACTTTTTATCTTCTGAAATGGCTGTTGTAGAGCATAGAAGCAGCATATCTTGGCTCCTTCTGATCGGGCAGTGATTAACATATCAAGAACCATGGTACACAGACCCTAGGGAATGTGCGAAATTTGAAAAAATATGGACTAGACTAGAGCGAGTAGATGGGATAATGAAGAATGGTAAAGATGCAATAAAATTGAGTGTTAAGTTTCTTGTGAATCATTTTGGGTCAAAAAGAAATTGAGAGAATTTTTAAATATCAAAATATTTTGCTTTTACAGTCTCAACACACACACACACACACAAACACACACATATGCATCTTTTGCCGGGAAGTCTGTTCAGCCTGAACTGCATTTTTCCTGAAGCGCTTTTTCTCTAGATGAGCTATTGAAGAGGAAAGACAATAAATTTCTTCCTGCAGGTCTCAGCTACTCAAGTGGCAGGGAGTTGAAGGTGTACATCTCGTTTTTGACAACCTGGATATTCCCCAAACACACTGGGCTGACCTAGTGGCCATCTGTTTGAATTGACTATGTTGTCTCTGGCTCAAATGACCACCCAGCCTGAACTCTGCAAAAGGAGACTGCTTGCGGTTAGTTTCTTCCCCAAATAGCCCTGAAGTGTGGCTTGGTGTGTGCTTTAAGTAAAATTATGCTACTGTTCAGTTCTCCTCTTGATTAAAATGTATCTTTCAGCATTTAAGGGTGGGCAGTGACTTCCTGGGATTAGAAAAGGAAGTGAACTGGCTGGAAAACAGCAAGGAAAGAGGTTGTTTACAAGTAGTGTGAGTGCAGAGTAGCCTGTGCTGCTGAAATCTGGGGCTTGGCCACGTTACTCAGTTCCAGTTCCAGATCGCGAAATTCACTCAGAGTCCCGTTTTCTTTCTAATAGTACACACAGGGACGCTTTTACCAGAAGAGTGATTCATCTGCTGTGGTATTCCAGACAAATTTCAGGAGAGCAGGACTCCCTTGGGCTGACAGTGTGATCATTTGCCTCAGGACAAATGCCCTCACAGCCTGTCAAGTTGGCTGAACACAGGCTTCTTAAGATTTGGAGTTTTTCAACATGTAAGATTTCACTCAGCATAACAATTTTTCTTCCCATAATAAATCTTTGGAACAGCTTTGGAAGTCATGATTGCAGCAGGGTGCCACTCTCCCAGAGCTCCGTCTGCTGCCAGGAAGCTCCATGCAGGGATGCTTGTCAAGGAGAGGCATCACCATCCAAGGAAAATACAAGTATTACAAACTCATCAGTACGGTCATTACTTAAATGGTCTGTGTGAAACATGAGTGAGAATGCTCAGGTGCTACTTCTCTAATTTAAAGAAATGGAAGACTTGGCTGGTTTGAAGACCTGTGAGTTGCAGTGGCTGTCAGCTTAATGGAAAAGTGTTGTTCTCATCTCTGTTTCTGTTTTAAAAAGAAATAAGTTGATAAAACAAGCCTATTTTAAGTCTTTTAATGAGCAGTTGTTTAAAGCAGTCAAAACATTGGCTTCCTGAAGAAGCCAACAGTTGATTTGTTTTTTTAATAGATATGTGTGTGTATGGTTTAGAATATGAAAAGAAAGTGTTTACAACCTCTAGAGTCATAGGAATGAACTGTAACATACCCCCACAAGCAGCAGCCAAGATTTCTGGGGTTTGGCCCAGGCATTAATACACACTTGTTTTCTCCCAGTAGCAATTGATATAATTTTCTTATCTCTGTCAGATGAGTAGGATAACATTTTCAGATGTACTGAAACCTAATCAGTTTTTTCTAAAACATCTGAAGATACTTGTATGGAAAACAGTATCTGTATATGCTGAGCTTATAATTTCTGAAATTTAGCGTCTGTATTCTTTTCTATATATTTTTATTGTAGTAGAAATAAAATTGAGAACACTCCAGCTGAAAAAAAGAAAAAAAGAAAAGGAGTTGAGCTTAAGCTAGTTTTCCTCCTCTCCTGTTGTGGTCCTCACTAGTCCTGTGCTATATCTACTGTTTTTTTTTTTTCATTTTTTCAATATTGAGGAAAATACCCAGCTGTTTTTACTGGCAATAGAATGAGAAACTGAAGTATCACTTTTTCTGGATGTAAATTAGTTATTTTCTTATGCTAAAGAAGAAGCTTATTTTAATGGGAGTGGCTTCTGTTGTATTTATGTTCCTCAGCTGGTCTCATCAGGGTGCCAGATGAGGTATCCTTGAGGGGCCTGAACCAGCTGGGTCCACTATTAATGAGGAAAGGGACCTGTTAATTGTAGCAAGTGTTAAGAGACCAGTGCTTCAAAACCAATTCAGCCAGCTCAGACTGAGCCTTCCCGTGCAGTTTTTCATGTGATATTTTACTATTTTTTAAGCAGAAAGTCTGCATGAAGACACAGAAATTTCACTGAAGAAGTTATTTTTACTTCTAGCCAGGAACACTGTGATCTGCCATCTTCCTCTTACAGGTGGAAGATTGAAGGGTTAATCAGGGGTATCTTATCAACTTTCTCATCAACTGCTGATTTATTTTATTTTACAGCAAATTTCTAATGAGGCAAATTGACTATAGGAGCATAGAGGATTTTCAATTATTTTCTGTGAGCCAGTCTCGTTCAGCTTGGACTTAGTGGTTTTTTTAGCTTTCTAAGGGAAATATCTCTGCTAAAAGTCTGTTTTGCTGTAAATTGTAAGGATTGCTGTGACATTCTGGTGGTTATTGCAATGAATTTTTTTGTCTCTTAGGTTTGCTATTTGATGCTGCTGACCTTGCTTCTTTTATTCTAAGAAGTGTGCTGATGCTCATATGAACTTTTAAACTTTTGCTCAAGCACAGTTTGGAAACTGGTGGTTCTCAGACGTGCAAACCATTTCTGCTCTCTTACAGGCCCTGGTAGAGCACTCACTAATTGCTGGAGGGAATTAAATTTTGTGGGCAAGATCTTTTGCACCAGTTAGGTCCTAGGGAAGAATTTTGGCGCAAAATCTTTGTGTTGTAAGCTAGAAAGTCATTTGAACATTGTAACCCTCGCTGTAGCCCACCAAAACCATGTTTCTGTGAAGAAGGTCTATCTCATCCTGGGACTCTCCTTTATCAGTTCCAGCTCTGAAAGCAGAGTGCTCATTGCTGCTAGGCACTGTGGGGATGTGAAAAGAGGAATCTCTTCTGAGCAGTTGTCTGCCAGTACTTGTTCAATAGTTCACCAAGGATTTTCTTCACAGACCTTTCTACACAGAGAAGAAAGTAATGGATCAAATGTTTCTAAAAGTAGGATGCAAGTGCACTTAAAATCCCTTTGAATCTCTTTCAATAATCAATAATTTTGTTAACTCTCTGGGGTTTGTCAAAAATAAGAAATGGAAGAAAATCATAGTTTCAAATGGTGCTCATTTTATATGTGGTTGTTTTATTTCAGCATGTATTTGAATTTTGGTCCCCCTTTTCACAAATGAAATCGTTATGTGAAGGATGCTGTAATTTCAGAAGAGTTTGTAAGATAGGCAGACGTTATTTTGACAGTTATGTTTTGTGAGGTTTCTTAAAATCCACAACTATGTTTATCTTGAGTCCTTTTCACTTGTAGTAGTGCTCACCATAGTCTTTCTACAACCTAGATTTACTGACTGTGCCAATTCATTGGCTATATGAGGGGTTTTTTTGAGTTGCCTGTATAACGCACAGTCTAAATTAGTTAAGAATAAAAAAGTTCTTGAGTGATTTTATAATTTTTGTTAGGATCTTATGGTTGTGAGCTAACACTATCCTAGTTCACAACTGTAATCTTAGGCTCTGTCATCACTTGTCCTCCAGAATCTGAGTCCGTGTTTTATACCTGAGTATTCAAGATTTTTTTTTTTTACATAGCCTTTTACTCCTCCTAGTTAGCATTATTTATATATGCATAGAGGTCAACATCTCGGTTGTAGTTGTGATAAAATTAGTTCCAAGCATTAAGATCTTCAACAACCCGTGTTCAGTATTTATCAAGTACTGACAAAGGAATCAAAACTGATGAAAATTTCAGCTGAAATTCTGGCACATGGGAACTTGTATCAGTCTTCTGGGGTTTTCCGCTTTGAGATTCCTGTTGTAGGAAGGAACTGAGATTTATCAAGAATTTAGGAATGAAGCAACTGCATGAAAGGTTTTGCAATCTGTATCAGGGCAGTATGCTTCTTATTTCTTTCTTGGAAATTTCCTCACATATGTGAAAGACATTATAATTAATGGTTATAAATCTGGAAGAGATCCTGAATTATTTGAAACTCCCATGTTTAGCGTAACTTGGATTCGTGGTAAAGGCTGACTGAAAAAAGTGACATGGGAAGGATGTAATTAAACAGAATATTTCTTATGCAGTGGCTTCTCAGCTGCTCTGTAGCTTTTGGAAACAACCACATTATGCCTCAAATAGGAGATTTGCATCTGCAAAAGATCATTTTCTGTCAAGCAACTGTACTCCTATACGAAATGGCCGTTTCAACCTTGTTCCTTCAGTTTGTCTGTTCTGTGATCAATATCACAGTCTAGACCTGGATGACTGCAGAATCTGATTGCAGCTTAATTTCCCATAAGAGTAGCTAGACCTGCTGAAACAGCTTGAATATACAGCACTGAATAACCAGGCTGAGCGACAAATGTCCTCGCACCATATTGGGAAGACCAATTAGCACAGCAGAGTGCATCTTGCTGTGTTATTTTTCTCCTCATTGCATTTTGGAAGGATTAAGCTCTGGGACAGACATTGCCAAGTAAGGGAAAATAACATTAGCATCCATTACTGAATTAAACAATACTAAGGAAACTGTAGATGTGCATGTGCTTTTTTAATTTTACAGTTTATATAAGGTTTGCTTTAAATACTTGAGGATAAACTGACTGTGTGTTACTTAGTGTCCATGAAGGACCTTAACCCAATTCTTTGACAGATTTAACTGGCGTGAAAGAACTACCTTCCCTACCTATCTTTGTCTACAACCGTTGTCAGATAGCACTGTTCCACAGTGTGGTTTGGAAGTGCATCTGATAAAGTTTAGAGCTTTCAGGGAAAGAGCACTGATGAGAACAGTAACCTCGTTATTAGGTTTGACTGCATGCACTGGCTAATAAGGATGGATAACTTCATTTTGGGCAGCATCTGCTTTCTCTAATGGCAGCAGCATCCCTTTCTGAGTTGCCTGTGAACTGTCTTCTGAAAGGCTTCACTTTGAGGCTCAGTTTAGGTCAAGTGTGAATGATCATCATTTGACTTTAGAATTCTGGGCTGTGATTTGCAGTGTTTTAAAGATGTGAGGGTTATGTTCCTGTTGCACAAATGCCAACTCTGGTAGACAATCAGAAGGGAAAACTTGAGACAAGTAATTGCATCCGCAGTCAAAATTTAAGCCACTGGTATATGTGAGTCAGTATCTTCAGGTTCCCAGAGACTGATCTTGGTCCATTTTGCCAGATCAAATAGTCTTGTCTCTCTAGAGAGGTTTTGTTGAATGAAGGAAAGGTATGAGAAGGGTCTTTTTCCCTGGACAAGTAGCCAGAAAGGGAAAATGAGGAGAGACGTGTGCTAGGGGATGTTCTGACATGATTCACCTTCATTAGACAACGCCTAAGCTCCCTCAAATACAAGCCAAAATAACTCAGGATATGTTTACCCAGCAGATTGGGTTCCATAGCTTATTCCACCATGGGTACTCTTTGCTGAACGCATTTCTAGATCTCATTTTTCTGTTCTTGTGCCCGCTACTTCCTTTGAAGGTAACAAGAAGCCTGCATATTACTTTAGTTTTTATGCTGAGATTAACTAATTCTGCTACAGAGTTGTCAGTGAAAACAAGAACAAATAAAGAGGATGGATGTGGGGAAGGAAGGGAAGTATGGAAGACAAAGGGCTTATGTACCTCCCAATCGGGGATCACTCATACAATGGGCCATTAAAATTTAGCTGAGTCGAGTATATTGTTTTAATTTGTATTCCCATAACATACTCTGTTAAGGAGGGTGTATGCAGCAAATGCATATTAATGATGCTACACATTTGCATATTATAGATCCATAATACCAAGGGTGTAGTAAAAATCTTTATGAAAAGTGGTGACTATGCAGCAGTCAATTTTCTCTATATCTCAGCCATTTTAATGCCTTTTTTTTTTTTTTTTTGCACACACAAAACCCCTAAAACCGATAGCTATAGTACATTAAGGGACTAATGACCTGCAAAATTCCATTTATAAAATATGAAGAAATGTGAGATTTATACAGGGAAGCACCAAATTATCTCTTCCTCTGGAAGATTTCCAGTTCTTTGTTTCTTCGTTCTAAAATTTTTAAGCCCATAACCTGACAAATGTATTGTTAAAAATATAAATTTAATCCACCTCGGATTTAATGCCAGGAGAAGATTATCCTGAAATTAGTTTTCAGGATAGTTTGTATGGCTGAGATGCAAACTACTGCAACTCAACGGTTTACAGTGAAAAGGAGCCCCAGTTGGGTTAGCTGTGCATTTGGTTAGTGATCTTTAGCTGAGAAAAGTTTTAGTGGTTATGCCAAACATATTTGTATAGGTTATCCACAGTAAAAGATATACACTTTGAACAAAATATGACAAATTTGCCTCTCATGAGAGCAATCTACTTTTCATGAATGTAGCTATTGATTCAAGAGGACTTAGAAATGTGGAAAAAAGAGGAGTAACCTTTTTATACAGTTATACCAGGATACGAAGAAAAGTCTAGGGTGCCACATGTCAGTCTGGGTGAGGGAAAGTTTCCTATGTAAGAGATAAAATTGTGGCCCACATTCATAGAATTATAGAACAGCCTTGGTTGGAAGGGACTTTAAAGATCTTTTAGTTCAAACCCCCTGCCATGGGCAGGGACACCTTCCACTAGACCAGACCGTTTAGAGCTCCACTGAAAATCTTTAAAAGTTCTCTGTAAAAGCTAAAGGTCAAGGATAGGCAAATGTTTCCACTCTCTTTTGGATGAGTTTCTGTGCCCTGAGAAGCAGAAGTATCAGTTGTACCTGCTTCTCAGTAGAGCAGAATCATGACAGAAATGGGGAAAAGTGGACTTTTCATGCTCATTGTACAAGAGGTGAATTTTGGAAGGCCTGACATGTTGCAAGAGGCTTCTATCTCAGAGGGTCTCAGTTTCCCATCAGTCAGTTTTTATATGGACATTCATGGAATGAGAATTAATTGATATCTGGATCAATATGGGGTCTGGACATGAAATGTTTAACTCACTTCATCCCATCATCTTTTTCTTAAAGATGGTGCCACCACTGATAGACTAGAATGATATGAAGGAACAGAAGATGTTTAGTTTCATGATGCCAGTTGCTCCTTTTCTCACTGTAGCTTTCTGAGTGGTTCCTCCCTCTTTTCTTTCATAGCACAGTAAGTACATCACAGGTACACTGCCTGCTGCTCTGTGCATTGCTGCATACAGAGTAGAAGTCCAATCTGTCTTCCCAGTGGAAGGTCTTGCCATTGACTACAGTGTGTGCTGGAGCATATCCTAATTTATAGAAAATAAATGACCTTTACAAATTCAAAAAGGCTAAAGTAATGTAAAATCATCTTTGTATCTGCTCAATAGCTTTATATTCTTAGTGATGTTTTCTTTAAGAACAAAAAACCAGAGGTTTGGGAAAGCAATTTTTCATTCTTCAGACACTGTCTGACTTCAGGAGTAAGATTTATATTTTCAGTTTATGCATCCCTTGTTTATTAAAGCATAACAAAAGTAGAACACTATAGGGTGAAAGCAGGTGAGAGGTCTAAATTTTAAGTATATGTGCCTCCTCTACTTTGCATTTATTTTGTTAGTATCTACAGAAGAATTGCTGTCTTTCAGATTTATTTCTAACCTGAAAAACCCCAAAATTACATTGTCCTTGGTGAGGAAGGACATAACCCTTGCCTCCTGTGTGCCTGCTGCAGTTGTCCATGACTGTCCATTCCTTAAGATACCTGCAGGTATCTTATATATATATTCAACATGCTATGGAGATGTCAGATCAGAGCCACTGTATAAGTGAATTATGTACATCCATCTGCCCTGCAGAAGGTTTATGTGAGAGGTAATGTTTAAATGTCAGGGCAGTGACCATGAAGTCATCCCAAAATATGTGGCCTTATAATTCGGTGATGAGAGGAGTGCAATAGCAAAATTCACCTCAGTTTAAATTTTATCCTGGCTCTATCATTGTTTTCACCCAAACTAAACTTTTCCATTGCTGCAATCCATCTGTTTTTTTGTGAGTATATAATAATTGGGACAGAATAGACTTAAATGCTATGAATGGTTAAAGAAGAAATTAGGGAAATATGTATAATTTGTCAGGGAAATTAGGTGGATGCAACACATATTAGCCTTCCTGACAGGCTGGTTAGAGCACATTCTTACATCCTGACTCAGTTTTATTCAGTCCCATAGGGATTCTTTGTGAACAAGAAGTGGAAACAAAAAGAGAAGAGTCAAGACCTCACTATTTTTTCCTTAGTCACTTTGAAGACCAGTTGCCCCATACTAGTCCCTTTACACCAAAAGGGAGTTTTACCATTGACGTTAATGGGAACAGGACCTGGCCCAGAAATAGGCTACTTTGGAATTGCTTCTGTCACCCTTACTGCATTGTTGCCAAGAGTACAGAACATCCTTGCCTTCTGTTTTTCGCTCCTTAATGTTTCCTTAGAATGCTTGGGCGGAGAGTGACTGTAAATGCTTAACCTTTGTCAATGGCAGACGTTCAAAAAAGTTTGGCTGCCTCCTTCCATTTCCTTGTGGACACTGATTTAAAAGTCCATCCAAAACATTTGTTCAGAAGGATATGACTAACATGAGAATCTGTCACTGTGTAAACACAGTGACCAAAAACTATTTGGCAGTGTTTCGGATCTGCTGATTAATAATTGGGTATTTACATTTAACAGCACCAGTTATGATGATCTAATGTTGCTTGGTATTTATATGGATAGCTCATCAGATTTTTTCTCATTTTATAATGATTCAGCATAATCACATGAGAGATGAAGAGCATTTAAAGAAAAGTACTTACTTCAGTAACCAATGTAAAATTTCTGTCAGGACCACATTAGGAATGACATGCTGAGTTCACATGAGAAGAACAACGCCTGCATTTACTGGAAACATTGCAGAAAGAGGGAGTGAAGTCATTGAGAACAAATTGCTGTTCCCTTCCTAAATAGGCTTGGGCTGGAAAAAGGTCCTCTGGGTTGTGACCAGATTTAGGCTTCACAGCCAATTTGCTCCACAGAAACTGAGTGAATTCCCTTGGGAAACAATCTGCAAAAATGTGGATTAGAATTTTTGTGAAGAAGAGTGATACATGAATATAACAGTCAAAACTACATTAAAAGCCATAAACAAATTGCTGGTTTTTAGGCAGTTTCAGAAGAGCATATTTATCCATTGATACTTCTGTCACTGCAACAGGGATAGTGTTACACTGATCCAACTGTGTCAAAAGTTATGTGAACACCTGTATCAGTCCCTGATTCAAATACATATTATTCACTATCATGAAAACTACAGATTGTGAAGCCTTAATAATACAGATCCAAGTACATGTTGATAAGCTTGAAGGGCATATGATTTGTGTTAACTTGTGTACCTTCTACTGACACTGTTTTAAGTGCATTGTAAAGGAGTAGGAAAATATTGTGCAATAGTTGGTACAAACAAATCTGCTTTTGATTTGCCTACTACTAAAGAGGTCATGAAAATATTTGCAGAAAAGACCTTTTATTTCCCATTCAAGAAGTATCCAGTTTGATTGTTTTCAAGAAGAAGAAAAATTCACATTTCCTCTTGCAAACATGCCTCAAATCACCCCAACCAATCTGAGGAGATAAGAAAAGTAAAATAATGGCTTCTGAGAACCACAGGAATGACAGAAGAAGCTTTCCAAATTTAACAATGGCAAAGATAATTCTGTGCACAGAACCGTCACCACGAATAGTCCTGCTGCTGCTCAGTACCTTCAGTTCTTCACATTTTTTATTCTTTATTTTGTACTTTGACAGCTGGGGAAATATACTTTCAGCTTAGGCAGGTTAGATCTCACCCTGCTACCTTTACTCATGTGCAGTATATTTCTTCTAAATCTTTCCTTTCAAACTGACAAGCACTTTAGCTAGAAAGTTAGTTGCAAGATACTGTGATAGAATCATAGAAATTAGAAGTCATCAAATCATATCTGTGCCTTAGGGGAGGAGAAAGCAAGGAGATGACAGGAGATAAGATGAGCAGACAGCAATACTACGCTATACGCGTTTATCTCTACCAGGGAAGTAGCTGCAGCTGGGAGCAATATATATGTGTTGGCGGGTTTTTTTGGGTGGCTGGTTAGTTGGGTTTTTTTGGCAATTCACTCTGCAAAATTATAATCTGTTACAGGAATTTTTTTCTAAGATTTTCTTTTTTTTTCTCTACTCTATGATCCCTGATTCCTTCATGGATCACCGAGGACATAGCTATGGCTTCTGGGCTAGTTTGCCACTTACAATATGTGAACTTTTCCATGTCTGAGAAATAGTGACAAGCCTCTGTGTTGGAGAATTTTCGATATTTCTAAAATTAGTGAAATACAATTTCTGTGGGGAAATTTGGTAGAGACAAAGCAAGGAGAGTAATAGAGAAGACTCGCATCCTAGTATGAGATATATTTTTCCTTGAAATTTCTCTCTTCCTGTCTTTTCTTGAGGAGCTGGTCAAATCATCTAGCGAGAATGAGTCTTCTTTGCCAATGTCACCCTTTCATTATTTCTCCATTCACAATGGTGGCAATAAAAGGCTGCTTCTAAATGAAAAATATTCTCAAGTTCTTGCTCTGCAGTGCTCTGGAGATGCAATGAACTTGCCAGAGGTGTAGACAGCTCCAAACTCGTTCAAAACAAGAGCCCTGAGACTAGCTGGTAGATTTTGGATGTTTTCCAAGGCAAGAATAAAACAGAAGCATCTGCACATTCTGCGAGCACACTGCAGTGGCAGCAGGCTGTCATTCCCAGAGGCTGGACATGCTTTTCGTCCCGGCTCAAATAGCGCTGCCCAAAGAGGTCACTTCATCTCTCACTCCTCATTCACCTTTCCCAACTCGAGCAGTGAATGTACTTCCCCTCCCACCCACAGGCTTCGTTGCTCTCTGGCATTGTAGACAAAAAGGCCCAGCACCTGTGCTATGTGAGTCAATCTGGTTAGAGCAAGTTGGGGACTGCTTATGTGAGCATCTCCACCAATAGATCAGATGGGTAGTAATTCCCAGTTCGGACTAAGTGATGAACAGCTGTGGGGAATAAATGTCTCAGCTGGAACAGCTGGACCTGAAAGATGTGTGACTATATCCTGAGACAGATAGTCAGTCTCAAGCAGCCACATAACAGAAGCAACTGAGCTGTGCTTATACAATTTCCAGACACTTAAAAAAAGTATTACCCTACAACCAGCCTCAGTCACCACTAAAATACTACAGCATCTTGCCTTCTGTTCCCCAATTAGAAAACTAACATATCTAATTAATATTTCTTTCTTTTCTTTCTCAGATACCCACAAAAAAAAGAGTGAAAGAAATCTGAGAAGCTTATTGCAGAGAGGAGCTCAAATTATAAAATTATAAAATGATTCCTGTTTAAAAAATAATATAAAGTTTAAAATTTCACAAGACCTAATTACAATGTCAAGGAAAAAAGCTCTAAACAATCCTAAATGGTAAAAGTATATATATTAAAAAATCTAGATGAGTCTTCTTTCAGAAAAAAATGGAGAAACAAAATAATAAAAGAATTCCATTAATTGAAGAACTACACCTGTAGAGGGTGAAGGATTTTTATTATACTCTGTTATGAATTTATCTCAAGCTTCTGTTGAAAGTATCTTGAACAAACATTTGATAAACATTTACCTCAATTTATTAATATTTGTGGGGTTTTTTTCCCATATTGAAGAAAATATGTATGACTTTCAAGAAAAACAATAAGTTACTATGCTTCCAGTTCTGCACCGAAGTCTTAGATTCCAAACATTTCTTTAACTCCCTCAACCACTAGGCAGATGCTGTAAGCCAGCTGGTAACATCAGCCTGATATATCCCATTAGAGTGGCTTATTTTTCAGCTGCCAGTAACTTTTGTAATCTTTAATGATCTGGTTTTTTATAATTCCCATTATGGGCCTGTTGCAAATGTTGGGGTTTTTTTTCCTAAAGAGAAGCTAGTCTTATGAAAGAAGTCAGGAAAAAAACCCGAATCAAACAAAGTGGTTTGATTTTGTTGAGGTTAAAAAACAAAAAAGGGAGCTACTAAAAAAAGAAAAGGTAGAGAAGTTGTTTCATGAAATTTCCAACCTTTGATGGTTCAGAGTAAGGTTGTGAATTTCAGAAGAATTTAATGTTTGTTTCATGGGCAGTCTTTGGCTGTGCCCACAAGAACAGCTTACATTTTCTTTCAATGCATATATATATATATATTACTTTGCTATAAACTGTGTCTCTGCAGAACCCTCCGAAAATATGCTGGTTCTCTTTCAGAGCTCTTCACAGAGCGGATGACAATCTGCTACCACTATCAGTTTTCCTTTATGCCTAGTGGGAGAGGCAGATCTCAAGTTTCCAAGCCCTTGATGATTTGTGTGGGTGTCAACATTGGTTTGTGCGACAGAAAGTCTACCCTTTTCCCCCATTTGATAATTTAAAAAGTTGGAAAATTACATTCTTAGGAAATACATTAAAAGAATATAGGTGCAATTGGAATACACATTCTGTTCTAAAAACACATACCACTGTGCCCAGACATGCATATACCTATTTCTTCCTCTTCTTGATTTTCTCTACATGGGAAGTGATTATACAGCAGATGTAACTGCTGATTCCTGGTGACTCAGGCACTGGCTCTCCCGCACCCCATTTATATATACATCCCCTTCAATTCAGCATTCACTTTTTGTTTCTGAAGGCTCTTCAAATGAAGATTTACACTCAGAAGCATGATGACACAAATAGGGACACTTTTCTTTAGTATTATTTGTGCAAAATATTGCCATAGGGACAGAAAAATTACCTTAATCATGAAATAATGTCTGAGATGGATTATATCACACAGTTCTCTCCCTTTGGCAATGTTTTACTGATGCTCCTTTGAAAACCAGTCAGAATTTACATCCTCTATCTGCATGCATATACACATATTATATTCAATTTTTCAGACTGGCTTTAATACAAAATCTAATTTTTAAACCTGTAGAATTATGGATACAATTTTGCATCTGCATCTACTTGGTGTAAATTAGATCCCTGGAACAGGTAGCAAGACTGCACTCTAAATTACTGAGTTATGAGATACATTAGGTGAAAAAATATCTCATTGATTTAATAGAAAGCACTCCATATATTTTAGAAAGCAGAACTTCCTGCCCTGTATTCTTTGATACCAAGAAGAAAGAAAAATCTCTTTCCTGGCAATAAAATTTCAGCCATGCTACGTCTCTGTGTCCCAGCCGTACAATGTCATTAAATTGGTTCTTCTTGCGTCTTATGATTCCTACTAAAAATTAAATCTCTTCATGACATAAAGCAGAACCACATTGTGCTTTGTGTTCCCCTAATGGAAAGGAGATATCAGGGCAAAAGAAACTTAACTGGAACACTCTGCTGTCTTGGTTGTTCTTGTGCATCAAAGTAGTCCTTTGTGTTTGTGAATAACTGGGCAGATCATTCCCAAGGCTACTTTAATTTATGCAAGGTACTGGGCTGACATCTGGCTGTCTCCAGACTCCAGGGGAAGATGTAAGTGGCTTAAAGCCAGTTTTCCCTGTTCTAGTGATGAGAGCAGCTCAGACAAATCAGAAAACCTGGCACTTAAGTATACAAATTATAATAATAATATTTTGAGGCAGAGGAATAAATAGAGGCCAGGCTGAGCAAATGTGGCCCAGTAGTGATGCACAAATAAAACCCCATCTGCTGGAGAGTTTGCAAGCTTTAATACTTGCACTTTGAGTTCATAGGGTTTTAATAAAATAGATAGATCATCAGGGCAAAGTTAGGGAATGATAACTCAACTATGACTTGTATTTTGATTTCTTTTCAAAGCATGGCACTTCCAAATAATAACAGTAAGGTTTCTGTTTTCCTTCACAAATCTGCTTTAGTTTACTGTTTCAATTATAAAATAGGGATGAAAAGGGACTGGTTAGATAGTCCTGTACTCCTACCTCCTTCTTTCTCTATGCTCACATTTCAAGATATATCGCCTTTCCAGAAAACTGCAACAAGGAAGATTGCTGTTTGATGTTCACTAAATGCACAGAAGGTATGTTGTACGGCGTTCCTTCCATCTCAAAACCTCTCTTTCTTGGCCATTGACATATGCCACTAACATAACTTACACATATTTTGTGGTTTTGCTCTGTGAAGGAAGTATTAATCTTTGAGACACTGCAATAAATTTGTTTGGTTTTGATAGAGATTGGCTGCCTGAATGCTACCATTTTTATCAGCTATAAATTTCTCCAGAAGCTGTGGGATGAACACACTTTCATAGTCAACTTTTACTTAAACAGTGTAAATCACTTTCAATGATTCCTTCAGGACATATCAGTCCTTTCTGCTGTGTAAATTTGTCTGGAAAAGCATTTAATAATGAATTGCATCATTCTCAGTCTGGAAAGTGCTCGGAGTTAATGCACTGCAAATGTCTGAAATTTTAGGTGGGCTGATTACCAGCCTACATGTGTGGTGTTTTTCTGATCACTATAGGATGCCTAGATGCAGTGGCCAAAAGCAAATCTATATTTCAAATTAAGTATTAATGTTACTGTCAGAGATTCTTGGGCCAGCTCTAAGATCCTGGTCATCCTGTGCTAACAGACCACTCATGAGTAGAGACAACGTGACAACCTCTTGCAATTTCAACTCGGGACTCATCTGCCCTTTCTGGGGAGAGAGGGAATCACATTGGGCTTCTGCCTTGTGCAAAACTGTACTATCAATGAGAAAGGAATGTGAATTCACTATTTCTGAAGAAGACCTGAACTATACAATGACTGAATGGTCAAGACTACAACAAGGTCATGATAAAATCTGGACTTAAGCCCAAATCCTAATCCAATATTGGTAAACGGCGCTCTCCTTTACCTAAAACAAAGGTTATTGGAAATATCCTTTCAATTAATATTGGTGAAACTGAGCCAGCTTTTTCTGCCATTCAGTTTTATGTTTCCTAAAATTTCTATTTCATCATTTCTGTAGTGCCTATCATAGACTTTTCCTATCCTGCGGTGAAAATAATTGAGCAGATAGCAGAAGTGTCAATATGAGAGCTAACCTCTTTTCTGTGATAAAATGGCATTATGTTAATCTCTCTAAAAGAGAGTCATCTCCCCCAGAGATTCTGCATCTGGTGTTTAGTTAGATATTTCCTCAGTGACCCTTTGAGGACCTTTGAGGCATACTGGCCTTATCACTAGAAGTGAAACAGAGGAATAGTTTAAGATAGAAGCAAAGAGGGAATTTCTCATATTTAGTTTTCTTAATTCTTTCTGAAACTGAATGGATGCCAAAGCTGTTTGCTGAAATTAGGTCCTGAAAAAAAAACAAACCTGTTCTAACCCAAACACTGCTAGTTACCAGGTGTCAACCTGAAAAACACCATTTGTGAGTAGTACATGCGCTGTTGACAGCTGACCCCAGCGAGCAGGTTTTCTCACTGTGGAAGATACACAGAGGAGTCTTAAGGTAGATTAAATACATGAATCTAATCTTCCACCTGTCTGTTGTTTTATGAGTAGATTTAATCTCAATCTCCTGACTCCTGGCTCAGTATAGTTCACTTTTCTGTCTGCAGTGCAAGACTCTCCTAGATAGGTTTGTCGTGGGAGTATACTGTCTTGGCAATTTGTGGAGAAGATAAAGCCTGATTTTTAAAATTCTGGTCTGCCCTTCTACACCTTTGGGTGGCATGGATAGTTACTGATCCTGGCCTGCTTTCATGAAGCTGACACTGTCGAGCCTGGGATTGGGCTTTCTGTATGATGGTAGAAAAGGAGGCACTTTCATTCTCTCTGCTGAGAGGTGTAAAAACCATCATCACCCTTCTTAGAACAGATGTTTCTCTTTTTCCTGAGCCTGCTTGGATAGCCTTATAATGAGTAATTTATTGCTTTCATATGGATTTCACTCTGACGAACAAAAAGGTGGAATAGAGAAGTAACTATTTACCCACCCACTTGCATCAACCATAAGAAGACAGGACTTTTCCTGCCTATTCTCAGTCAGTGATTAGATGACTGGCATTATGCCTACCGTGGTTGAAGGGTTAACATGACTATGAGATTCACCCTTCATGTCACACAAGCACTGCTAAGTATATCTGTTATTTGAGCTCATTAGATTTGCCAAATGTCTAAACGTTTCCCTGACTCCTAGCTCTACAACATGCTTTTGTCTCGATGACTCATTGATTCATGATGCCTTTTCAGCTGTATCAGTGGTAGCATTGATGTTTTCCATTATTTACTGACCGTCAAGCTTTTCTCCTTCTTAAATTTTGCTCCTTTCCACTCCTCTGCATCATTGTCCTACAGAAAACATCCAGTTTTACCCAAAACCAAAATTACAAAGAGCCAAACAAAATAGCACAACAGTGGTTGGCTTTGCAGCCTTTGAGAGGCAGGGTGTTTTACAGACCCACACAATAGCAGTGTCATAAGGAAAAGCTAAGTGCGTTCCTTTGTGAGCTGTGGGGTGACTTCTTCAGAATAAGGAAAACAGCTGTGAGGTTTTCTAAAGTCACTCTCAGAACTATATTTTCACTACAAGGAAAGAGAAAAGAAGAGAGTAACAGAGAAAACATGCAAAAACACTGCTTGAAGAACAGGTGTTTCATGACAGGTCAGAACAGAGCAACCCAGCTGAAAAAGAGCTATGAAAAGGCATAGCATCAGCATGGAAAGTATTCGATATTTTTCCAATTGCAACCTTTGTTCTGCTTAACTGACGCCGGCAAAGAAGCCTGCTGCAACGTTTTATAGGTACAAAGGATCAATGAACAATTAATGGCGTCACTGGATGCACTGTGATGCACAAAATAACTTTTATTATATTTCCAGGATGTAGTGCTGGAATCAGGAGTTCTCCATTCTGCTTATCTCTGTAAAGTAGAATAAAAATTTGGATCAAATCTGGTTGTCAGCATTTGAGGTCACTGTGAATTGAAATAACCAAGGGCACACCCAGTGTTAAAAGAAACATATTGATTGGATCTCTTTGAATATTTTCTGTCCAGCATGATGCACATGCTAAGCAAATCAGGAATGACTAATGGGGTTAAATGTGATCATCACCACTATCAAATATCGGCTCAGAGTTGCCCTTTCTGCACTAATCAGATTTCACCGTATTAGGACTAGAATTTGCTTTAATTTTGTCTTTATCCCTTGAGGTACATATCTGAGTTAGACATGGCAGTTGGAGCCATGAGGTTGAATCCTATATCCCACAATCAGACTTTGGTGCTTTAGCCACAGTCTGAGACTAATGTGAGGGAGCTGTAAGTACCTGGAACCAGTCATTTAATGTCTATAAATCTATTATTATATCTAGAGAAATGATAGGCTAAATGCTTACTAATTTCTTGTTGACAAGATTAATCAATGAGAAAGTTACTACATGCACTGAGCAGCATACAACCAAGAGAGTAATGGACCTGTAAACCACTGTAAACCACTTTGCAACTCTCTGAATTTCGGGCTAATCTAGGAATAGAGCAAAAATAAAAGCAAACAAGCATGCCATAATGATTACCATTTCCTAGTATGTGCTATTAGCAGCTTAGAGTGAGCAAGAGCCCAGCATCTTCCTGGTGGTCTCTACTTCAGGGAGAGTCCCACCACCACCATCTCAGCCAGCACATATAAAGAGGACAGGATAAGGAATTAGGAGTCAGTTTAGGAGGCAAATCTGTACAAGTATATGCCAGCTCTCTAAAGATGGAGGCTTTGATGTGCACTAGGTGTGCATTTTCACTCCTTCCTCCTACTGGCCCCAATCTCGAATTAACTGCTGTGTTATCAAGCAGTTTTGACCACTGCTCAGCCCTGACAGCACTCTTCTTTCTTACAAAGACAGGAAAATACTGTGCTGCTGGAAATTTGGGAGAGCAATAGTTAATCCTATGGTCACAATTTCTAGAAAATCACTTGACTTCTGCCATGTCTGAAATGCTATTTTAGTGCTTTAAACTTCGGACGAACTTCCAGCACAGACACTCCTATATCCCAGAAGGCTGATTTAAGTGCATATATGTTTAAAGCCTAGAGAAATGGCATTTAGTTCAATGTGCCCTGGATCTATTGCATAAAGGATTAGGGATTTTATCCTCACAACTGCTACTGCTCTTCACCCATAAGCAAACTTTTTTGAGGTTGGTGAGTTTATCTTGGTCTAACAAATTTATTAGTTTTTGGAGAAATGGCCCAACTGTATAATATTTAGTAGAGATTAGAGATATATGGAGTACTATTCAATCCTTTCTCAGCCTATTTGCAGGACATTATCCAATTAAAAAATAAGTAGAATATCTTCAAAAGTGCCTAGGTGACCCTGAGTCCTAAATCAAGTTATTTCCCAGTGGTCATCTAGGCTCATGACTGACTGAAACTTCTACTGAGACAATTTCTTAAATGTTTTAATTACAACTGAGAAGCAGAGTCTTGGGTCATGTTTCTGAGAACTGATTAACAACATCAGAATTTAACCTAGATTGTCAGTCTGCACATACATCCTGACGTGGGCAGCAGCCACGGAAAGAGAGGGATGAGAGAACCCAGGTACTCTTCTGCCTACAGCTGGTGCCACAGTCTCTGGAATCCAGCTGCCTTCTGGCAAAACTGGTTTAAAATTGCTGTTGGAAAATTTGTCTCTATGATCAATATCTCTTTGCTGCTCACTTCCAAGCTAGCATTTTCAGCTTAGCTTGATGATAGTCAGGGAACTTCCCGTCCTGCATGGGGGAATTCTCTGCCATACCCTTGTGAGAATAACACATTTTGGTGAATGAAGTTTCTCCCCAGTGTCAGGATAATCAGTTTCTGGGAAAAAGCAGTATGGAGCTGTCAGCCCTCCTGAAAAATATTTTGTCACTGGTCAAATTTGATGGTAGAAACAAAAGTATTTTACTATTTTAATCCTGATTTCACTCTAACATGCATTTTATATCTTTCTTGCTTTGAAGGCCTTCTGTAGCATAGATCAGCATAAGGCTGCTGAAGATAATAGGATGCAGCTTCCTACTACCTCATATTAATCTCAGAGAGTAACAAACAATTGGAGGACAACAGTGTTTTTAGAGATGGTGTTCTTATCTGCATGAGCTTGGAAATGAGGCACACTCTGAGAGCTGGGATATAGGAATAACTTCTGAATTTCTCATTCACTGCATAACTATGCTCCAGTTCTGACTTGTAGTTAACCATAAGCACTTATGGCATATTTAGAGGGGTTTATGCATTTGTTTGTCTAGTGTACACAAAATACAGTTCTTTCCATGGTACTTTAGTTCTAAACTGCAAATAAAGAAATACTGCAGCCAGAAAGGGACACGGACAATTTATATTCCTGAAGAATCTATAGAGATTGATGTTGGACATATGGGGAATAAGAGAGAGATTTCTTATCCTGAAGAGCTGTAGGGACTAACAGGAAAGGAAAACTTTATTTTCTAAATGGTGAAGTGACATTCAGAAAATATGAGTCTTCCAGTGCCACAAACAAATAATCTGGGGCAGAGACAAGCACTTCCCACAGATCTTCTGTCTTACCCTGGTACCTGAGCTCAAGGAGAGTCCTTCTTTTGTGTGTCATTTATCTCCAGCCAATTTTCACTAGAAGTATTTTTACTCCTTCACCTTTTTCTTCATCTGATTCAGTCAACACTCCCTCTTGCTGCCTATTTCTCTAACAAGAGCATAAGGATGGCCATGCTGGGACAAAGCTGAGGTCCAGCCAGCCAAAGTGCCCAGCCAGCCAAAATGCTGGTAGAAGAGTAGCTCTTTAATAAGATCAGATGCATTCTGCTCTTCTGTGAGATGTGATGGATTTTAATGAGGAATAACGATTCTGTTCACAGAACACTTTAATTTGCAGAATTTTTTTGAGAGTTGATGGAGGAAACATACTGCTTGGAGGTTCTGTGCACAAATAAGTGTCAGGGTGCCTACAAAGGGGATTAAAGTCAGGAAAGCAAAAAAAAAATATTTCAGAAGAAGCTATTTTGGGAACTGTTTTGGTATATTTCCCAATTTCTTGTCCTGGGTGTGTGGCAGTCAGTTTAATTAGTTTTTCTCTGTACAAATTCAGCAATGCTACAATTGTAGCTACAATTGCAATTTGTGCCTGGTTGGCCATTAGTTTTCTTCTTGTTTATTTTAATACACAGCCTCCTCAGACCTGACAAAAACATGCTCTCTCGCATGATTTGTAGTGACTGATGGTCATCTTCCATCTGACATAGCAGGTAAGAAAAAAAAAAAGCAGTGGATGTCGGAAATGCTACAGGAATTGCTGAGTGAAAGACAGCATCCATTAAAAATAGAATTAAAAGATTATCCTTCAGTATTACATTAACCCTCAGCAAAGCCTCATTGTGGAAGATTTTCTATACCACCATATTTTATCTCAAAGTGCTTGGCTTCCCACCATCATCAGAATTTAGCTACCATTTCCCACTGAAATCGACTTTCAAAAATCACATCAGTAGGTATAATGTGCACTAATAACTTTGAGAATTTGGGCCATCCATTCTTAAAAATCAAGGCCAGCAAAGGACTAGGTGGGTAGCATGGAGGAGTGGGCTGATTTGTCCCTCACAGAGGTAACTCATGGACTAGAGTCAACAGCTTTTCAAGTCTTAGAACAGGAGTTACAGAAATTGTCCAAACAATATAGCTCAGCAGACAGGAGTTACAGAATATTACAGATTTATACATATATATTTTTATTATTTTTCCTTTGGAGAGAGGGAAACAGTCTTGTCTATACTGAACTCTCAGGGCATCCCTATGGTGAGTAAAATTCCCTCTTTAGGGTTCCCAGCTGATCTTTCTGGCTGGACTGTGCACCAAGAATTAGGGTCCACACACTGCATACAACATGAAGCCAACATTTTAAGAGGGCATCTCACAAGTTCTTTAGACTTATTTTCTTTCCAAATGTCTTAGAAATGAGACATCAGTGATAAACCATGAACTCTGACTCAAGGTATCAACTGACATTTCCTACCCAGACAAATCCATCCCCCTTCCCAGGTCATCCTTCCTTGTATCTGTGCAGCTCTGAGCTTGTCAGTACCAAGGGTACCATTGCAGGATGTTATTGCCAACACAGTGTATATTGATTCTCACAGGTTGGCCTTATTTTGCCTTCTTTCAGATGATTCCTGTGGGATTTTGCTTATCTAGAGTCATTTACTGCAGGCAGCAATGAGCCTCCTAAGTCCTGCTAATGGCAGGCAAGAAGTTAACATTCCTTGGTTATATAAATTCAGTGAAAATGTATAATAATTGAATTTATCCCCAGACACCAGCATGTTTATCTTTCTGGCTGAGGCCTGCTTTATCAGAAGAGCAGGGAAACAAATTCTTATTATGCTGATGGAAGTCAGATTCTGTTTCCTATTTAAGTCATGTGGAGCAGCTCCTAGCTTTTGATGCCATATGTTTTCATGATCACGGTGATTTGCTTTGGTTTGCTTTCATTTACCTCCTAGAAATATATGAGTCAGGGGAAATAGTAGGTGCTGTATTTGCTTCTTCATTGTTGATAGCTCTGTGTATTATTCAAAGCCATATATTTATTCCCAGATGAGAAATATAATTAAAGTATTGTTAATGTTGACAATACATCACTCTTTAGAGTTAGGTTGTTTTTTATTTATTTATTATTATTTAATAAGCCAGTCCTTTGGAATATTATATGCTTGGCAAACTCTCAGTTACATGTTTAAAATTAAATTTGTCAGTAGGTTAATATTGTGGAGCACTTTTTGTCTCTGAAACAGAGACTCCTTTAGCTTTATGTTACAGTTTAAGCTGTTTGCTGAAGACATGGATCACATCAGGATATTCAGTCTGCTGAGTGGTGACCTTACTGGGGTAGTGAAGAAGTAGAAATTCTGACTGTGATTTCAGGGTCTCAAGAACAAAACTCAGCTTCCAGGTATAAACTGGCATATATTAGCTCTACAGAGCTCATTTGAGACTTATTTAATAAAAAAAAAACAAAAACAACAAAAAACAAAAATATACATATATATGTATATACACTAATGGAACATATTTATTTAATCATCTAAGTTTGAGCAACGAAAACATCTCAAGTCCACCTCATCTTACTGCCTTAGTGTCTAAGCACCAGACATTTTCATACCATTAAAACACCCTTGGAGAAAGGAGAGGGCTCATTGCCCTTTTTATAGATGAAAAACTGAGGCAGAAAAAGTAACTGGGATCATGGTCATGGTCATCAACAGGGAAGAACCCAGAATGGAAGCCAAATCCTAGCACCATGGCAAGGATGCTGTCTTACCCGTCTGAGAGCTGACCTTTGAAATACCCTTCAGATTAGGATATGCTCATGTTCAGCTGCAAGACAGCCCTGGTTTTCAAACCAATCTGCAGCATAAAAATTTTCTTGTATCCAGGTTCTTATTAGAATTTGCCCATTCTCTGTCCAAACCCTGTCAGTTTCAAGAGAAACCTCTTCGCCTAAACTATTTTCTCCTTGACTTTAAGTGAACACTTTGCCTGCCAGACATAGATCTTTGATCTGTATTTCCTTGCCAGCCCTTCAAAACAGTTGCTGTCACCATGGCATCTTATTTCCATATTGTGTCTGAGAGCGACAGCAATTATTTCCCACTGGAGCTGACTTCAATGTCACTACACTGATTAATCAGCAAAGGTTACTATAAGGGAAAGTATCAGTCTTCCTTTTCCATCGGAGCAGGAAAATGCCAGATCTTAACAGCACAGCACCTTGGGGATGGCTGCATTAGTTTTCCAATGAAAGGCTGTGTGCAAGTGAAACCTCCCATCCCCCATGACTCCTTTCCACTTCTCTCTTCCTAAAACACACACTGAGGTTTAGTATAAAGTTAATTCTATAACCCAAGGTTCTTTTTTATTTTTTTTTAATGCTACTGACCTTCCATTTCCTTGTCAGTCGACACCAAGCAATTCCCCAGATGCAGAGAAAGATTTCCACTTTGAATATCCCTGAAACACATTTAGAGCCAAAGGCTTTATCATGGGAATAAAAACACTGAGGTTCTCACAGCTGGGAAGATTTATACAGCTGAGCCTTACCAGCTTAAATGCCTACAGACAGAAACAGCTGAGCTATGTATTATTTCTTTTCTTCCAACTTGCAGGGGAGATGAAAAGCTCAGAGGCAGCCTGCAGATAGCTATGACAGACAAGGGAGGAGCAGAGCTGTCTGTCCATAGCTGCTGCAGCGGCGTTTTTATCGAATAATTTCAGCTCCAGAGCTGAGGGGTCTGGGACTGACACAATTACCCTAGCCAAGAGGAGCTGCCCTTTCAGTTAGAGCATTTCAGACAGTGTCAGGGAGTCCTAAGCACCAGTCAGAAAGCCATGGAGGTGACGCCTGGCGATGAGCCCCAGGGGAAAGGTGTTCAGTGGAAGATGCTCTGAGCTGACTGCTCTGCACAGCAGAATTGCTGTTTGCAGTCTGTGTAAAAACAGCAGTCCGGCGGTCTCTCCTCTTCTCACCATAACATCAGCAGTATTTTATTCTTGAAAAACTGAAGGCAGATGTTAAACAGTTTAGTCTATGTCCCATGGCCATGTTTCCCCTGGACTGAAAACAGGAAGGAAGATTCCCTGATGCTGAGCTTTTTGTCTACACACACATGCTTACCTGACTGAAGCGACCAGCAGGCTCCTCTGAGGGGTCTGTGCTGGTCCTGTACAAAGGTGAGCCGAGCAACCCTGAGAGTTCAGCAGCCATGACAACGTGAGTAGGTCTGTGCCTCTGAGCATCCCCTGTCTCTGATGTGAGCCTGGTGCCCTGCATGTGCACTGCGCCTGCTGTCAGTTGTCTTTCATGTCACCTAAACCCTGGAGTTGTGGGCTCCACTCTATGCTGTGCACGGCTTCATCACATTTCTCATAGCCCTGAGCCACGACTCTAATTATTCCATCATATCCAGGCACCTTTCTGACAGAGATGGGGAGGAGGTCTAAGAACACACAGAGCTCAGTCTGTATGTGGTGCTATGTCCATCCGACAGGGAAGATAAGAGGCCTTCAGTGTCCATGTAAACATGTCATGCTCCTTGTCACTCCTGATTTTCCCATCTGGACACCCTGTGGTCCAGCATCTCACTGCTTCTTTCCAAGTGCCCAGGAGGCTTGGGATCCAACATTCCTTCAAGAACATGTTTACTCTGAGCCTAGGGCCTACTTTTCCTTATTATGAAATGAAAACTAAATTACTTACATCTTTAGAAATGCCAGTGAGTCTCTTCTAAAATCGTAGGAATGGTTCATATACATGTAAATCATTGGAGAAACAGAGCTGAGTTTTCTATATTCTGTCAGTAAATCAGCATGGGAGAGAGAAAAAAGAATTCAACAAACCTGGATATTGATTAGAAATGTCTTTTGTAATAGGGAAGAAAACAGAATATCCTAAAATTAAAGGGTTTGGAAAACAATTTAAAAGATTGTATTGTCAGTAATAATATATCTAGTGACTGAAGTGCTCAGAAATAGTCAGTGCCTATGCTTGTCCAGCCTGAGGGAGCTGCTGGGGGTCTAATTTACAATACCAGTGAAAAATCTACCCTTTGAACACTAGGTTACTGTGAATACTCAAAAATCACTCTTCTGCAAAACTTCTGTCATCATACTTGCCTGTCAATATCCAATTGCTGTCTTATTCTTAACTGTAATTTTTCTTGGGATATGGACTTTGAACAAACATATAACAGCTGTTAGTCATGTTGCTTAACACAAGAGCCACCCCTCAGGGTCGAAACAAAAGTCCATTTACCTTAATAACCCATTGCTCACAATGACTGTAAATAAGAAAAGAATGGGGTCAGTGGGACTAAACACTAGGTTCGAAGGCTTTTCATCAATTTATATCTTGTGAATTTATATAGAGCATACAGATGCTTTATGTTTGCCTGTATTCTTTTGGTAGCTTTCTGCTTAAATTTTTGACTGCCCTTGAGCACTGGAGGGATGCTTTATTGGGAATTGCACTCAGTGATTCCCGGACCTTTACCATGACTGAGTAAAGCTAAGGTAGAATCCATTACCATGCAGATATGACTTCTGTATATACTATTTGGCATGTGTATTGGAACTGCCATTTTTTCCCCTGTCATTCAGTCTTATGACATTTTCCTATTACTTCCAAGTTGCTTCTGGATTTCATTACATTACTTCCTTTGCAGTGTTTGCCACATAGTTCTTTACCTTATTTTTCTACTGCCTTTTATGTGCTTTAAGAGCATAGATCTCTATGGATTTACACTGTGTGCTTTCTTCAGTTGTATAAATTTAACATTTATCGCAAACTTTTTCTTTCCATCTTTTGAGTTGATTCAGACTGTGATGATGATTTGTTCCTTTGTCCTATGACAATTTACTTTTTAAGACTGTACTAGAGGGGCTTATGAAAAGCTTTTCTAAAATAATCTTCATTATTTTAACTGAAGCATCTTTTCCCCTATGCTTGACATCTCTGTCCTACCCATATCTACTAATTCAGCTTTTCTTGTACTTTCTACCGATTTGCATGTGAAGTATGTCAAAATTTATTCCTGAACTCTTTTTAAAGGTGACTGTAACATTTCCCATCTTTCCTAACTTTGTCAACAAATCTTATTTATGCAAAAGGAAGCATACTTCAGCTCAGCTCAGCAATTTCACAACTGAATTCAAGAAACCTCATGAATGAATGAGTGAATGAATGTTATCAAGACCCAGAGACTGGTTTCTTCTATTTTTTTCAATTGTCCTAAAAATTCTTCTAACAAAGTTTCAATATCAGACTATCCCTCAGCTTGACATTCAGCAAAATAGCCCAAATGTGAGATAACCTTTTCTGTACAAAGCAGCAGCACAGAGAATTACCTGCAATGGACGTATTTTCACGTGCTCCCTCTATTACTTATCGGTAGCACCCAGAGGTTTTGGAGGATAATATAGAATAAAGCTAGAAAAAGCCACAGATTAATCCAGGCTTATTTTTTGTTGTCGTGTGCATATGATGACCCAGAGAAGAGTGTTGCTCCTTCCTTCTTCCCCTCCATCATGTCATCTTACTAGTGTTTTCATCCATAAACTCTTCTCAGGCCTTCCTCAGTCTCCAGTGACCTCTATCTTCTCAACAAGGTCAAGCCCTGTTCCTGACCTTTCCTACAGTAAACCAGGAGAGAGGTTTTTATCCCACAGAGGCATAGGTAGTTGTAATCCCAGTGTTAGAAATCACCATGCTCCAGATTGTTATAGACAGGAAAATGAGAGAAGCTGTCCCCTCCATCTAATGTTTTCCTGTGTTCCAACTGAATCAAGGTACATCTTATGGGGACCATAAGAGAGACAGTTGAGGGATAGGGAAGAAGCACACCACTGTCTCCATGCAGCAACTTAGGCGGAGGGAATGATGACTCACTTTAGGGTTGGGGCCAGAAAGACCTAATGGTATAGTGAAAAGAGACAGGGAAGAGAAGGGAGAGGTATAGACTTATAAGTGCTCCTTTGGGTAAAAAATTGGAAAACTGAACTCTGCAGTATGTTTTTCTGCATTTTTTTATCTCATGAGTGACCAAACCTTCCAATGCAACACAACCTCATTCCTGAAAGCATTTCCCTCCCCCCTCAGATATTTCAACTCCAGACAGACAAGATTTATTCTCTTGAAGAACACCTTCGTGTAGGTGCCAATATATTTTTGCACACTATTATGTAGACTTTTGCTTTCATACTCCCACTGCATATCCTCAGCTTGCAAAGCTTTGCTGGTTTGCACCAGCCCAAACTTTCCCTGAGGTACAAAAATGCTCTGTGCTAGACCTGTGTGACCACCAGCGATCTCTTTGGCTTTACAGATGTCTTTCCCTACCTCTGCAGACACTAAATACAGGAGGCATAAAAATGGGAAAACTAAATTAAGCAGAGGTATCACTAAGAAGCCTAAAAAAAATAAAATCAGAAATTTGCTGTCACAGCTAGAAATTTCAAAGGGCACTGATGCTTTTAGTGATCATAAAACATGTGATTTCTACTAAAGATTTGGAAAATTGTAGGGAAAACCTAATTAAGTTCTGGAAACATTGAAAATTATAAGGCATCTTAGTTAATATTCTCAGGATTTGGTAAATGTAGCTTTGTTTATGAATAAGAAACAATATTTATCATTATATGTTGTTCATAGATGATGCATGTACAAGGGAAAATGTTGAGGTGCTGAGTCTTTGAGACCTCAATGAAATTAACTCAAAAGATTACTAGCTGCTTTTAATTGAGAATTTTTACATACACAGCCCTTGAACACTGTGGTACTTTGCCTCTATGGATGCAGCAGTAACTATATATCCACACTCCATTGTTGTCTCTGTGTATGTATGATACCCCATCTATGGGTTTACTTTAATTGTAGAAATGATAGGTGTTTTCCCTAGGGCTTTCTGTCTGCCTCCCATTTTTAAAGAAGGAATACTCTCCAGAGTATTGTCAGAGAATACTTTCTTACACTTTTATGTAGGAAGATGTGGATGGGTGGATGGAAGAAGGAAGTAGTGACTTCAGGTTATCTGTCACTTCAGAGTTACTCCCTCATTTTGTAGTAATGATACAGTCAATCAGCAGAAGTTCTTAGGTAATTCCAATACCTTCCCAAACCTTCAACGGGGTCAGAAGCCAAATTTTGTCTTTGCTAGCAAAGAGCCCACTGCAGTATGATGGACAAACAGGGTGAGAATGGAGGTCAGCACTAGCAACTGCCTTGAAATTTGGGAGGGCACTGCGTTGTGACCACTTCTCTCCAAACCTGGTTGCACTGTCTCTGCTGTAAGGGAATATTCTGTAGGGACTATGGGAAAGCCTCATGGCCATCCAGAGAGGAGCTGAGATTTATCAGATGGATATTGCCTGTAATGGTGACATTAATGTGAGAACCTCACACATCACTCCTTAACATCAGGGAACTAATGACGATCACCCTGTTGTAGTCCAGAGTTAAACATTTCACCAACAGTGGGATTGCACACAGGACAAGGAGTGGGAAAACATGCAGATATATTTTCTCAGACTGAGAATATAAGAAATATGTGCTTGTGAATTTATTTTATATTGGATTGTTGGCAGCAGCACATTTTGATTTTAGTTAGTGCTGCAAAAGTATTCCTTCTGTATCCTTTATATGTCTGAAGCTTAATGTTAAAGTGTCTTGAGTCCAGGACATAAGACAAAGAATGTCATTGTTTATTCTTTGATGTTCTGAAGCATCTTATTCTTCAGGGATCTCAATATGCTGTGCACACATTAATTAAAATCCATAGTGCTACTAAATCAGTTGCTATTATTCCCAGTTGATTGATGGAGAAGCTGAGATGAAGAGAGATTATACGGTGCATTTTCTAATGTGGGAGTATGTGAAATTAGACCCACAAAATTCATGGTTCAGCAATTAAAAGGAAGCAATATGATATTTTTCACATATACTGAAAAACCTCTATGTTCCACTGAAACAACATAAAAAATTGTTCTTTGAGACCTTGCTGTCACAATATTGAGAAAACTGCAGGGATTTTTTGGATGAAGGAAAGTTAGTCTGTATACCCGTCTTCAGCAGATGCCTCTATGGCATCAAGTTCAGGTCTAAATCCAAATATGCTCATGATTCATAGCTATTTCGATGTATTTTTTCAGTTGAAGCTACTTGAAAAGCATAGCAATATAGGCAAAACTGAACCTGTGAAGTCAGCAGGTATTATCAGGCAAAACATAAACCCAAACCAGCTACTTCAAGAAGAATCAAAAATTACACTGATGAGCATGGAAACTGAATCAGGTATCTTCATATTTTATAATGGAAGAAATTAACTGGACAGATCCTGGTCTCACTCCATCTCTAATACCTATGGAACATTTTGTAAAGCTTCAGTGAAAATTGCTGACCAGTTTTTGTCTATTTATTTTTAATTTTCTTAAATGAGTAAGAGAAAATTTTCTGAAAGGCAGATTTAATCCTGCTCTTTGAAGAAGCAGGCTTTAGGAGCTCCATCTTCCTTGTCATCAGATGTATGTACAAATGCAGCTTTCTCCTTTTTCTCTGGTTCTCTTCTCAAGTGAAAGAGTTACCTGGCTACTGGATCAAAGCATTACTCAAACCATTGGAAAACTAAAGGTTTGAAATAAACTGTATTTGAGCTATTTGCTATTTTGTCTTTTGCTTTCTCATTGGGCTTCAGAATTACTGTGTTGGGCCTGCAGCATCCCAGACTAGGGCCCTTCAGAATTCTCCTGGAACCCTGGCTCAAACTCCTGTTCCGAGGGAGTGGGATCAGTTCAGAATGGGGCAGCTCCAGCTTCCAGCCCAAAGTTTTACAAGTTTTGCCCACTTGTTTTGGGAAGGCATTATGGCCCCATTTTCCACAGCAAGCTGTATGGTACAGACAATGAAGCCAGTGGATCCATACATGCGAGCAGGGGATTTCAGTGGCTCAGGGGCAGCAGAATGGGACTTCTTACTGGCTGCTTTCTGATTGTAAAAGCATAGTTTCCACTGGATAATTTAGAATAAACTGTCACAGAGAAACATTTAAAACCTGAAGAGAAACCTGACTCGTATTTACAATTGCTATTGCAGTCAGCTGAACAAATAAAAAAAATCTGTTTAAGCTTAATAAACAGGATGTAACTTGTTAAGCCTTAAAAAAATACCTAAGCAAGCCAGTCTTTTGAATTCTATTTCTGTCTTAGCTACTGTCTTGCTCTGTGACCTTGGCATGCAATTTGCCTCCCTTCTTTCTCTGTTCTGCCTCCCACCACTTTTCTGTCTTGCCTATTTATATTTTCTTTTGCTCTCAATATTCAAGTTATTTGTTCTGTCAATTGAATCCATCCTATTATTTAGGGAAGATTGTACTTTAAAGCATTTTGTCATCCAAAATACTCCCTAGAATATCAAAATTGAAAGTAATGTAAAGTAAATAAACATTCACAAACCATTATTTCCACATGGACTAGAACCTTATTATACCTGGCTGCCTGACAAGTCTGTCAGTCAGTAATGCTTACTTCTCCTCACAGTTGGCTGTGCCACAATGCTCCTCTGAGTCCATTTTTCCAAGTCCTAAATGGATGTATATCCTCTACAGTTTGGTACTGACATTAAAGTTTCACCTTTAAAATGACCAGAGGGTTCTTAGATGGTCTCAGTCCACATTCTGTGTGCAGCAGTCTGAGATACCTGTGTTTGTAAAGGCAGAAATCCCAACACAGGGCAGAGGGACACCTAAATGAGTTGCTTCTATAGGACACTTGAATCTAAAATGTTACATCTGCAGCTCAGACTTTCCACTTCTGACACTTCATGATTCACACACCAAAACTGTTTCCTAAACATGTACTACTAAGTTATCAGGCTAAGTACCAAGGAAATGATTCACTTTCCCCTTTAGAGAAGCAGCTGCTATGTGTGGGGGGAGGAAGAGGTCATGGTTGCCTTTTACATTGTTCAGTGCTCAGACACAGGGAGATCTGCATGTAGCTCACTTCAGCCTGACATTTTTAGGGTCAAGTCCTAAGCACTGGGATATTCCTACTCATCATCCATGTGGCAGTACCAGTGTGCAGGAAAAAACTGGCAAGATTCAAAGGGCCAGAAGCAAAGAGAATGAGAGAGGCTGTCCATGTGACTTATTAGATGAGTGCTTCTTGGACAACAATGGTGTATCCTGGTCTGTGTTACCAAAACAGCTCAGCTGCTGTCTAGGAAAAAACATTAGACACAATTAATAAACAAAGCTCAATTATCTCCTTTTCCTCAGAGGGCTTTTAACTGCTAAAGCATAAAATGTGCTTTTTACTCTTTTTTTTTTTTTTCTCTTTTCAGCGTGGGGTTTGGTTTTTTGTTTGTTTGGTTTTTTTGTTTGGTTGGGGTTTTTTTGTGGTTTTTGTTTTTTTTTTTTAACAAATTGGTCCAAAATCAAAGCTTACATTTTGGTCTAAATACCAGGTTTTCAACAGGTCTGAGCAGCCCTGCCTCATCAGTGACTCCATTAGAACTCAGTTCCTGAATACAAGTGATATTTACACTTGCAATAAAGCACTCAGCGAGAGCAAGACGGTACTGCCTGAGGGTATTTTATGTATTATATTGACCATCATGTTTCCATGATGCCTCAGGAAGAGAAGTGGTCAGTCAGGGTTTTGTGGTGTCAACACCATAATTCTATTTGCAATTTACTTTAGGTTAGTTATTTCAGTGTCTGATAATCTGGTATATTCAGTCATTGCTTCTTTAAGTGACAGTCACAGAGGAGGATTGTGACTTCTCTCAAGAAACAACACTGAGTCAATCAGGCACACAAGATGAAAGGCAGTAGATAGGCCCAACAATTCTCATTCCCACGTAAGGTCTTCAGAATTGAAGGATTTTAGATGCCTGATGGCATATGGTCAGTATGAGAGGAACCAGCTCACCTTTCCTATGCATCGATATTAGATCTGGCTTGTTTCAAGCTAACCTAGATGCAGAGCATACCAGGTAGTGTTGTTGAAATTCTATTTAAAATGAAGTGAACACATTAGCTATAGCTTATTAAGGCCATGGCTTTTTTTGTTTGCTTGTTTTTTATTTGTTTGGGGCGGTTTGTATTTTTTTTAAAGTAAAATGTTAAGGATTTGACTATTGGGAGTCTGTGGGATAGGCAGGGATAGCTGCTGGTAGATGCAAAGTAGTCATTATCTTGAGAAGGATACTGGGAAAAACTACTCAAAGCAAATGTTTCTTGTGCAGTGCTCCTGCAGTCATGTTCCCCAACACTCTCTCTCCTTTTGTAAAATCTCTTGGCACTTTTCCATTAACCTGAATTGGGATTTTGTCAGGTCCATACAGCAAAAAATGAAGGACTTCTATTTCAGGGAAGTTTCTCTTCAATAGCTACTCCAAAGGTTTTTAAGTTGTTATGTGCTGGACCTTTAGGAAGTATCTACCTATGAAAATTGCACCTGCCAATAACTAATTAATTATTTGAATCTGCTATAGGTTTATCTGCAGCTCTAGCAGAGATCTGCAAACCAAGCACGCTTGCCCTTATCTATTAGCATAGAAGGACAGCAGAAATCTGTCCATCTAGTGTAAGTTGCTACTGTATTATCTTATCAAATATTTTCACATGAAAAGGGCTGAAGTCTGCAATATTTTATACAATGGAGCAGTTCTTTACAGGAATGATTTAGAGTTTGACATATAGGAAACCTCTAGCTCTCAGTGATATCATTTGTATTAATCCAGCATGACACAGATTTAGGCCTTTACAGTTACAATGTTAAAATTGAGGATTAAATACTCTGAAGTAAAACTGAAGAGAAGGAGAGAATCAATACCAAGAACCGAGTCTGGAAGAAGGCTCTCCTTATCACTTTCTACAACTACCTGAAAGGAAGGTATAGTGAGGTGGACATTTTTCACTTCTCCCCAGGAGCAAGTGATAAGACAAGAGGAAATGGCCTCAAGTTGCACCAGGGGAGGTTTATATTTATTAGGGAAAATTGCCCTATGGAAAGGGTTGTCAAACATTAAAACAGGCTGGCCAGGGAAGTAGTGGAGTAACTATCACTGGAGGTATTTAAAAGGAGTTTAGATGAGGCACTGAGGGACTTGTTAGTGCTGGGGCAATGGCTTGACTCGATGATACTACAGGTCTTTTCCAGCGTAAATGGTTCTATGATTGCGTGAATCTATAATTCTAACCATGACAAATCACATCAGCTGCGGTTGCTCCTCTGTATCATTTTTTTTCTGTACCTTGTAACCTGCATTCCTGAAAGTTCTTGCAAATGCGCTGGTCAGGCCAGTGACATGAATGGGGCTGATGGCTCTTAGTTCCTGCCGTATGGATCACAACTGGAGGTTCTACAACTTGCTAATAACCTGTTTTAGCAACAGTCTGCCAGAAAAAATGAAGAAATGGAATCTCTCAGTATTTTGCTGTGCTAAGCTTTGTGTTGGCAAACTCTTGTTAACATATGTCACTAGCTTTTTTTGGTTTATTTATATGTTAATTCCTGCAACACTGTGGGGAAAATATTTGTTGATAAAAGAGCTGTGTAAATAGTCAAGTGTTGAGAGCTGTTGCCATTCAAAAACTAATGAGTGCTAGCAAATAAAAATCCAGGAAATCTGCAATATGAAGGGCTTCTTCTTGCATATGGCTCAGTTCAATTCCACAGAGTTCTCCCTTGATTTAAAAAAATCACAGAATTTTTAGTGTTGGAAGGGACCTCTAGAGACCATCCAGTCCAACTTCTCCTGCTAAGGCAGAGTCACCTAGAGCAGGTGACAACCAGGTCAGTTTTAAATGTCTCCAGAGAGAGAGAGATTCTATGATCTCTCTGGTCAGCCTGTTCCAGTGCTCACCACCCTCAATGTAAATTCTTATTCATATTAGGGTGGAACTTTTCTGTGTTTGAATTTATGACCTTTGCTCCTCACAGTATCACAGTATCAACAAGGTTGGAAGAAACCTTAAAGATCATCAAGTCCAACCTATAATCTAACAGCCCATTATCTAAACCATGGTATGAAGTGCCTCATCCAGCCTACTCTTGAACAACTACAGGGTCGGTAACTCCACCACCTCCCTGGGCAGCCCATTCCAATGGTGAATCACCCTTTGTGTGAAAAATTTCTTCCTAATATCAAGTCTAAACCTCCCCTGATGGAGCTTGAGACTGTGTCCTCTTGTTCTGTCGCCAGTTACCTGAGAGAAGAGACCGACCCCCGCCTGACTACAACCTCCTTTCAGGTAGTTATAGACAGCAATAAGGTCACCCCTGAGCCTCCTCTTCTCCAGGCTGAGCAACCCCAGCTCCTTCAGCCACTCCTCATAAGGGCTCATCTCATCCCTGGGCACCACTGAAAAGTGTCTGGCACCATCATTTTGGCACCTGCCTTTGCTATATTTATATGCACTAATGAGACCTCCTCTCAGTTTTCTCTTCTCTAGACTAAACAGGCCCAGCTCCCACAGTCTCTCTTCATGAGATGCTCCAGTCCTCTAATCATGTTTGTGGCCCTCCCCTGGAATCTCTCCAGTAGCTCCTTGTCTTCATGTACTGAAGAGCCCAGACCCAGACACAATACTCCATATATGGCCTCACTAGGGCTTAGTAGAGGAAGAGGATTATGTTCCTTGAGTTTTGGCCACACTCTTTCCAATGCACCTCAGGATAACATTGTCCCTCCTGGAAGCAAGGGCTCACTGCCAGCTCATGGTCAGCTTGTCATCCACCAATACTCTCAGGTCCTTCTCAGCTGAGCTGCTTCCTAGCAGGTCAGACCCTAATCTGTACTGGTAGTTGGAGTTATTTCTCCTCCAGTGCAGTACCCAGCACTTGTCCTTGTTGAACCTCATTAGGTTTCTCTCCAGTGAATCCTCTAGCCTATCAAGGTCCTGCTGAATGGCAGCAGAGACTTCAGGTGTATCAGCCACTGACCCCAGTTTCATATCATCAGCAAGCTTGCTGAGGGTGAACTCTATCCCTTTTCCCAGGTCATTGATATAGAAGTCAAATAAGTGACTTGCGGAAACCGAACTCACCCCGTAGGCCTCGTTATGAGAAAGGTGTGTTTATTCTGCGCAGGAGCGGGGTTACAGATTCACTCCAAATGCCCCGCTCCCCGACCACATGGCTGTCCCGGGCTTATATCCCCCTCCTGAGTGACAGCCGTCACACAGCTCGGGTTGGCCCCTCCTGCTCCGAGCCCACCCTCTTCTCCACTCCGTCCCTTTGAGGGCTGGGCTTTCGTTGCCATCGTCCCACCGCAGACAGGCACACCCTCCTCTTCTAGGAGACCTTGAGATGTTGTTCCAGGCTGTTGTGATGTCTGGTTTTCGCCGTCTCTGCCCCCCTTATCTGATGTTCGTGTCTGGTGTTTACAGAACTTGCTCTATCCTAGCCCTGTGTCTCAGCAGGGCCCTGACTTCCCTTTCTAACCCCAACTCATAAGGTAGGACCCAGTATTGACTCCTGAGGAACATCACTGACTACAGGCCTCCAGCTGGATTTTACTCTGCTGATCACAATCCTCTAAGCTCTGCCATTTAGCCATTTCTTGATCCACCTTGCTATCCGTTCATCTAACCCACATTTCCTGACCTTATGTAGAAAGATGTTATAAGAGTGTCAAAAGCCTTGCTGCAGTCAAGGTAGACAACATTTCTGACAACATTTCAAAACAATTTCAGTGAGTTGTGAGTCAGCCTTTAAATGTTCCTCATGCAAACATGAGAAAATCATACACACCCTTCCCTGAATTGGTGCCCTGCTTTGAGACACTGCACTGCATTTGAACTCAGAAGACAGAGTTCACTTCTGGGTGATAGCAGGGAGCAGAGGGTGTGTAAGTGCTGGAAGCAATGTCAGTGTAAAACACATCTCATCCTTCCTCAAACCCAGGGCCTCTTCTGGACATGGAAAGGGACAGGTTTGAAGGTGTCATGCCTTCTGTGAAACAGAAACCTAATGCCTTCACAGCTATAATCATTAATACTATCTCAATACGTTTTTTAAGAAAACATGGTATTTCTGCTTTCTGAGAAAGTCTCTAGACAACATGTGGAACTTGCTGCTCTGAAGTTTCCTTATTAGTTGTTGATAGAAACTTTTCCCTTCAGACCAGCCACATATCACACTCCTTGCAGAAACCTGAGTAATGACATATCAGACTCTCCACAGCCAAATTTCTAGGACATAAAGTGCTTCACAGTGAAAATTGTTCTGTCAATGCATCGAATTTTCATAGCATTGCTCTTAGCAATACTGTTTACCTTGAGGGCAAACAACAAAAGATACAAATCTCTGGGATCCACTTGGCTGTTACAAACACCAGGTTGCTTATAAAGTAGTTTACAAACTTTTGGTTTTGCATGTGAGTAGTATTACAAGGCTGTGATGACCCAAAATGAGACATGCATTTTTTCTGTACTGATGGCCCAGAAGCTGCTGAGCACCACACCCTTTCCACTAGTGGGCAAAAACATGCCTGTCTTGCAACCCGCATTGTTATCCATTTCTTTAAAACTTCAAAACTGTTGAAACCTGAGAACCCCAGAGATTCCCAGCTACCAGAAATACATATTTTTTCTGTGTGCTCTATTCACACTAGGATTTAGAGTAAAATGTGGGCAAGATAAGAAATAACAATATAATCTTTAGTAGGTATCTCCTACGTCTGTGCGTGTGATAAAATGGAGATGGCTAGTCATCATGGATGGGAAACAGATCGTGTGATAAATATTTGAGGTATCAGTTATGTTCATGCTAATTTCTAGAGAAAATGAAAGAAGGAGGGAGGGATAAAGGGACAAAGGATGAATTTTCACAGCCCTCATATCCACTTGTCTATCCATTCTCAAGAAAAGCAATATAAAGGTTGCTATTATTATCAAGTAGTTGTTTCAAGTGAGACACAGAACGGCTATGATGTTCTAGAAAGGACTTCTTTACCACACTAAGCTCAATTGAAGGACAGAAAAGTAGACAGCTCAAGGCTGATATGTTTGGTTTCATTCCCTCAAAAAGCTCAACGACTTGTGTTTTTGTGGCAGAGATTGCTGCACAACAATTAAATAATTTTAAACCAAACTTTATCACTAAGAAGCTGTTCATTCCTAGTAAGAGTGAACGATCCTGTAAATATAAAGGTGATTATGGAACATAATTTAAATTACTACTGAAATCTTATAAGAAAAAGTGCAGTGCCTGAGCTGTGGAGAGGGGAAAGAATTATGTTTAATACAGAGATCACAGTAAAAAAATAGAAAACTAAAGTTTTGAAACCCTAAATGAGAGAGAAAAGGTGACTGGATTTGGAAATACATCCAACCTTCCGATCAGCATCATCATCAAGAAAAATAAACTACTGAGTTCTGAAAATGGCAGTCAGAGAAGGACTCTGCCTTGGTGTGGTTTAGCCCCTGATCATTATCTGTGCAGCTTAAAGAGAGGAAAATCCTGTGTTCATCAACAAAACTATCCTATGACCTGCACACTATTCTCAGAAGTCACAGGAAAGCATAGTCTTCATGAAACCACACAGGTTAAATAGACAAGTAGCTAAAGTGTTGATATTCTTGGCTCCACCCAAAAAAAGAGCCTTTTCTGATGATGTTCGCAGCTCACCCCACATCCTGTTTTAAGATAGAGCACCTGCACAAAAAAGGTGGTTTTATTTTTAACCAGCTATCTCTAATTAACCTATTACTGGCCTTATTTCTGCCACCTGTAGTACCTTGGTGGTTGCCTAAAAAAGCATTTAGCATTGAGCAAAGCTTCAAGTGATTGTGTCACAGAATCACTAGGTTGGAAGAGACCTCCAAGATCATCTAGTCCAACCCCTGCCCTAATACCTCGACTAGACTAGACCACGTCACCAAGTGCCAAGTCCAGCCTTTTTTTAAACACATCCAGGGATGGTGACTCCACCACCTCCCCGGGCAGACTATTCCAATACTTTATTAGAATGTTAGGTTCTTCAAACCTGTGAGTTTTCTGGATTTGGTCCTGCCCTTGGTGTTGCGTGTACAGCTGTTTTGTGGCGCAATACTGTGTTCAGGAGTACACTTTCCACGTCCCGTGTTCAGGCAATGGACCACACAAGACATCATATCTCAGTACAGGGACTGATTTTCCTTCTAGGAAAGTAGAGGGAAATAAAAGCCTCATAGTTCTAGGTACAACTTCATAATATGCCACCTTCCTTCTAGCAGCTCTTGGTAGCTAAAAGCTGAAGAGACACTGTAGAACTCAAAAACTACAGCTGCTGGATGCAGTTTCCACACAAATTCTGTTAGCCTCAAGAAAACAATGATTTTTTGACTTGTAACAAAACTCTCCAGCATCCCACAATCAAATACCAAGAAGTCTCCCTTGGATAGATTAATTTGATTCAAATTTTCATTAGATTAAAGGGGCAGGATCTATAGAGTCCCACATGTCAAATTCATTTGTCAAGAGTAGACTTCATGAATTCCACATGGGTAATTTCTCACAATTTCTTAATATTAGCAACCGAGTAACATCTTCCTCCAGTCTTCCCCTCCTGTTCTCAAGTTGAGATTGACGGAGCAAACCTTCACACCAGCACTACGTGATGAAATGTTCTCTTTTACCTGCTGGTACTGAGTTTCCAAAAGCACCTTTGAGAAGAAATGACTGGGTAAAAGACATTGTACTTCAGCCTTTCTATTATTCCAGACAGTCTCTGATGAATCATCACTGTCATGGGTCCCATCAAGACTTGTGTATGTGGAGCTGAACTTCTCCTTTGGCAGATTCAAAGCAGAAGGTTGACTGTCTGCAAGGTGAGAGGTATTTGAAAAAAGGTCAGTATAGCATCTGTGGGAGTGCTGGTGTCCCCTGTGCAATGGTGCTTGGGCTGGATATAAAAGCTCTGGGAATGAGGACAGAGGGCTCTGCGTCCATTTATTTTCTTATGCTCTCTAATAATACACTTTCCTGGATTGCTTTACAAGGCTCTTTTGTTCCTCAGAATTCCCAGAGACCTTCTACTTCACGTTTGTCCACATTTGTGTTTGAGGAGTAATGGGAAAAGAACATGTGTGGGTGCACGTGCAGAAATGGCTTTTTTGCAGTAGTTGTTTCACAAGGAAGTTGGCCTTGGTCATCAAATGAACCAGTCTGAACAGCACTGAAGTGAGACTGCTGGTCAAAGATGAAAATGCAACAGGGTACAAGGGAAGACCAAGGATATGTGAAAAACTGAACTTCAGTTATGGTAAAGCTGAGGTTTTTCAGCTGATCAGGATGTTAAACAAAGTTACTTCCTCACCCAAAAGAGGACACACCCAGGGTGAGAACAAAACAAACTTGTTTTGATTATTTCCCTCTTCACTTTTCAGACCCTCTAGTCTGTCTCCATTGTCCCAGTTAAGGTTATAATGTCCTTGCCTGGAGAGACAGAATTCATTTTTGGCAGCTGTTTCTACTCTCTGGCTGGCTTCATAGTGAGCAAAGATGCTATCACCAAACTGCAATAAGATCTCTGCATCAGTTCCCTCACATTATAAGGTGACAGTGTACAGGCCTCTTCTTAGTTTTCTTTTTTTTTTAATTGGTGGGGTTATTACTTATATGAAACCAACCTTATTTTAAGCTTGTTTAGTGAAAGGCACCGGAACAAACATCAGACAATGCCCTATGATGACCTTTCTCTTTGCTATTGTATAACTATGTCCTGAAAATATTTCTCTGGCAAATGTCCTTTTCTCTCCTCAGATCAGAACTGCTTTCCTTAGATAATTTGGAATTGGATTGTGCCCAGCCTCACACAGGGTTCAGAAGATAAGAGAAGCCTTTCCTCCTTTGTGCTCTTAGGTGCAGTCCAGAATAATCTCACACCTGGAGAAGGATGATCAAATTTAGACAGAAGATCTAGACTCTCAACTCCAATTCATGTATCAAATATCTTTGAAAATGTCACTAGAATTTGCACTGCTTGACCCATGTTGCATTTGTTGTGCCCTGCAGATACTACATTGCACAACTGGGAGAAAGTCATTGTACCATTTTAAAGTCCAATGACACCACAGAGCAGGGATGCAGGGATGAAGGCCTCCCACTGTGTCTGAGCCTTACACATATTTCTGTGGACTATTTTGGAAAATTTTGGAACATTTTTGAGATTTATTGCATCTATATGTATTATAAGAAGTAATAATACTTTAAATTGTCCAACTCTTACTTCCAGGATAAACTTAATTGATCAGCATTCTGTATGACAGCGTTCATACTGATCCGGTTATTTTCTAGATGCTAACCATTCTGACTTTCAGAACCTGACAAAGCTTAGCAAAATTCTACTTTCATCTTCTAGAACACAGAAGACTGATTCCCTGCTTTACCTTTAGATTGTGTTTTGGCATTGAAAAAAAGTGATGAGACCGGTTTAGACAGGTTTGTTTATTTAAGCAAAGTTTATCAGGTGCTATAGACCTAATTGAGAGTTTCCCTTGATTTAAATTATTCTTTCTACTGTGTGGACCAAGAACATAAGATTTGTGCAGCACCTATGATTTGTGTGTACATTCTTTTTCCCTTGAGTCTTCTGTTCCTCCTTCCTCTTATTCTCTTAACACAATGGTTTGTTGGGGTTTTTTTTAAGAGTTTTATTGTAGGAATAGAATTAAAGCCAGCATAGAAGGATGAACTAAACCAAGAACTGTTCTTTGTGGCATGTTGCAGAACTATTCCCTAAAGGAAAACAGATGGTCTTTTTTTCCTCCAACAATACAAATTTCCCACTTTTCTCCCTGTGGGAAACAAGCTACTGGCTTTTAATATCATTACTCATCTGTCTAACGTAAGTGCTTGAAGAACAAGATGGCCATAGGATTCCACTCCTAATTAAATTGTTACAGCTCTTTCAAATGGTCTTTTCTCTTGTGAACCTTGCATGTACGCAAGATATGAGGGTTTACCTTGGTGTGGGTTTACTTGACACTTGCGTGGTTAATGCTGGCACTTACAAATGGCAAAATCCTGTGGGATCTCTCATGCCTTGTTCTTGGATTCAACATTTGTGAATCCTGAGCTTAACTCAAATTGAAAACTGTAGATGCTGGATTCCTCGCTGTATAATATTGATATATCTTTATTGACTCCTGCAGAGAAGTGCTGATTTCCATCAGCTGAGGATATGTGCATGGCTGTGAAGGTTTGAGAGTGCCCATCTGTTCAGCAGCCAGCACAGGCTGCTCTCATCAGCAGTCCCTGCCTACAATATTTGAATTCTGACCCATCCATCAGTGTCCCCAGGGTGATAAGTCTGACAGAGGATAGATTCAATGGCTGCAGACTGTTTGTTTTAATATAGTTTTGTTTTCTTTGCATAACTCTTTTTGAGGCAATTAAAGTTCAAATTATGTCTCATCTTCCAGGTCAGCCACGAGCAAGAGAAGAGTACCAGTAAAGCAAAGGGGAGAAGATTACATGCTGGCTTCCTTCTCCAGACTTTCAGGGGGAAGAAAATGAAGGTTTTAATTTCCAGACCTGCTTACAGAATACTCATAATTTTTACAAACCACAAGCTTTGACTATCCTTCTAGTTTCCCCTTCTCCCCAGAAAAAGAAATAAAAATGAAAAAGATGAACATTAAAGCAAAATTGAAGAATGTAATCAAAATAGGATTTATGTCCTGAGATGTCTTTAAAAGTCCTTGCAATATTTAAATAAAGTTGAAATTGTCTTTGCTATTTGTGCCAAGCTGTATCATCTCTTTGGCATATCCTGTCCTATGAAATGGGAAGTGGGTTTGCAGACTTCCTTATATAGGACCTCTGTTTAAAATAGTTTGGGGTATTTTTTTCTTCTTTAAGTGTGATAAGAGAATCTAGACTCTGTTTACATTCTTCAGCTCTCTGCCTTTTTATCTTCAATTGAAGCTCTGTTTTTCTTTGAAAGGTAAAAATGTCATCCTTAGATGAGAATAGCATTGTGCTAAGATGTCTGATCTGACAATATTTTACTGCCAGTAAATCAAGAGAAAGTATGAACTCTGCACTTGACAAAAAAGGATTCATAGCTCACAAGCTGCTGCTGAAGAAAAACGTACCACAGCAAAGTAAGATCAACTAAAACACAAACATAGATTTTGGCAGAAAATCAGGATGCTGTATTATGAGCAGTGGGTTCCTACCTCTCAAGACTAGATACAAATCAAAGAAGGACAAAGCATGAGAGGAGTGAGTAAGTGGGGTAAATACCTTCAGGGGAACAGAAGTTGGACATGGTATGTCCTCATGTGGAGCATAAAACATTTGTATTAACCCAATCTAATTATTTCAGTTTTGAGAAATGTACAAGGATAGAATAATTATAAAGGGAAATTCTCTCCTAGACCTGGTTCTTTATGAAGCAAAGCTGTCTATTGATTGCAAGACCCACACAGATAATCTCACTGAAGGAGAGCTCTGGAGTTACATAAAACTAGCAGAGCTCTGACATGAACAGAAAGTTCACTGCCTACCCAACCTGCTTCGATTCCCCAGCAGGAATAACTTCCTTACAGCAAGAAGGTTATAGCAGCTGATAAAACCACATCTGGAGCCTTGGATTCTATAAGCAAAGCCCCAGTTGGTTCTTTCCAGCTTTCCTGCACCAAATGCATCCCAGGAATGAGCTTGGTCTGAATTCCTCATGAGGCAGAGTGCACAGTGGCTCATCCAGCTATGAGGAGTTTTTCAGGCAGGAAGAACTTCTATTTATCTTACTGAGAAATATGTAGAGTGAAATGAAAGCATCTCATTTGTATCACACAATTAACTCCAGAAAATATTTGAGATGAGGAGAAAGAAATAGAATGGTAACTCTGAATAAAAATTTGCAGGGACAGAGATTAATGGAGATAAAGCAGAGGATAGACTATGGAGAAGTATGAAGAGGTGCTTTGGCCTTGAATCAGAGCACTGTGGGCATGTATGCGTATGTTTGTGTTAATTAATTTGAAAGAAGAATTTTAACCTTCTGCACATGGACCCCTGCAGAAAGAATTGGCAAGTGAAGAATATAAGGGAAATAAGAATGGCAGATTATTCAGGGGGAGAAGCTGAAAGAGTTAAGTCCACTCAGCATTGGGAATGGGCAATGTAGGAAAAATGGAAGAAGTGACTCAGAAAAAGAAAAGTTAAGCACTAAATAAGGAAGACTGAGATAAATGACCAACAGATTATGGTTCCATTCATGTACACTCTTCCTTGCTGGCAGCTGGAAGATTTCACAGAGGATTTTAGCCCACCAGGATGGGGAAAACATATGGTAGACGATGGCACAAAGGTGACCCAGATGAGACTTGACTCAAATTGTCCAAATCACTGTTGCCACTTCACAAAAGCACTAAAAATCTAAATATGTAGAGCAGGTAACCAAGTCAGTGACATGAATATTTGTCAAATACAAAATGGCAGCAAGCCATCGATTTTCAAGCTTGTATGTCAGAGACTCTAGATAATTCAGATACCAGGATTGTTTCTAAATAGAATGGAAAAATATGTAGGGAAAAGAGTGGTAGATACATTGTGTTACTTTCAGGATTAATATTTCCATATTCTTTGGACATGAGGGAGAAAAGAAAACTGTGAAGGTATGAGGAAGTTTACTCTCTCTTTCTATCATTTCAGAAGAATATTGGCTGTTAGAAAACCTAAAGAAGAACTGTTCCTCTGAAAAATGAGAGGGAAGATAAAGGCAATTTCACTTTTTCATCCTTTCCTCCATTCGTTTTAGACCCATCTTAAGGGATTATGCCTCTGGAAGCATGAAGGACAGCCATAAAATCTCTGATCTCAAGACATTCTTATCCTTCTACTAAGCACTTTTGCTGCACAGAAACATAATTTTACTCTGAGCTCAAGATGGAAGTATCAACCAAGAGTTTTAGTAGCCATCTGCACCTGACCTGGGTTCAAGGAACAGGGGAAAAATTTCAGGCACTGTCGTGTAACTTAGACCCTGTTTATCTTGAAATAAAAGCCCCAATTTGCATCCCCTGTGACTATCTTATCTCCATCAAAGGTATACAAAATACCAAAAATTTCCTCTATATTTAGTATCAAAGATAAGGTTGCAATTACTTACTTTCACCTCTCTGATGCACTGAATTTTTGAGAGAAGGCTCCACCTTGCTTAATTCCCTTCTAAGTTCGCATCTGAGTCATCACATTATAAGCTTTTATGGAGGTTCTGAGGAAGCTTATGAATACATAAAAAGCAGGATATTTATTGGCTTCTGATTCGTAAAAAACATAGCTTCTTCTGAAGTGTAGAAGTGTAAATATGGAAATAGTAGTGAATTATTTTTTTAAACAGATGAATAAGAAAAAAGAAGTAGGGTTTTCCCCTTAGAGAGGTCCTGAACGAAAGTCTATGTGGGCATTGTCGACTTGAGGGAGATCCTTTGGGAGAAAGTTACAGTTGTGAAGATTTGTCCCCTACTGCAGGCAGTTTCACTGTGGAGGTGAAATCCAACCTTCTGCTGGTTTTATGGCAACAAAATACAAGGGTGGAATGGTTTTATTATTCCCGTCTAACCTAGGAGATGAGTCTGCTGAAATGCTAACTAGAAACTGCAAGTTCCAGATATTTCACTGCTTGTATGACATTTATTAAAATAAGATTTTGTTTTCCTCCATACTAGAATCAAGTCCTATCCCAGATAAACTAAACTGGGAGTTGAATAATTTTTTTTCATTGGCCCCAAACCATCTCTCTTCTACTTCACTGCCAGGCATATGCTGAATGCCAACTTGAGTCAGTAAGTGTCCTGTATTAATATATGGCCTTAATTGCACAAAATATAGAAAATCTAATGGGAAAAAAAACACCAAAAATATTTCACTGGGGATGAGGTAGGGACTAATGCATGCCTGTCAAATTTAGAGATTCAACAGCAGTAAGTTTTTTTCAGGAACTCCAACAGAAGTGTAGATTGTCTCAGATCATAGGAGAAAACACCCTTAGCACTGTGAACAAAGCATAAGTGTTCAATATCAGAAAAGCAATTCTAGTGCCATGATAAAGTTTGCCCTGACATTAGAATGAATTTGCAACCAACAGAATATCAAGAATTAGACTATTCCCTTAGGGAATGTATTCATTCAGGTTTAATCTGCTTTTCACCCCTTCTTTTCAGCAATTCCTCAAATTCACCTCAGCCATGCATAGTAAAAGATGCACCTTGGAGTCTGGATTTAGTTCTTAACAATCTGTCAACCTGTTTTCTTTGCTGTGAGGACACCAGCTACACCAGTTAAGATTTGAGTATCCCTCAAAACCATCCCATGTCTCCCAGTGTTTCTGAGAGAAGAGACATATTTATATCTCTAAGTTTGAGAAGCAACACAATCACAAGTATTCTTAATGATACATATGAGCTGGCAGGGACAGTGCTGCCATTCCCACTGTGACTATCCAGATCAGAAAGTGGTAGGATAGCTGCTGCATATTGGAAGTGAACATATCCCTAGTGGCAGTGGTCATTCTATAAGATGAGGAAGAAGGAAGGTAAGTTTTTGCTTTTCGTTGACAGCTCTGTCTTTCAGTTTAAATAAGTCTTAGTATTGTGGTCCAGTGACAGTGACCAGAAAAACATATTTTTCTTGTGCCTACACTGGTGCAGGAGCAGAGAAGAAGGAGGCTCTGAATTGAAACATGGCATTTCAAAATTGTATTCATGAACTGCAAGATAAGAAACAGCAGATGAGGAGGCAGCAGCAAAACTGCTGAAGCATGGGACAGCCTTCGCTCAGCCCGGTATCATGACTCATGTTGACCACTGGAGAACCTTATAGAAAAGGATGTAAGGAATTTGGTTACAAAGCAAAGTGACCCTTCCCTGGCAATCAGCAGTTTAGGAACTTTCTCACAATAATCATCTTTAATGACCCACAATGGGCCTTTCCTTTATGCATCTGCCAAATCCCACCTATTCGGTGCATTGTGCTCCATATCCACAACTGTGGCACATGATGTATTAAAAAACCCACTAACTTCCTTTGTTTTGTTAAATTTACTGCCTGATCAACTTAGGAGGTGCCATCTAGGTATGAAAAGGTGTTCTTTCCGTTAGAGAAAGCACAATAACAGTGCTCTATTTCAGCTAAATAAGCAGCCACAATGCAGGCTGGCATGGTTTCAGAGGCGTGTATTACACAGCAATTCACTGATGTGAATGGCTTCACTTTAAAATGTTAGCCTTTACTTCTTACACTTTCTCACCTTTCTGAGAAAAATTGTTTTTTTCCTCACAATAATTGTAATCTATGAAAATAGTTGCCAGACCACAGACAGTAAGAAATAGAAATTCTTTTGAATTGTATGTGATGGACTTTTTCTTTTCCCTTGTTTTTCCTCCTACAGTTCAAATATAGTAACTTCATGTATTTTTCTTCTAGGCATATTTATTTTGTCTGTAATAGGAGGTTAAGCAAAACTTGGTTTGTCCAGAATACCACTGCTTCAAAGACTCAATAGCAGCAGAAAATCCTTATCTTGTTTGCCTTTGGCAGTGAAGAGTTTGTATAGTCATGCTAGCTAGTGCTTTTATGCAAGTCTTGGGACAATTTACACAACAATCAGAAAACATGTCTCTTTCCAAACAGTTTCTCAATGTATCCTGGCCATTATTGGTGTTCCTGTTAGGACTCTCTTAGATTAGACTGGATGCTAATTCAGATGGATTTAACTGAAGCTGATTGACTTCCGAGACTTCAGAAGTCTTTTGGTAATAAGTCTACAATTGCTCCATCGTGCCTTCACTCTACTCCATAGGGAAAGTGTGACAGCTTTCATGTTGATCACTTTCCAAGGAAAGGAAGAGCAAATCCACACTGATAAATGTGAAATATCTTCAATGACAGCTACGGGATTTATTAATTTCATTTTGAGATCAGGCTTACAGTGAACTCCACAAAATTCAGAGGTGACTAAAGTGACATAGAATCAATTTTGTCATCTCTTTCTTGTACCATTCATCCTCTCTCTCTGTTTACTGAAATTTGCTATGAATCTCATTTGTCTTAAGTAATCCAGTGATTATAATCAGAGTAATAATCTCTTAAACTTTCTAAATTTGAATCCTTTTTGTCTTCCCACTCCCCTTTCTTTAAAGTCATCTCCAGTTACATAAATGCAGTACCAGTGTCATGCTTAAGTATATCCTGTGACCTGGCCTTACCTTTACACAAATACGTACTTCTTACCATCTGTTCATCAAGTTACCATCACCATAAGGTGGAGTTTGATGACCCAAACAAGGATGCACATGTGTTATTTGGTGCATTAGAGCTGACCTCTAAAATAAAACATACAGAATCACAGAATGGCTGGAGTTAGAAGGGATCTCTGGAGACCATCTAGTCCACTCCCCTCCTAAAGCAGGTTCACCTAGAGCAAGTTCAACAGGATCTTGTTCAGGTGTGTTTTGAATATCTTCAGAGAACAAGACGTCATAGCCTTTCTAGGTAGACCAGCTCTCTTAGCCTTTCCTTCTGGTAAGAGGGATGCTCCAGTTCCCTAATTGTCTTTGTTCTTCTCCACTGGACACTCTCCAATAGTTATTTGTCTTTCTTGAACCGTGGAGTCCAGAACTGGACTCCAGCACTACAGGTGAGGCCTCATCAGGGCAGAGTAGAGCAGCGGGATCACCTCTCTCGACCTGCTGGCAGTGCTCCTCCTAATGCACCCCAGAATACCATTGGCCTTCTTGGCCACAAAGGCACACTGCTGGTCATGGACATTGTCCACCACGACCACCAGGTCCTTGTCCACAGAGCTTCTTTCCAGCATGTCATCCCCCAGTCTATACTAGTGTATGGGGTTTTTTGTTCCCTAGGTGCAACTTTCCTTTGTTGAACTTCCTCAGGTTCCTCTCTGCCCAACTCTCCAGTCTGTCCGGGTCTTACCCCAGGCCACTCTTCCCGGTTTTATATCATCAACAGAGGGTATTTGCTGATGGTACACTCTGTCCCTTCATCTGGGCCATTGATGAGTAAGTTGAACAAGACTGGATCCAGTACTGTCCCTTGGGGACACTGACAGCTAGAGGCATCCAATTAGACTCTGGACTATTGATCACAACCCTCTGAGCGCTGCCATTTTGCCAATTCTCCATCCCCCTTACTGTCCACTCATCCAACACATTCTTCCTGAGCTTACCTATGACATGTTCTTTGAAAGTAAGTAAAATAACTTAACTACCCTCCTTCACTATGCAGTAGCCTGATGTATACAATTTCTTTCATCTGTAAGGAAAAACTGAGAAAAGGTTTGTTTTTTAAGTCTGCGAGTCAGTGAAAATAATCCCATTAGTATAAGAAGCCTTCAGACTTGGAAAGGAATTTAAATACACAGAGAGGGAACTGCAATTTGAGCAGTTTCCATTCCTACAAGTATAAAACATAACAATCATGTTAGCCATGAAATAAAACAAACTCCACTCTTAACCTGGCTGTGAGGTGACCTGATAGTCTGTGTTTTTTGAAGTGTGAAAGCAAAAAGCTTTCTTTAAACTGGAAATCAATGGAGATAACATTTTGCTTTCCCCCTGAGACAGCCTGGACCTCTGACCCCAGAACTGGAGCTGGGGTCTTGGTACTGGAAAGTCCTTGGCTGGTGGCAGCAAAGAGAAAATCATCACCTGTTCAGCCACAAAAAACACACAGGCCTGCAGCACTGTTTGTTAAATAAGATCAGTTAATAGTTGCACAGCGGAGCTTCAAAGCTTCACAGCACTGTTAATGAAAGCTTTGTAGGTGCTGTGTACTCACCGAAGCCTTGGACTTTGTGTTTGCTATTTTCAGAAGAAAAAAAGAATAGAATTGCTAGGAAATGAGCACAAATGTTGACCTCCAGACCTGATCCCAACTTTGTTTACACCATTTAAAATGACTGAAAGACAGTAGGTTTAGATTAAATATTAGGAAGAAATTCTTTATTGTGAGGGTAATGAAACATTAGAACAGTTTCTCCAGAGAAGCTGTAGATGCCTCGTCTGTGTTTAGTGGGATGAGGCTTTGAGCAACCTGGTCTAGTGGAAGTTGTCCCTGCTCATGGCAATGAAGTTGGAAGAAGATGATGTTTAAGGTCTCTTCCAACCGAAATCATTCTGTGATTCTGTTATTCTATGACTTCACTAAACCAGTAGAGCAGATATCTCAGGTTTTAGATATAAAAGCAAACCTTGCGTTGAAGTCTCAGCCCTGACTAAGCTTGACTTTTGTATGGAATTAAACCTCTGAATTGGAATTATATGGATCACTCAGTCCTAATTGAGCTATTTCCTCCAGACCCAAGTTGATACTTAACCCATCCATACAATGCCGTAAGGGCCTCAGATAAAAAAAATTGAAAAACACAGAGTGAAGGGGAGAAGCAGCTTTACTGGTCAAAGGCCGATGATCTAAAGAGGAAAATTGTAACAATCTTCCCATTTTTATAACATTCTGAGCACTCTTCCCCCATACTATCTAATTAAAGTCTCTTTTACTTCTATGTTACCCCAACATCCAATAGAATTGTCCATTATTACTTAACCCCGCCTATGTCCAGCCCCTAGTAGGCCTGGAAGCCTGACTCCATGTTTTGTCTTGTACCCCACTTATCTACACACAAGAATGCAAACACACAGGAACACAGGCTCTTCTAGCCCTTAATATTCCAAGTTATCCAGCTACCTAGCAAAAGTGAATTCTCTAAAATATTAAGCATACCCCTTAAGGCATCACTTATGCTAGACTGTAGTGCAGGGAAGGTTTGTTTCAAAAAACATTTCTAATAAGTCTTCTTCTCAGAGAGTGCAGAACAGTAAGCTTTAAAATCCACTCATTTGCAGTAGCATTGTGAACTCTTTAGCTCACAGACTGTAATATGTAAGATTAGGGGGAAAATGTTGTGTATTTCAATGAAGAGTTTATAGCTCTGAAGCTATTTTGCAGCAGTAAAAAACCCCACAAAACTTTTTAAAGCTTGGCTCACACTGCTAAACCTTCTTTCCTGGTATTTTCTTATCTTAGAGTATATTTAGCCTTAATTTTTCAACACAGACATATATATTTATAACTATATATGAACATCCAAAACTTTTAATTTCCTTATGTTTTTGTCTTTCATTTTTGTTGGGGTGAGCTGAAGCACCTCTCTATAATTCCATTTTAATCAAATGGTGCTGACACTATCAGACTTACGAATGATATTGGCTCATGAATGCCTCCTCTCAACAATCTTGATCTGGTCACTGTCTTCTTTTTGCTGAGCTTAGGGTCACACTGCCAGCAATGACAAGCATTGGATACTCATAAAGGGTACGCCCAGGACACATCAGTGCAATACAGATACCCACCTTACCTCTGGATGGCATCTCCAAAGGCAACTGTGATAGCCACTTGAGTGAGGATATGAGTGGTGGTGAATCTGCTTTTGGAATTTTGCTACTCCTCAGCTCTGTGACAAAGGAGCTTTGCGCTGAGCTTCCAGACTGTGAATGACAGCAGCTCAGCTGTAGGCACCATATTCTCTTCCAGCTCTGTACAAACTCCCCTTCAGCAGAGGGATAACAACAAGCAGCTGAGCAAGGAGTAACTCTTTTAGATGCTGCAGCCATTTCTTTGCTTTCAAGACTCGGGGATACCCAGGCTCTCTTGCTTTTTCAGAGCCACCTTGAATCCTGACTAACACTGCCTCAAGTCTATCACAACAATATTGATGACATTTAGTTGAGAATGCTATTCAAGTGTGTTCTAATCAAGTCCACCTAATTTAAGCCTGTATCCTTTTACCCTTGCTGAAACCCAGAACCACCACTTCTCTTCAGGGTACTGGAATTTCTTGAGCAGAAGGTTATCTGATGGTGTCCTTCAGAAAGGCTCTTCAAATTGCTTCCTTTATCCTGAGTCCTTCTGCAGTGCCAGAATTTTTTCAGCATAGTAAAAATATTTCATTCATCAGGAGCTTAGTCATCTGATTCTAGGTGCTGATGCTGCCTTTCAGAACAATGGCTGGCTGCCACTCTGTCTGCTGCTGAGGGAGAGCTGCGCTCTGTAATCTTTGTGTTTCTTTCTCTCTCTCTTTTTAATATCCTTGGCTTTATCATGGGAATTGATTTTTCTAAATTTTCACCTGGTATGTTTTCTCTTCATTAGAAATGGAGACCAGGTGTTAATTTGTACCAATGTCACTGACTTCAGATGATAATTTGTTTGGAAAGGATGGAAAATCAAAATGTATTCCACCATGCCTAGAGAAGCAAAACTGTGTGAGGAAAATCTAGATCTGGGCAAAGTAGCTGGAGGGCACACTACCCTTTCCTTACTGTGCCTTTATCCTCTCTTGAAATGATTGGCATGACCAACAGACCCCAGGGAAAAAGACAGAGAGAACAAGAAGAGTCCCACAAAGCTGCATCATGCATCATGTGAATAAAACAAAGTCAGGGAGCACTGCTCTGATTGGCTTTACTCCATCCTCTCTATCCCTTTGGGGAAGCCTCAGATCAGCTACCAGGAGTACAGCAAGAGGTAAGCTGAGCTGCATTTGCATGTGGAGAGTGATGCAGGCACAAATGTAGAGTACTCTGATCAAAGTCTTACATGAGGGAAATATGTAGTGTGAAGCATCCCTGGGTCTGCATTTTTCTTGCCAGCTCCGAGCTGCAATACTTGATTCACTTTCATGGACTTAGGACAAAATTAGCCCAAGGAGTTTTTGCATGACTTAATTTCTCCCTAGATTCTTTTTGCTTGGGAAGGAAAACAGAAATATTATGAAATTATGAAAATTATTAGAAATGTTGGATAGAAAAGGACTTCGTGGAGGCTTCTTGATCAGCATATTAACAGCAGCATTGTTGCTACATCATAGTGTCACAGAATCATTTAGATTGGAAAAGATCTCGAAGGTCATAAAGTCCAATCTTTGATCACCACCTTGTCAAATAACCATGGCACTAGGGCCGTGTCCAGATGTTTTTTGAACACTTCCTGTGATGGTGACTCCACAATCTCCCTGGGTGGTCCATTCTATTGCCTAACTACTCATTCCATGAAGAAATTTCTCCTGATGTGCAACCTTAACTTCTCCTGGTGCAGGTTGAGTCTATGTCCTCTCATCTTGCCACTAGTTTTCCAGGAGAAGAAGCCAAAACCCACCTGGCTAAAACCTCCTTTCAAGGATTTGTAGAGAGTGATGAGGTCCCCCCTGAGCGTCCCTTTCTCCAGCCTAAATACCCTTAGCTCTCTCAGTCACCGCTCATATGACTCACTCTCTAGAACCTTCCTCAGCTCTATTGTCCTCTGGACTCACCCCAGCACCTTAATGTCTTTGTTGTTCTGACAGGCCTAAAACTGGACACAAGAGTTGAGATGTGGCCTCACCAGTGCTGAGTACAGGGGGAAAAACACTCGCCTGGTTCAGCTGGTCACACTATTCCTGGTACAGGCCAGGATGCTATTTGCCTTCTTGGCTACCTTGGCACACATTAGCTCATGTTCAATTGCTGTTGATCAGCACCCCTATGTCCTTTTCCACTGGGCCACTTTCCAAATCCTTTTCCTTCAGAGCTGCATGGGGTTGTTGTGACCAAAGTGTGGCACTCGGTCTTATCAGAGCTCATATGTTGGCCTCAGCCTATTGATCCAGCCTATCCAGATTCCTCTGCAGAGCCTTCCTACTCTGCAGCAGATCAACACTCTTATGCAACTTAATGCCACCTGAAGAGTTGATGAGAGTGCACTTGATCCACTTGTTCAGATCATCAAAAAAGACATTAAAGAGGGCTAGGCCCAATACTGAGCCCTAGGGAACACCATTAGTGACAATGGTGTGGCACCATTCAGTACCACTCTCTGGGCCTGGCCATTCCACCAGTTTTTAACCCAGTATAGAGAGCACCTGCCCAAGTGGTGGGCTGACAGGTTTTCTAGACAATACTATGGGAGACAGTATCTAAGGCTTTGCTGAAGTCCAGGTAGATTACATCCAGTGCTGTTCCCTCAGCCACTAGGTGGGAAGTTTTCTCTCAGTTTAGGTTGGATATCAGGAGGAACTTTTTCACAGTGAGAGTGATCTCCCACTGGAATGGGCTTCCCAGAGAGGTGGTGGAGTCACCGTCCTTGGATGTGTTTAAGGATAGGTTAGATGGTGAACTTAGTGGTATGGTTTAGATGGTTTAAATGGTTTAGATGGTATAGATGTTAGACTGATGTTGGATAGGTTGTTAACCTAGGTAAAGGTTGGACTTGATGATCTCCATGGTCTTTTCCAACCTGATTAATTCTCTGTGTAATTCTCTCTGTGTAATAGAAGGGACGTGTCCAAAGCTTCCTTGTTGTCTCCTTGTCCATGGCCGGAATGTAGGCCTGTAGCCATTGCTTGTGACCAGAGAATCACAGACTGCATTTATTGTACTTAGTCTCTCACAGAAAGTTTGTAGTTTCTTTTTTTTTTTTTTGGAAGGTGAGCCCAAGAAACATTTGTACACCTTGTGTACAGGACAGCGTGGAACACAGATTATGTGGCAAGCTTTCAGCAAATGATATCAAAGCTATTAAGTGCCAAACAGCTAAGCTGAAATTATACTAGGTCAGGTTAGTGGTCTGTTGACAATATCTCTCATTACCAAACTGATACTGCTGTAGATAGTTCTTGGGAAAAACACACTATTATTATTTTTTCCTGATTTTTTTTTTTTTCCTGATAAAATTAATGAAAGCCATACCTTGAAGAACTGGAGCCCATATTAGTGTTCTTGTCAGTAGTTCAGTTCCCCAAATTGGCCTGATTTTTAAAGCTGCTGAAAAGGAAACAAATCCCACTGAAGCTGATTAATATTTTGAATATTTTGGCATAGATTTTCAGGGTTAAATGATTAACAAAGATATGCAAATCACTGATGATCCAAGATAACTCCTTTATTTCTGCTTATACATCTGACAAGAGATGTCACTGTGGAAAGGAAATGAGTCACATGTTTCTAAAAGGCCAGGAGAAACCAATTTCTGAGCAGTGTGAGTACATTCCTGGCAAGACCATAACAGGAAAATTAAACATACTAGCAGATCAAATGTGAAGGCAGATGAACTGCAGTAGCAAAATCCATCACACAAAAGATGGGTTTTTCCTCTGATATGATGACCTCTGTGGTTCTCACAAAAACCTTAACAGCAGAGTGGATGGCTTCCTGAGGCTCGCTCAGAGCAAAACAAAGGGAATAATATTGTCGATTTCCTCCTTGTGTGATGTACATATTCACTCACTTTTAATACAGAAACTAATTTGCGGCACTTCGTCTGCATGTCAGAAAAAGACTACCTGAAAGTGATAAAACTAACTGCTACTTTTTCACACCCTAGGAAGTTATTATTTGCCTATCCAACCCTAAAGAACCTTTAAAATTTTAGATGTTGTCATTACCACGTTGGATGACATAATGAAAATTTAAATTTGGGACAATCTGTGATCATCAAAGATCGGACAGAAGACTTGCTTGCCCTAAAGTCTGCGGGAAGTTTGGCACTGAAATTAGAATCAGAAATATTTCAACACTCCTTCTGCCTTCAGATATGCTGCCTTTAGGTTCCCTTGCTGAACATTACTTTATGTGTTTTCCATACATATTGAAATCATTATGGTCACTGTTTTCCATGCAGAGACCATGAATGAACAAGGTACTCGCTTATGTACTCATTTAGATGCCAACAACTATGTTAAGCCATCTATTTAGTGTTTGTTCATAGAATTTTATTTTTTATAGTTTACTCAAAATTCTTTATATTGACTTCTGATTTAATACCTTCAGCAGTACACACATTAGAAGGAAAGATATGTCACTTGTATGAAGAAAAAAATTATCAAGAAAGGACAATTGTTTGAAACAATACGAACAACCTGGTATCTAATTTCTCTGTCTAGGATGATTTTCAAGTGATGACATGACTGTAGGTCAAATTTGAATTCAATGATCCTAGTGTAATGCCCTGACTTAGTGATAAAAGTCTCCTGATGTCCATGGAGTTGAGGGAACAGAAATTAATTTCTTCTTCTGAGTTTAGTGACATTGCCTTGAATTTACGTCAGTGGAGCTGAGAGCAGATATTCATTTAGCTGAATAGTGCCAGGAGGAAAGATCACGGTGAGCTGCTAGTATTTGTTGCTGGAAACAATCCAGGAATGGCACAGAAGACAGATTTTTAGAAAGCTTTGAAACCATCCTCTAGGCACACTGTGGGGTCAAGGTACTAGGCAATAATGGATCAAATGGGTCTTAGGCCCTTTTAATCCTGTCTGATCCAATGATCCTCCAATTTTGGTCATTTCACTTGAGCTTCTTGAATCAATTTCAGGCCAGCAATGAAGGCAGGTATAAGAATGCTTTAAGATCCAGCTAAGATCCAGATACCAGTTTAAATTAAAAAAAAAATAATAAAAAAATCACTTTTCCTGCTTGTTGCAAATGCTTCACAGATTCCCACATAGCAACTAAACTGTTAACAATCCAGTCTGGGAAGGTGCTGAATGCAGGAGACAAGAGCTGTCAGCTGCCAATATACAGTAACATGATGGCTCGAATGGTAAAGCTCTCCCACGGTCTGTTCTGAGAGACACAGCAGAGTTCTGTGATGTACTGGTTTTGCTAAGGAAATAGCTTGTGGGCTGAGAAATCAACACAGAAAGGAAGTTAGGTTTCTTGCTCTCAGAATGCATACAGGCTTATATAATTTTATAAACAACATATTTTTTTAGCAGCACGGAATTTAAGAATAATCCATCCCCAAAACTATTGCCTGTATTCCTTTGATTCTCAAGGGTAGATCTTCCGTCTAGTGCAGACAATCAGAATATATTATGACCCTTCACAGGAACTTGGAAATCACTAACAATGCTTTTATAGGATGGCTCAGATGCTCATTCTCAGTCTAAACAAAACATCTTCTGGGGGGGAAAAAAAGTGTGCAAGAGTGAGTGTATATGTGTATGAATGCTTATGCATGCAAATTTCCTTTTTGCCTCTGCACTGAAAGTGGAACACCTAACATATTTTTCTGACATAATAAGGTCTGGTAAACTATGATTAAATTCAGATACTATTTGGCTAAATAAATGTAACAAGGCAACGAATTATTCAACTTGTTTCAGGTTGTGGATGGATATATGTTTTTAATTTCATGAGTGTTTATCTTTTTTCCAGTAGTAATGGGTGAATGTTATTTTATATTGACTGTGAGAGTGGTTCAAGGAATTTATATAGCTGGTTGTTTAACAGCAACAAACTCACAATTTGTATTCCGAGGAAAGTACTGCAGTAACATTTTGCCTTCTGCACGCTCACCTCTTTCAGAAGTCACTGAAATTTAGATGTTTGATCTGAAAAACAAACCCTAAACCCTTAAATTCCTATTCCAGAAGCTAGCTAAGTTAATAGCTAACAAATGTTCCCCTTGAAGTCTATGGATATGAATTTCTCAAATGAAGCCTCAGACATTGACCCCTTTGTCAAGGTGAACTTAATCAACTCAGATAATTTGTTGTTTATCTGATGGAATGCTGGAATGGAGCTCTAATGACAATCTTCTCTAATTCCAACTGCTGTGTAAATATCATAAAAACATACAGTAAAAATATGGCCAGGTTCCAGGCATGAAAATATTGTCCTTCGTGATTAATTAAATGAAGTGAAGGGAATAAATCTAGTGATAATGCAAAAAAAAACCCACCCCAAAACAATACAATAAAAACCCCACAACAAAATCAAAAAACCAAAAAACCCTCAAAACCCCCAAACCAAACCACCATCAGGAGGTTATACTAGTGTTTATTTTCATATATATATATATATAAATAAATATATAAATAAAAATACTGTTTCATGGTCTGGAAATCTTTAGGGTCATGAAGACTGGTCTCTATGATTTGCATCACTGCATCTTTCATCACATATCCTACAAAGTTTCCCCTGACATAAGATTTACCTCTTAGAACACAGTCTTAGCATTGTCAAAGAAGGGATGATAAAATAGAAGATGATCTAAATAAGACATTACATTCAACAGCAGATAACAATTAAGATACTTGCTTCTTATCTCAATATTTCTTTTGCTTTGACTCATTTTTTCATCTTTTTTTTGCCACCTCTTTCCCAAACAAAGTTTCTGGCAGTGCACATTGTAGATGACATGAAATCCCCTGATGGAAATTACCTTATGTAGCTTTTAATATCTACATTGTTTGTGTCAGACATAATTATCCCATTACAGTCAATTCCAATAAGCTCAACAGAGTTGAAAGTGTGATTGATCTGATCAAAAGCTTCTGCCTGCTCTAGAATAAGAGGATTTACATCTTAAAGTCTTCTGAGTTTATTGATCTTCCCTCTATTGACGATGGAGAGAGCTCATGGCCAGAAGTAAAGATATAGAAGTCCACATCATAGTAATATGTATCCCCTTTCTCTTGACTTTAATGGACTCTCAATCAACCCCTTTATATACACATATACTGGGGCTCTTGAGCCTCCTTTTCTTTCAATTAGACCCCTATGGGTAACATAACTGTTTTTCAGTGTCCATAGTGAGTTACTCACCTTGCAGCTCCTTTCATCATCATTCAGACAACAAACAACACTGGTCACAACTTTAAATTTTCCTGTATATCTGTTATGATTGTGAAAAAAATTACTCATATGGATTTTCTGAGTGGGAGGCAGATAGCTTCAGTTCATTTTTAACTAGTAACTTCATGATACAGACACTTCACATGGAAAATCAAGAATCTTATGTTCACTTGTCTTCTCTTGATAGTGTTTGTACGTAACTTAAAACTTTTCCTGTTTGATCTTTTTTTGATTATTTTTATAGGCCTTCCAGGGTCTTGCTGGACAGCTCCTTTTCCAAAATGCAGCAGCGGTAGAGGAAACAGGAAGCTAAAGAACGTCCTGCTCAATCTGATGAGTCTTTTGTTACAAGGAAGCTGGGTTTTCAGTGTAATCTACTATGATTTGAAGAGGATCAGAAAGGTACACTATGTCAACCATCTGCTGGTTAGTGCTACCTTCTCCCTACATTTTCTATATTTTTGTTTCCTTCACGGGTTTAACCTAGTTACTTTGCGAGATTGTCAGCACTTTAACCAGACTCAGATGAATATCTGGTTTTTGAGGCTGAATTCAGTTTTCAGTTATATGAAGTCCTAGTCATTTGTGAATGCCTATGAGATAATCTCAGCACTGAGGTTTGACTTTACGTAAGTAAATAATATTTTTCTAGTTGGAACAGGAAGAGCTGTGTAGATAAAACACTGCTTCTCTTACAGTGGAAAGCTTGGTGGACTAGCTGTGAATTTATATCTGAACTTTGAGGAATTGGACATAATAATATGGACAGAGGGTGAAGTATTCTTAAGTATGGAATAGCTGTGTTGTATGTTTTAAATTTGAAACATGACCACACAGGTTGTAAATGCAAATAAGGCTGGTGAAAGTCAAAATCCTCTCCTTTGAAGAGCCACAAAATTGCATTTTGGGAAAAGATGGTTTTGTTCTTCTGCAAAGTGGGTGCTGGACATACAATATGAAAATATCATAAAAATTTCAAAAGTGAATTACTTTGTACTATGAATGCTCTTAACTGAACGAGTTCATATATATTTGATAGTACATAAAGCAGGGACAAAACTGTGCCTCTGATTTGAGTACATCATCTGCAACAGGCCAGATCTGAAGGAAAGATCTAGAGGCCAACTTGGAACATGTCTATAGTTGTTATTTTTAAGCACCCACTCTGTGAGTATTGTTGCCATATACTTTCCCAAGTCAGACTTTCATCCTCATCCCACAGAAAGACAACCTTTGGATGGACTGATGGATTGCACCAGCACAGTGGCTCTTACATAGAGAGTGTTACATGGGCACTCAAGAAGGTTCTGTGAAATCATGATGATAAAATACAAGTATTGCATTCAACAAGAAATGCTTGTCTATATGTGGGAAGAAATTAAATATATAAAGGTGTGAGAAAAAAGATTACTTAGGTAGATCTGCTGATGCAAGTGTAGTGTGACTGAAGAGAAATATACCTTCTGTGTCTCTGGGAAGGCCTGTTGGTGCAATACAAGAGCCATATGTGACAAGTAAACTATGTTAATGGTTAATTGAAATTATTAATCCTCCATTACCTCCCTTATCTACAACATTTTTCCAAAGTGATTTGACAATATCTTTTTCTCCTGTTTAGAGAAGTCTTGTATAAATCATTCTTTAAGGAAGACAACAGACTGCTGGTAAGAGCGATGAACAAATGAACTTTAAAAATTATTGAATAATTTAAGTCTTCTGTGAGAAGGTGTTGAATGTATAAACATTTTAGTTTGTGTGGCTGCTTAAGACATAGAATGAAAAAAAATAAAAAAATGAGATAGTGATCATCTGATAATTACTATTTGATTTCCTATTTTTAAAAATGTTTCAGCTGAATGAATCCATTCTTCCAGCCATTCAATGAGAGCTTCACTGTGATAACAGAACCATTTTTTTAATCTTGATAATACTAAGTTTTAGAGGCAATTAAATACCAGAAAGATAGGAAAAATCATATAAAATATGATTCTGAAATGAAATACACAATAACTTTAAGAACTCAGGTCTCCTGATGCTTTTTGATGTGGAAAAGCTACCTTATTTTTACTTGCTGCTTATGTGACTAAGATAGTAAAAAGTTAACTCAGACTTACATGTTGTTTCTATCTGCATTATTGGGGGTTTGGAAGGCAAAAACATAGCAGCTAGAAAAAATCTAAATCTATCCTCCTTTTCCAAGCTTTTTCTTTACAGCAATTTTTGGCACTAACTGATGATGGATACATTTCATCCAGAAAATTCTATTGCCTACTCCTGCTGCTGCTGCTTCTATGGGTACAGATAATGACATAACTTGTTCTGGTAGTGACAAAGATAAGGGTTGTTATGATGGGTCAAAAGTTACAAAGTCAGGAGGATTTCTCTGGATGCCAGACTCTGTGATGGCTGACTAACACTTGAACAAAAAGTCCTGAATCTTCTCTCTAGGAGTTAAAGAAAGAATAAGATTTTCTTTTTGCCTTGAGTTTTAAAAATGCATATATGTATCATTTTAAAACATAGCTATCTGAATATTTATTTTTTAATTACTACTCCAGAATAAAAAACACAACAGTATTAGGAAGCATGGTTGAAATCAGATTTAGTGGATGATTAGATCCAATCACACTCAAAGACTTCCAGCTTAAACCCCAAAACTTTGTGTTTCTCCCAAAGCTGTGCCTGACTTTTTGTTAAATCCATCTCCTCTGTTTGGCCCATCACAGACCATCACCCTCCCTGGGTACACCTCTGTCATCCCACAGAAGTCTCTGTTTTCAATGAGATCTCAACCCCTAAGGTCAGAAGATTTTACCTATATGCAAGATTGGCATGATAGTGACACTCATATTTTAGTATTTTATTTAGGGTTTTCCAGGGCGATCTCTTGCAAGTCTCCACCATAGTAGTGTTTCTCTCTAATCCTTTGCACTAAGAGGTGATGCAGGAGAAAATAAAAGGAAAATGTATGTGGTTTTTCCAGGTCTATTGCTTTTCTAATACGTCCTGTAAATCTCAGGATTTTTCTTTTCCTTTCAGAACCTGACAAAGGGAAGGATACAGCCTGAGTATAATGTTCATCAGGCTTCCATTTCCATCAATTCTCTAATAATTTTGCCAAGACATAGAGCAAAAATCCCTGGGCCAGAATTCTCTCTCATTGACCCTGGCATATATTTGAAAAGTCAACACAGTTTCACAACAGTGAAAGTGAAAGGAGTTTCATTTGATGCTTTCCAAGGAATTCAGAGGTATTGAAATACACTTGCTTAGTATTTCTACATGTCATCCATGAGGATTTTCTCATCATGTCCTCTGACAAGGACCATCCCTGCACAGGTGCCATGCTTCATTGTATAGTTTGCATTTGTGCCAAAACACGAGCTTTTAAAGAGATAATAGAAAGCTGTAGAATTAGTAGTTAAATTCAACACTACTAAGTGTGTCTGCTCCAGCACTGAATCCCAATCAGCAGCATGAGTGTTACAGGTAAGTTGTGGTGGCAACTGAAATAACCAATGGATAGAGCAGCTGCCTAAAAAAGTGAGACTGGAAGGGTTGGCATGCTTTAGTTTGAAAGGAAGAGGATACGGAGAGGGAATCATAAAGGCTGAATGAAGTAAATGTAGAATCTTTTTTCACCACCCTCCACAAAACTAGGGCTGCAGTGTCACTTATTTAAATAAGAAGGATTGATTTAAAACAGGTTATATAAAGAACTTCTTTACATAGTATAGTGACCTTCTGGAGACAGACAGCACTGGCAACTTTAGGAAAAGGTTATGCAAATTCATAGACATCAGGTCAATCAACAGATGCAAAACAGCAAGAATGTGTTCTCTATTATCTCTATTATCTTTCCTGAGGAAAGATGAGGTGATTGGGCCACAGGATCCAGGTGTGCTCCTGGTATTGCATTTCCTCATGTCCCTGGAAGAGAGAAGATGCTGAATCAGGTGATTGTGACCAGTAGGGATTTACTTTTGTTTTAATATTCTCGCTCACAATATTTTGTGATATTTTTTATTTTTTTTTAAATTCAACTGGCTTCTGTAGTCCACTAGAGTGCTCTTTTTGTGGCCTACTACTGAATATATGCGTTTTGTGCTCTAGGGTGCTGCATAAGAGCAGGAATGAGTGTATAAAGTTTTCTGGAACAATTTGAAGGACAGCATCAGGAAGAAGAAAACTATACTTTTCCAGAGTCATACAAGCAGAGTCCCTCCTGTGAACTGTCTAGACCCACAGGCACACCCAGGCTTTGTTCTAAAGGGAGTTCATTGCTTCACTGTAAAGGAAATTTCAAAAATAAATAACAGTTATGCGATTTATGAAACAGGCAGGGATACTCAAAGAACCAGAACACACAACTGATACTTGAGTTATCTGGTATCATGAACATAACTGGATTAGGTTTCATGTATACTTTTAGCTAGTGTGCTGTACTGGACAACTTGCAAAGGGTTAGAGCCTGCATGGGGTCACAGAGCTCTTCCCTTCCCATGTGGTTCCATGGGCCAGCACTTGACTAAAACTAAGGCTTCTTTTTTCCATTGTCCTTCATGGTGCTGGCGATGAATAGGCTCCTGAGGTTGTGGCTTCAAGGGATTATTAGGGGAAATAAAAACATGCTTCATACAGAAGTCTAGAACTAAAAACTACAAAGTTTAAAAGACTGATAAAGAGAAACTGTTGAGCTTTAATTATGGCCTTTCTCTATGTACAAGGCGGAAGAATCAAATTCAGGTGGAAGCTTCAGCTCCTTCAAAACAAGAATGGCAGCATCAGACTGATGCTGATTTTAATTGCTTGAGCCAGCAGAAAAAAAGGCAACAAGGAAGGACCCCTATATGAGAGCACATGGTGTCCTACTCCTGGTTTTTCTTAAATCCACATGTTCCTGTGGCTATGGTAAAAATGGTATTTAAATGACTGGTATGATTTAATCGTATACACAGCTTTACCAACATTGCCAACATGCTCATTTTTACATAGACTCTTTCTGCCCTTTACAAAGACAATTCTTGTCATGATCTTGTGGCGTGAGAAACAGAAGGATCTGGGCTTTCATGACATTATCCACTTCTCTGTGGGATCATATGAATGTAACATCTGCAAATAAGCTTGCTGGAGACAAAGGTTTTTCTATTAAAATTTTCTGAGGTTCCACAACCTTCAGCATTGCTGAGACTTGTGTTGTCAGCTGACTCATAGAAAAGTCAGGATGGGATGATTTGCTTTCTTGTATCTCATCTATTGCTGTTTTTCATATTGCTGCTCTCCTAGGTCATGGATGAAAAAATGTGTTTTGGGGGGAAACAGCTCTGAATGCAGCTTGCTGCATGTGCAATCTTAGATATACAGCTCATAACCCTAGCTAAGTAAAAATTGCAATATAAGCAAGCCTTGATGGATCTTCATTTCTCTCTCTCTTTTCCAATAAAAAACATTCTGTCTATGATGATGATTGAATCTGTAAAATGTTTTTTTTTCCTTCCTGTCTTTATAAATAGTTTCCTATTTGATGTGTATTTATTTTCATTTTTCTTTTTATGTTTGAATGCACTTGTCATTATAAGAGTCATAATAATTTGTAATAGATGTTAAGACCATTTTAACACTTTGCTTGAGTAACATAAAATTGAGACATTAAATATAATACATTTCCATATTCAGTTATCCATTTTTGGGGTGCAGGTCCTAATTTCATAACAGTAGCCTGAAGAGAAACCAGAGATACTTTGTCAATTTTGATTGAGTTTCAACTAGAAACTTTTGTTAAATAAAGGCTCTTCAAGTGGAACTCAGTGAGTGTGAACTGTTGCACGTTCAAAGATTTATTTCTACCTCAAAGTCATTTATACCTTCACTCTTACCCATGCTGGGTTGCCCATACAAAGCCACTCTGCCCCTCCTTTCCTGTGATGGATATAGGACTAAAAATATAACAGAAAGTTCATGGGTCAAACAAGGGGAGATCTCTCAGCAATTACTGTCATGGGCAAAAGAGATTCAACTTAAATTTATTATTAATCAAATCAGAGTAGGATAATGAGAAATAAACCCTAAATATAAAAACACCTTCCCTCCATCCCTCTTTTCTTCCTAGGCTCAGCTTCACTCCCATTTTCTCTCTCCTCCCTGCTTGTGAGGCGGGGTACAGGGAATGGGAGCTGGGCTCCGTTCATCACACGGTGTCTCTGCTACTACCTTCTCCTCAGAGGTAGGAATACTCAGGCTCTTTGCCTGTTTCAGCATGAGATCCCTCCCACAGAGAACTGTCCACCATGAACTTCTCCAACGTGGGCTTGCAGTTATTCATAAACTTCTCCTGCATTGGTCCTACATAGGATCACAAATCCTGTCAGCAAACCTGTCCACCATGGACTCCTTTCTCCATGGGGTCACAGATCCTGCCAGGAGCCTGCTCCAGTGCGGGCATCCCACGAGGTCACAGACTCCACTGGGCACCCACCTGCTCCTGCATGGGCTCCTTCATGGGCTGCAGGTGGACAGCTGCCTCACCCTGGGCTGCACCACAGGCAGCAGGAGTGTCTCTGCTCTGGAACCTAGAACACTTCCTTCCCCTTCTTGCTCACTGATCTGGGCTGTATCTCTCGCATATTCTCACTACTCTTTCTGATTGCTGTTTGGCAGCAGATTTTTCTCCTTTTCTTAAATACATTTCTCAGAGGTGCCACCACCACTGATGGTTCAGCCTTGGCCAGTGGTGGATTTGTCCTGGAGCCAGCTGAAACTGGCTCTGCTGGACAAGAGGGAGACTTCAGGCAGCTCCTCACAGAAGCCACCCCTGTAGGCCCCCACTACCACAGCCTATTCAGGCAAACTTAATAAAATTAATCCTGGTCTAGCAGAAGAGTTTTATTCAGGAACTGTGAATTTCTTAGTATAACCACAACTCTCCTTTGCAACCATTCAGGAAACTGATGGGGAAGAAGTATCATGTACCTTAATAGCAGATTTTATACATCTCTGAGGAAAATATATTCAAAGCAGGGTTTGTTTTTTTAAAATTAATTTCTGCATGCCATATGTGTGCTTGTGAGTGCTTCTAAGTAATTACATAAGAACTATGATTTGTTTTATTCTCAATGTGATCCATTTTGTGCCAACAAATGCTTGCACTTGTAACTGCCCATTTGGCATGTTCCATAAGGTGTTTCTACTTCTGCAAGTGTATTTGGGAGAATACCAAATACAACCAGGACCTCACAGTTTGTAAGAGAACAAATGAAGCATGGCAGAGACATTGAAAAGACTGGCTTTCCATGCAAATTTCCTGAATCAGTAGAAGTATTGATTTCTAGGAAAAACTATTTTGCTTCTCTGATTAATTCCTTGAAAATTATTTTAAAACTTGCTTATTAGCTGTAATTTGTGTCTTGTAAGCCTGGTGAACAGGTGTTTTTACCCTTAAGACCTACAGAAGAACAAGTTCTCTTTTTTTTAATATTTTTAATTGCCCAGTTGTCACAGACAGGCATGATGCAGAAATGATTCCGCTGACTAATTTGGTTGGACATTTTGATGCCTGTTTCTTTCAGAGCTCCATGTTATTTGGCTGATCTTGACCGGTGCTGTCATTCAGCAACATGTACCTCCATCTTCTTTCGCTACTGCTCTACTAAAGGATTACATTCAACCTGACTATCTAGTTTCTTATACATATATCTACCCATAGCTCTCCTGCCTTTTTCTTTCTGTCAGCATGGTCAAATTCACTCCTCTTCTAATTATACACAGTACCTACTCAAATCTCTTCTATTCAAGCATGCCACCTGTTGAAGTAATCATGTAAGTGTGACTGTCAAAGAAAACAGCAAGAAAAAGAAGGGAATACAAATAATTTAAAACTTTAAGAGGAAAATAAAATTATCCTTGCTGTCACCTGAATGTACTAAGTCCACTCAGGCAATGGAATTTCTAGTGTTAAATAGTCTGGGGACCTGGCTTGAATTTAAGTTAGAAACACTAGTATTCTTCACTTTTTGTTCTTTCTTATTAATGTTCAGATGAAAGCCATAAGGTTTTCAGCAAATTCATTACTTTCGGGCAAGGATCTGCATGTCTGAAGGGGCAGAAATCTTCAGCCTTGCCCGCCGAAGTTACTGTATTACTTTAAGATTGCTTAGAACCTCCCAGAAAGGAAACAGTGTATTAGCTTGTATGAAGTGAGCAGTTGTCAGTCTCTGCTGATGAAAACATAGTGGATTCCAATTAATTTTCCATTTGCATTGCATCTCTTCCTTCAGAGAAAATACAATGAAAAATTTATTATGAATCACAGCTCAATCTGAAGTCTCTACATGGTCTTTGCTTTTTGAGTAAAGACCCAATGATCTATACTTTTTGCTATAGGTCTTTACTTGTAAAAATCCTCTCATTTAGTAGTGAAAAAATCTTTGGCGTGCTGATTATTTTATGTGTACCTATCTTAGTATCATTTTCTTCTGTTATGTATAGTTCCATGCTCTTGCTTAGAAGGGCACCAGGAGGGAAATCTTGTTCTCAAAGGTAGTGTTTTATTTTAGCAGTGTTTTGACTGACATCTTTTCACGTCTTCTGATTTGGGTTTACATTGACTAGAGACAGACAACGTAGTATTCAGTGCTTAGAAGATTACACAATTAACCTTGCGGAGTAGGGCTTGCAAAGAGCCCTGAAACAGCTTTCCCAGCAATGAACACTTTCTGCTGCTGTGTACCCTGGTTGTTCATCCTCACGGTCCATACTCCTCTAATCTAGTGAAACCTGGAGGCTGATTGAGCTTTCTCAGCTGATTTTGATCACATAAGGAGCAGAAGAAAAGATGCATCCTCTGGTTGATTTTACCCAAAGCAGAGTTAAATGTTCATTGTGTATTTAATCAATTTTAGCAGTGGCATACTCTGCAGTTGTCGTTATACATGGAGGCCACAGTAAGAAAACAATGCTGTTAAACACTATATTTCAGTGCTTTGATTTTTGCAGTCAGTTACACTTCACAGAAATCAGGTAGCAGTAGAGCTATTGTCTTTGCTATAGGTCAATGAAACGAGAGATCCATGTTTCTATGCTCTGTTGAAGTTCCTTTCTCCCATTGAAACAGAATAGACTAGATGACTGGATCTTAGTTAATTTATGACATTACATCTGACTCCCTCCTGCGTCATGAAGTGAAGATGAGATATATAATTATACCAAAAATTGCATTACAGTTTTTAAATTTGTTTTTGAAACTGGCTAATATACTCCTGTTCATGTTTTAAAGCCATCCATGTATGAGAATGAAACTTTTCAGTTATTTAATTATTGACAGGGGAATACCAATCCGGTACAAGATTTTCATTTTTTTTTTCTGAACTCATCACTTTCAATTGGAAAAAAAAAAAAGCTAAATGAACCAAAAAGCTTCTCGGTTATAAGACAAAACTGATTTTTATTGTAAAGTTCCTTATTAAAAAAATTGACTTAATTTTGTATATTTTAGGTTGAAAAATATGTTTCTCTCTTTTAATTTAAAATTATTTAGGGATGGGGATGTTTTGTTTTGGAAAAAAATCAATCTTCTAAAAACTCTTTCCATCTTTATGTATATATACACACATATATATATATTTTTGATTTCTTCAGCTTCCTATGAAAAACTGAATGGTTTTTGCTGGTTCAGCCTTCTGTTCTACATAGCCTATTACATGAACTTGGGTTTCATTTTTAGGTTAATTGGTCTGTTTGGAGGATTGCATTAATTTCTATGAAAATTTCCCTTTCATGATGAAACAAGATGAAAAAAAGTGATGTAAACTGGGTTTTTATTCACATTCAAACTACAATGAGAAGGGAAAAATCATATGTGAACTAAACTGGAAGAAAATTCACAGCTGACATATGGATAAAATTGCATTGAATTCAAATAAATGCGGACCTGAAGGAAGCCTGAAGGCAAATCTCGTCAAATCAGACTGATCTTTATTATAAACATGCTCAGTCTTGTGATCTAATAATGATTTAATTTCATGTTTGAGGAAATTGGGAGAGAGATTTTGCAACAGTTCAAATGTCAGGCTTGGGCAACTTTTGATTTGTTGCAATTTGGAGGACTCTGAACTTGGCAGGGATGGTGAGCCCAGCATAAATAGCACCAGAGCTATCAAATCTGGAAATTCTCTATCAACAGAAACTATCCAAAGTTCAGGAACATTACTATCACATTCAAATTGTGTCAGTTTGTCATTGAAAGCTCTAAGAGAGATTATATCATTTCCTGACATTAAAAAACACATCTGAGTTCTTTGGTGATAGAGGAGTCGATTGGTTTCAGAGTGTTTCAACATTATGGCATGCCAGTAACATGAGGATATGTCATTCACACTGTAATAGAAGAACAAGGCTTGATGAAATTTAACCTTCTAGAAACTCTGGAAAACAAACCATTCCCATATTAGTACTTGACTTTTTATCTAGCAAGGTGTATTGGAGGCTAGATAGGTTGTTAGTACCTGGAAAATAATTCAACTTCTTCATTTGAAAAAAAATTCAGATTTGTAAGTGAAGGCTTAACATTTGTATTTTAAATTCATGCCTGCAGAGAATGTATACTGTAATTCCTCCAATCCAAAAAAATTCCAAATACTGACTTACAAATGTAAGACTTAAAACCAGTCCTGTTGAATATTTCTGATTTGTACTGGATATCTGTCTGCAATTTTTATTTCATTGTCAAACTAAGGCAAAATAATAGTTACTTCAAACTAGTTTGAAATTCAGTAAATTTACCTGCAAAAATGCATGATTTACAGCCTGCCTTTAGTCTTCCATGGTTTTATTAACCTAATTTAGTGTTCTAATGTTCAAGCTTACTAATTTCATAGTAATTCACAATGTGATATCAAATCAATTAGGAAAAATAGTTCAAATGCATTCAATGACATATATGAACATATATTTCCATACTTTTGACTGTGTTTTCTTTGTACAATGTGTCTCAAACAGAACTCTTTGCATCTGTACCTATATATTTCCAAAATTCCATATTCTAAGATATTTAAGTCTATTATTGTTTATGCAAAGCAGTATGTACCCTTTTTGACACAAATGATCTGGTCTGTAATTGTACCATAAATTTTTAATATGTAATCTTTTTTCCCCAAACAATTGATCTCAATGGGATAACCACTCTAACAAGGTTTCTAATCTCAGCTCAAGGGAGCAAAATATTAACCTTAATTTTCTTCCTTATGCCTGGCATATTTCATCATATAATCAGATTGTTTTTTCTTGAAATTAATGTTGTCTTCATGCTGGTTTTCTCTATTTGCAGGTATTAATGAATAAATTTAAACTCTGAATCACTAGTCTTTAAATTGGCTGAAGGAACAAATGTATAGCTACATTCATAAATATATATGTCAAACCAGTCAAAGGCTTAGTTATATATTCAACCTTGATGTGTATGCAAAATTTCTGTTGCTGTTACTGGGAGATAATGTGGGTGTTGTGAGGGCAGACTATATTCCAGGCAGTACCCTGTAACCTATTTTTCCCACTAGCCCCATTTTAGCTTCTTTGTAAGTTGTTTGCTACAGTAACAGAGCATTTGAATCTGAATTTTAGGAACTTTGCTGAAAACAATAACACAATTTATGCCTTTATCACAACAGAAAGATTTTGCAAGATTACAATTGATATATCTGTACTGAAAAATCAAGAATGGCAAAGGCGCATGTTTAGCCAGATGTGAATACCTAACTTGCAGACACTGATGTTTAAGCAGGTAAGTCCTCCCAAATTCTTGTTCCATGGTTAGGACCATATACAATGACAACAAAAGAAAGGCATATTATTAATAATATTTCTGGCAGTAGCAAAGGGACATTGGCACCATGTTGGTGGTGAAGGAAGATGTCTATATGGCAGAAAGAAATTTCTTATTCCTGTACACAGGCTGCAAACCAGACAATTGAAAGCAAAAAGTAGATCATGTTGGAAATGTTTTCTCAGGATGTTTAATGATTATTATGAAAAGTTAAATAAATATTCCTCTATGTTAATGAGCTATTCACAATTTTTTTATATAAGACTTTAAAAATCCCTAGTTTTTCTATATGCATCCCAAGCAATGCCTCTCTGGGCTTTTATCACAACTAGTGACAGGAGTCATTGAAATCTTTACAGGTTCAGAACTTTTATCTGTTTAAGAACCAAATGCAAGGAAATTCCTTTATTTTGTTAGTATCTAATACTTTTCTTACTTTTACTCTCTTGAGAGAAAAAGGGTGAGAATGAGAGAACTGTGTGAGACTTAGAAAGATGTTCCCCTCACAATGAAAAAGTCAGTGCAGAACATCCCACAGCCCAATTTCAAGAAGTCAGTTGTGTTCCCATTCATTCAGAGATGTGTGTATATCATAGTGACAAATGAAGTGTTAAGTAGCTGTGTTTAGTCAAAGAAAAGGGCATTATTATTTTTCCCTGTGAAATGGGTTAGAGGAAAATTGTTTAGAAGAAGCATTTGATTAAAACAAACCAAAGCAAAACAAAATACAAACACAAAAAACCCCAAAAAACAACAACAAAAAAAATCCCAAACAAACAAAGCAACCACCTCACAAGCCAGTAAGAACTTCTCTGATACTAAATGTGTATCACTGGCGAGTACAATCAGAGCTCCCTTATTGTGTGTCCCAGTCATTAGTAAGAGGCAAGAAGATATATACTTGGAGAAGGTGGATCTAGATTTCAGGTAGCCACTGTCTGCAGACTAGATGCAACTGTAAAGTTTTGTGTAACCTAAATACATAGCTTATCCCCTGACTTCTAACCAGCTTCAGATGACACACACTTCTATTTAATTATTTTTCAAGGTGAACAATTTTCTTACCAATTGATAAATAGTAATCTCTAATTGGAAAAGGAAAAAATGTAAGTGAACTTAAACACATCCTTTAAGACCAGAAACAATCTCTGGTATTGAAATGTTGAAGCACTTGCTGTGCACAGAGCCAAACATATGAACTGAATTTACATTCATTCTAATGAGTCTTCAGGCTGTGGTTCAAAACATACTCTTATGAGGTAATACTGTGTGGCTCTGTTTGTTAAAAGCACTTTAAAAAGATTACTAACTTTATTTAGGACTCATCTCTACACTCTATTAGAGGCAATAAACAAAGAATTAAAATTGAGGAGAAAGTAATAGAGGTGATGCTAGAAATATTGCAGTGTTGTTTCAAATGCTACAACAAAATGCAGTGTATGGAATGTTGCATTAAATGGCTACAGACTCTTTAGGAGAGATAGGCAATCGATCAATGAGGGGAAACCTGTGGATGTAGTGTACCTTGATTTTAGCAAAGCCTTTGATACTGTCTCCCATAGTAAACTGGTGAAACTGGCAGATTGTGGCCTAGACAGATTTGCTCTGTCCTGGGTTAAGAATTGGCTGGATGGCCGAGCTCAGAGTGTGGTGGTGAATGGTGTCACGTCCAGTTGAAGGCCGGTCGCCAGTGGGGCCCCTCAGGGCTCACTGTTGGGGCTGATTTTATTCAACATCTTTATTGATGACCTGGGCAAGGGGATGGAATCCATTATCAGTAAGTTACGGATGACACCAAGCTTGGAATGAGTGTCGATCTGTCAGAGGGAAGGAGTTTTCTGCAGAGAGACATTGCCAGGCTGGATAGATGGGCTGAGTCCAATAATATGAGGTTTAATAAATCTAAATGCTGGGTTTTACAATTTGGCTGCAATAACCCCATGCAGAGTTATAGGCTGGGGATGGTTTGGCTGGAGGTTTGGCCATGCGGAGAGGGTCTTGAGAGTGCTGGTTGACAGGAAGCTGAATATGAGTCAGCAGTGTGCCCAGGTGGCCAAGAAGGCCAATGGCATCCTGGCCTGCATCAAGAATAGTGTTGCCAGTGGGGCTAGGGAAGTCCTTTGTACTTGGCATTGGTTAGACCACAGCTTGAGTTCTGTGTCCAGTTCTGGGCTCCTCAGTATGAGAAAGATGTTGAATTGCTGGAATGTGTCTAGAGAAGGGCAACAAGGATGGTGAAGGGGCTGGAGCACAAGCCCTATGAGGAACGGCTGAGGGAGCTGGAGTTGTTCAGCCTGGAGAAGAGGAGGCTCAGGGGTGACCTTATTGCTGTCTATAATTATCTGAAAGGAAGTTGTAATCAGGCGGGGGTTGGTCTCTTCTCTGAGGCTCCCAGTGACAGGACGAGAGGACACAGTCTTAGGCTGCGTCAGGGGAGGTTTAGGTTGGATATCAGGAGAAACTTTTTCACAGTGAGAGTGATTTCCCATTGGAATGGGCTTCCCAGGGAGGTGGTGGAATCACTGTCCCTGGATGTATTTAAGGATAGGTTGGATGATGAACTTAGTGACATGGTTTAGATGGTTTAGATGGTTTAGATGTTAGACTGGTGTTGGATAGGTTGTTAAGTTAGGTAAAGGTTGGACTTGATGATCTTTACGGTCTTTTCCAACCTTGTTAATTCTGTGTAATTCTGTGTGTGCAGGCAACAGTGGAAAAGGTGCTGGTACCAAAATGGAATAATATAATTTATTTGGAAGATATTCCAAGTGACGGTGGCATTCTGATAGAAAAGGGTAGATTTGGAAGAACCAGTAAGAGTTTTAAACCAGAACGAAATATGCCCATATAATTTTTTTGAAAAAAAAAAAGATCTTTCATACAGAAGATACAGTCTTTGCATTCTCTTATTTGTTAATTTCATGCCAGTGTTTCCATTAGACATTAAATGAAAAGCATACTTAAGAGATAATGTACACATTTTTACCCAATAACTCAACGTAGTTCAGCTGGAAGCACCACTAAGTCTTAGTGTGTTCTCTAGGCTGGAGACAGACGCTATGGACAGGTCATTGTGTAAACTTCAACCAGACCACTTTCAATATGTTGAAAGGACTATGCTGGTTTTTTATTTATGTAAATAGCAAACTTTTGGATTGCTGTATGCACTCCAAAGCTGATGGAATTAAGGAACTTACTTAGATTATGTGATGCCTTTTACTGGACTATAATGTATAATACATGGACAAAAATATTACTTTCATGAAGATAAAATATTTCAGTATCTTCAAGTCAGGATTGACCAACACTGATTCCATTCAAGCAACATTTTCCTACTGTCCTTTAGAAAGGCTTTCTCTTGCGTGGGCGTCCATCCTGCCTTAGGACAATCTTCTCAGCACAGAGCTAATTTCCAAGGATTTATTTGCAAGGTAGAATATGATCCAAATCCCACGTCTGCTCCTTTGAGGTGGTTTGTCTCAATTACTTGTGTCACACTTTAAAAGTTTTGTATTCATCAGAATCACAACCCTTGATAATCCATTCCAAGGCTGTGAAGATGGGAAATAGTTACTGAAGCACTGTGTTAGGCTTTCTGCAGTGACTCCAGTACAGTATGATGCAATAGGTAGAAGAAACTTCACTGAGACCAAGACTGTGACTAAAATACATTCCATATTCAGCAGTGTAGATCTTTTTGGCTGATCTGTGGGGGAAAGGACCATCTAGCAGATAAACTCAGTAGTGTCGGTGCTAGGGGAAATGGGTACTATACAACAACAAAAATCCTTAACTACTGTGCGCTCTGTGACATTTTATTGGATGCTTTTAGCTAAGTAATGGCAAAATATGCTTATTCTGTATTGTAAATCTGTCCCATGGTTTGGACTCATTTTGCGAGAATGTAGAAATTTCACTGAAAGTATGTCTACAAGAAAAATCATGGTTTGAAGAAAAACGTTTTGCCAAACTTTTCTGTTGGGCATGGCATGGAAAAGGAAGAGACTGAAACCATCCAAAATAAACTTAAGAGAGACTTAGTGAAGAGTCTAACCTTGTCCACTGCAAATGTACACATGCCTCACAGCATGTTTATTTTGAAGCAAGGTAGTCAAAATTGGATACTAAAAATAATTTCTCACTTGCTCTTTTCTAAGTTTTGGATACATGATTTTCAATGTCACATTGGACTGTATTCTCCCTCACAGTGTCTGGGCTTGGCAATCAGCAGGGGAAACACTGAGTTCTCACAAAAAAAGAAAAAAAAAAAGAGAGAAAGAAAGAAAGAAAGAAAGAAAGAGAGACTTCCTGGCCTTGAGAGCTAACAGCAGGCAGGAAAACACGACCAGTGCAGAAGGAATTTATAAGCATGCAGCTGCCAACTGCCTCAGCTCTTGTCTGAGCACGAACAAACTCAGAGGTTTTTTGAAAGGCTACAGCTAAGAGGCAGAAATGGCATGCAGCACATCCTTATTCCAGATTTGGCTTCCCACCTGTTACATTTTGAGTCTCTGCCACATAACATAATATACTCAGTGTTATGTCAACAAACTGTTGTAAGATTTTATTTGCCTGAGATGAGCAATCAATGAGTTTTACCTGAATGTCTTTCTGGGAAATGGATGAGATATCTTGAGTGAAAGTGCCTTTAAAAAATCAGCCTAAACCAGGTACCAAGTCTGGAAAATTTTAGCCTGAGTCATTATAGTTTAACATAATTTTAAGCTGCTGAAAATCAAAATTTATTAAGAATGTTGAGAAATTTCAAATTTAGATGGTGTTGCCACCACTATTATCAATAGATGTAAAAATTCAAAAACTACCTACAGAAAATGAGAGTCATATATTAGAATGTTTTTATATTAATATGCATATGAAGAAAGAATATAAAATGCTTCTTTCCCTATGTTTCGAAAGAGACAGAATCATACATTAGAAAGAAAAACAGGCATACTTAAGAAATTAAATTGAACAGAAGTAGGAACAACTCTGGGTTTATACATTCCCTTGACAAATCTCTTGAGTTTTTATGACTGCATAATCCAGCTTCTGTCAAAATTTTCTGCCATGGCATCTTTCAGACGATTGGTTTTGTGCATAGTTATTAGTGTGATGCTACTGGTGTCTTATTTCTGCAGGAATAAACTCAAATTCTTCTAGCTGAATGCTTATTGTTTCTTTTAAAAGGATGTAATTCGCACAGCCTAAGGGGAAAGTGGAGGATCCAGATTTAAAGACGATGTTTAATCTTTTGTACGTGCCAGGTGGTCTAGAAACTGGAAGTATATTGGCAGTATTTTCCAGTTTTATCGGGAAAATGACTAATAATATTCAAGTGTAGTACTTCCTGTTAACTAAGAAAAGCAATTAGTGGGATTTTCTTCACCTTTATTGGTAGGGTTAAATGTAATGCATGTAGGCCAACCCAGTTCCCATTCTGTGGAGAGAGTGTCTTGTCCCCACAGAGGCCAGGTTTGTATCGCAGAAGGGTTAGCCCTCCTGTGGAACTGCCTATTTCTCCCTGCTAATGTCTAGAGCAGGATCTATGTATGTACACCACGCACCCAAGTCAGGTGGCTACACACGAAGGAGATGCACTCTGTGTCTGTAATAATTGTCTCTCTTGCTGCAGAGATGAAGCTTATATAAACATGAATGTTTTGTTGTCTTCTCATCAACCACTAGCAGCTCATATTAATTTAATCCTGCCTTAAGACCAGGTTCTGAACCAATGTGACAGTAGTTAACTTGGTCTCCAACTATGAAGGGTCCGAGGGAACGCTTGTTCTCTGACTCTTCAGAGTTTTGAGTTTTTTAACACAAGCAGTTCCTGACATAACTACTAACATTAGCATAGCCGTACAAAATTGTCTAAACTTGCTTGTAAACTTTGTCCGAGGCTTCAGTCAGAAAAAAGCGATGTGAAGAAAATGTGAGAAAAAAGTGTGCTTTTGTGAGTAAAATGCTATATTTGAGTGTGGGGAAGTCTTAGAAATATGAATTTGTTCTTAATGTTCATGTGAAGCAACCGAAACATAGCAAATACATGAATATACTTAATCATTTCTTTTTGCTTGTTTCCAGACTCTGGAAATTAAATCTTCAAATTAAGTCCTGTAAACAGTAAAGAATCATATGCATTTTGTTCTTTCACCAGACAAGAAATGCTACTGCTTGTCTTCTTTCCAAGCTCCCTCTGTAGCTTATTCTTGTTTTGGATACTGTATATCAAAGGACTAAAAAGCTGTTCCTTCATTGATACCAGCCTTGATATCCCAAGAGTCAATTTTATTTTTTCCATCATCACTTTCAGATTTAATTCCAGTATTGAATAGCAATGGAGTTTCTTCCACAAGAAAGTCATGATCTCTAGCTAGGACCTCAGGCTTTAACTGTAGTTTAAAGAATTATGACACCTTCAGAAAGAAAGAAGTGTCATACTAGCTCTTGAGAGATTCTTGATGATTAAATCTCCAAGTTTCCTGCAGCCAGTGATCCATCTTTCATTCTCTAGAGCAAAAGAGACCTGTGACTACCTTCCTTAAATCTTGGTTAAGCAAGCCCTAAGTACACAGGCTGATGAACAAACATTATCTTGTCTCCCTTCTCACCATGTGACCACTGAAACACCGAGAAACACCTCTTTATTCTTCAGAACAAAGGCATTCTCCCTGATTGTCTTGCGGTTTGTTGGAAATATGGCAGCAAAGAGGGAAGGATTTCTTTTCACTTTCTTCTGAGGAGTTTTGCAAAGACCAGAAACACTTATAGGCGTAGTTTTGTTAAGATACTTCCCACCTTACTTTGTCCCAGGGATCTCTTTGTCCACTACTTGTCTTGTCATATGTAAAATGAGAAAGAAGTGATGTCTGTGCCTGATTCATTCTTTGAAATATATGCCACAACAGTGTTATAATAACCATGAAGTTTTTTTTCTTAAGGTGAGAAATCAATACAGAGAGGCAACTTCTAGATATTTCATCTAGAATAAGAATCCAAGGAGAAGGAAGATTAAGGGAAATGGGAAAATGAAGAACTAGGCTGTCACTTTGCCTCATGTTAGTTAATTGAATACAATTGTAAAAAGAGGCAGCTTTCAGCTCCAGGGTTCTTTTTGTGTGGAAAGCAAAGGTGTATTCCCTGATTCACTAAAAAATTTGTCCTTTATTTCATTTGGATTGTTGATTTCTCTGACATATTTTAAGCATCTCTTTCTAACTGCTGCTTTTTTCCATCCCAGACTCTGCCTGCCCTCCTCTGGTCTCTCCACACCTTCACAGGCAAAGAATAGAAATGCTGAAATATCTGGAAAGCAGAAAATGTTTTATGAAGAAAGAAGGTGGAAATAAAAAGAAAACTGGTTAAGGTAATAACACTGAATGCAATACCTGCCTTTACCTTAGTATAAGTAGTGTGAGACGTTTCTACCAAATTTAGGATCACTGGCCTGTTGGCTGGGCAGACCTTTTGTCTCTGTCCTTGTTCAAGCACCATAAAAGTTTCATGATGAATGACTTTGTGGGTGAGACGTCTACTTCAGAAATAACAACAAATACATACTTCTTGGGTCATGGTAAAGCACCTGTACATACCATCCTGTCTTTTTAGATTACCTTTCTAAATTTTAAGATGCATGCTAAAATTTATGGTTAAGAAGTTTGAAGAAAAATAAAAGTCAAACACCAATATTTACATGAAATCATGGAAGAGACTTTTTCTTTATTTGTGATGTTTTCTACTTCTCTGAGTGGCAGATAATTTCAAAAATTTGTCAATACATTTCTTAATTTTTTGTTCCTGTTCTTCCTTACCATGCAATATAGCTAGGCAAGGAAAGAGCAAGAGGGAAAGAATGAAGAAGTCTGCAACAATGGAGCACTTCTGAAAATCTCCCACCTAACTTGTGATGGCAAATAATGTTTCAAAGTAATCAATGCCTAGAATGGACTTACACATACAAGAAAAAGAGGATATATCTTAGTGATTCCTGTTAGTCTTCTTTAAATTTTAAAATCATTTGCTTAACTTATTCTTTGCATGTTGTTCTAAAATATTCACAAGTATCAGTGACATTCAGGGAGTTTCTACTGAACTGTTGGAAGATCTTTCATGACTGATTTGATCTGACTCACCGAGTCCTCCTCATAAGTGCAATCTTTGCTGTTCCCCAGAGATACACCCTTTCACAGGGAAAAATGTAAACCCAGCACTTTGGAAACGTTATGCAGGAAGATTTTGTAATGCAGTTAAGTACAGTGTAATGTGGCAGAAAACATTGCCCCCTTGATGCCAATAAAACCCTATCAAAGGATTGTAGAGTTATTTGTGTTGGAAAGGGCCTTAAACACCATCTAGTTCCAACCAAGGGCTGGAACACCTCCCACTAGACCAAGTTGGTCAGAGCCAAACTGGCCTAAAACGCTATTGGGGGTAGGACATCCACAACTTCTCTGGGCAATCTGTTCTAGTGTCTCACAACCTTTAGAGTAAATAATTTCTTCCTAATATGCAATCTAATTCTATGTTGTATGCTATTTAAATTTAAAACTGTTATCCCTAGTTTACCACCATGCTTCCTAGTAAAGAGTCTTTCTCCATCTTTCCTGAAGGTCCCGTTTTAGTACTGGATGGCCACTATAAGGTCTCTCAAGAACCTTCACTTCTCCAGGCTGAACAACTCCAGCTCTCTCAGTGTGTCCTAAAAGGAGGGGTGCTGTATCCCTTTCATCATCTTCATGGTCCTCCTCTGGACCAACTCAAGCAGGTCCATGACCTTCTTGACATGACACCAAAATGCTAACTTGAGGTCAGACATAATATTTTACTAAGAAACAGCATGAAGTAATTGATAGAATCCTAAATCTGCAGTAACTGTAGTACACTTCATGCCTAGCTGGCATGCACACACCTCAATACTAGGTATCTTCATCTTAAACTGAGTCCTTCTCTGAAGAGCAAGTTTAATAAAATAATGTCATATTTCAGCAAAAGTTGCCAGCTTTTCCAATATCTGAAGTTGATAATTTGTTAAATCATCCTTTAGAATTTTTCTAGGCTGAAAAAATTTGTGTCTTAAACCTTTGAACATATTACTCAAGCAGTTTCTTTCCAACAAAGGACCATGAACTTTCCAACAAAGGCAATTTCTTTGTTTTGCACTTTTACATATAATTTCACATTGATGTGGTCATAAATTAAATATCTACAAGTGTTTCCAATATTTTCTGATTAAACTTTGTTATTTTTAGCTGCATATAAAGGTTGGCAACCAGTTTAAATCCTCTTTTATATGTCATACAAACTACAATGCCAGTGTCTAACTAGATAATTTATAATTTAAGATACATTCTGGTGATGAGGCACATAAGTAAATTTCCCATTTATTTGTATGAATCATCAGTTAATACTGTAACATCTTAATTTCTCATCAACTAATCATGTGATTATTGGTTTGAGATATTCACAGTGGCAAAAGGTTTTGAGAAAGATGAGTAGTCAACCTGTTTTTAAAAAACAGCTGTTTTTCCACAGTAGAAAGGATCTTGTGCTGGTACTCTGTGTGACAAGGATCACAAAAATTTCTGCTGTCATAAAGAAAGAAAAAAACACCTGCATTTTCAAACTCATATCCATTTAACTGACTGCTATTTTAGTAAGCTTCTGCAGTATGTCTTTTCAGTTCAGTCACTAAAAATAATTTAAAAAATAGGCATGGAGGAAGGAGAGGAAAAGACAGTGGAGAAAAGTAAAAATGATGGGTTTTCCTGTTGTAGATTTCCTCATTTAGTTATCAAAGACCTCCGTTACACTGAAATAAATAACTGCTTTGTAATTGTTTCTCCTTTCTGTCAGCAAGTACGCAAGAAGGAAGTACAGTGTGCAGCTGAACAAACAGGGAAAAAATTGTATAAGTGAAAATATACCTTAAACTTGTTCAGAATGGTAACTGAGACATTCCCCATGTGCTCAAACCTGGTACTGAAGCCAATGGGACTAACTGTTGTGTGAGACCTGAAGAACTAGGCTATTAGAATCACACAATCATGGAATGATTTGGGTTGGAAGGGACCTTAAAGGTCTAGTTACAACCTCCCTGCCATGGTGAAGGACACCTTCCACTAGAAAATTGACATGTATTTCTTACTGCAATGGACATGGACATTGGGAATAAAGTTTATGTACTAGATTAACTGTTACCTTCTGCAACTTCTTGCTTATTCTGCTAAAAACAGAAAAATTTTCAAGCCTTCCCCAAGGAACCCATTTAATTTGAAATATGGGCTATTCAATTCATATTAGTTTAGAGAGAATTTTCAAGATACTCTCATTAGCTGATGTTCAACAGTTATTCTTTACTTAACCTTTTACTCTGAGCATTCCCCTCTGTGAGACTGACAACTGCTCTAAGAATGAAACTGGCCCATTTTTAATGTCTCACATACCCAACTAGAGTAGACAGGAAACATTGGATGATTGGGTTTACTAGTTGTGTGTACTCCACTTTCACCCTATTTTCTTTCTACCTAAAATTCACCCTGTGTTTTTCAATCAATCTTCCTACTTGTTTCCTCTCTGAAGGCTCAGATTTGCATCCAGTGAAGTCAGCACGAATGTTATATGAGAAAGTTTAAGCCTCTAGACTGTGATTTAACAAGGTACTTAAGCACATGCCTGGCTTAGCACACAAGAGCCTTCTCACTGAAAGCAGCGGAAAGATTGCTACTGGCCTAATTGGGAACAAGAGTGATCTATGAACCATTAAGCAGCTGCCGAATTCCACTGCAGCAGGGACTATATTTCAATGATAGGTTGGGTGTGAGCTCTGTGAACAGTTTATGATGTGCTTGGGAACCTTAAGAATCAAAGCACCTCTCTTACCAACTGCACCCAGCCATGGAATTTACCAGCCTAGACAATATATCTTCTGGTCCACGGACACCAAAAACTTGTTAAAAGGAAAAAAGTATTTTGCAGAACAAATTGAGAATGATATCTCCCCATACTTCAGGGTAATCAGTGCAAAATATTTGTCAAGATTCTCAAGAAGAAATGTAAATTATTTTATGTGTCTCTCTATCATGTGCCAGAATTGGATTTTAAAGCACCTCCTTGTGCATACACATCCATGCATGCATGCATGTTTACTTATAGGATATGACACGTACGTCTCCTTAACCTAGCATGGCAAGTCTAGGAGTACTATTTCCGAGTTTGCGCTGACCTTTGCCTTCTGATGTTCTAGAAAGGAAGCAATTACGAGCATTTACCAACAAATGCTTGGAAAAAATGCAAGGAATTTGTGCTATGAAAGCCAGAATTTTAGCAAAGACTGATGCATTCATCCACAGACACTATCTTATCTTATTCTTCCCATTCCTGTAGGAGGTGTTTGATGTGTAGGTGAGTGTAATATAGGCATAGATACATTATGCAGTCTGTAGGTAGAAGGCTCTGACTTATGTGAGAGACAAAACAGTGGAGGATTCATTGTGTGATGTTAAATAGGAAAAGATAATGCTCATTTTTGTAGGTTAGTGCGATCCTCCCACTGATCTTTATGCTTAGGTCAATTTATGGCCCATTTAAGACTATGAGATTCACGTTCCTGAATTTTATTTGTCTCTTACCTAGTGTAAAGGATCATAATCCATGACATGCCAAGGAAAACATCTAGTGCACTAGGTCACAGTTCAATGAAGGAGTTGTATTGCTCTCCTTGGACTACACTGACTCTTACCTGGAGGAAAACGTGAAACCATGGCAGTGTCAGTGCAGCATCCTTGTTCTGTTCTATCCCAGGATGTGACTTCATGCTGCAAACACATGATGTGCATCCCAAGGCCAGGCGATGTGAGTCTTACACCAGCTGCACAAGTTCCATGCTAGGAGTATACAATAGGATGGCTCCTGGGATTCATCTAAAACTGCTTTCCTGCAAATGTGGTGTGGACTACTGGCCATCTAATTCCCACTCTACTTCCAACTGAGTTAAACTTTGAGTTAAGCGATTTGGAAATGCTGTCATACTGTTATTGCTACTACTTACCCTTAGCACCCTGTATTGGTTTTTCTGTGGCCAGGTTTTGGTAGCAGTGGGGGGGGGGCTGAGGGATTGGCTTCTTCGAGAAGCTGCTGGAAGTTTCCCCCATGCCCAGGCTGGGCCCGCTGCTGGCCAAGGCCGGGCCAATCAGTAGTTGACAGAACGCCTCTGTGATAACATATTTAAGAAGGAAGAAAAAAAAAGTAGTTGGAAATGAAGATGGCTGCCGGAGAGGAGCAGGGTGAGAGCTTGTGAACAACAACAACGCAGACACCAAGGTCAGTGAAGAAGGAGGGGGAGGAGATGCTCCTGGCACCAGAGCTGAGATCCAGCTGCAGCCCATGGGGAAGACCATGGTGAAGCAGCTGACCCCCTGCAGCCCATGGAGGACCACAGGAGTGCAGAGATCCACCTGTAGCCCGGGAAGGAGCCACGCCGGAGCAGGTGGACGCTGGGGAAGGCTGTAGCCCGTGGGAGACCCAAAGTGAAGCTGGCAGGGGACTGTAGCCTGTGGGGAGAGGAGCCCACTTAGAGTAAGATTCTCCTGTTAGGATGCGTGGCTCGTGGGGCCCACGCTGGAGCAGCCTGTGCTTAAGAGACTACACCCTGTGGAATTTTCAACCATGCGGCAGCAGTCTGTGAAAGGCTGCTGCCCATGGGATGGACTCTCGCCGGAACAGTTTGTGAGAGGAACTGTATCCTGTGAGGGATTGACCCCATGGAATGCGGCTGGAAGGACTCCTCTCCCCAAGCAGCGGCTGAGAACAGCAACTGACCACAGCAACACCTCCCCCCCCACCTCGCCTTTTTCCCTTGACCGCTGCGGGAGAATAGGTTGGATGTAAGAAGGAGGGGGACTGGGAGGTAAAATGTGTCTTTTAGTGTCTCACTCTTAGCTCTGATCTTGTTAGTAATAAATTTGATTATTATTCCCACATAGAGTCTTGTTTTGCCTGTGACGGTGATTAAGAAAGAATCTGCTGTAGTCGTTATCATGAATAGCGAAACCTCTCGTTATATTCTCTCTCTCCTCTATAGCTGGGCATGGGGGAGTGAGAAGGTGGCTGTAGTGGGCCCCTGGCACTCAGCCCGGGTTAAACCACTACACACCCTAAAAGGTTGTAGTCTAAACCAGTCATTCACCAGTCTCTACCTTACCCATTGAAGATTGGTCATGCAATGTACACAAAAACATGTTATAGTGCTGAGCAAGAGAGGCTGCTGTGCTTCCAGAGGGTCACATAAGATACTGTGACCATAAATAGGCTATTTTTCTTCTCAGAAATTTAGCACCCTGTGGTTATTTATCTAAGATCTGTGCACTGTGTCTGGAAAGCAAACTTACTTCATTTACACTTGTAGAGTTGAGGTCTGTGTGTCATTTATTTTAAATCAACACAGGAAAGCAGCTGAAAAGAATTTCTAATTTAGGCTTTTCACACTAAACTTTTACATTAATATTTTCATCCCTTCTTGGCTACATAATTTGGCACTATGACTGATGACACCTGTAAATACCTCTTACCACAATGAGGAACCTCTACAAGACACCTCCCTGTTTGTGTCTATGGTTCTAAAAATGCCCATGGCAACGTTGTAAGCAGACTGAAAAGTCACTTCTCTTAAAGAAGATGAGACGAAACTTCCAACAGCACTAAAAGGCATGCCGATGCAGCAATTTCAAAAGCATCACATAAATGCTTAGGCAGGCTTATTAAAAAGAAGAGTTCTGTGTTATCTTGAAATGAAATGAAACCCACCTTTAAAGGGTTACACTTTGACACCAATGGACACGAATTGCTCATTGGTCCAATAACTTGTATCTGGAAATTACTGAAGTGCTTCTTCTAGTTTGAAAGTCAAGAGCTGGAGGAGAACAGAAAGATCACTGGCCTCAAAAGTGTATGTAATTTCTTCAGAATGGTTAAACAAAACAAAAAAAAGCTGTCTGCAAGCACTGTGTTTCATTATTGGGAACAGCATCAGCCATCAGCTGCAGGAGGCTGTGGTCTCAACCCCCAAAGCAGAGCACTGACTGATTTAGCCTTTCTCTTAAAGCTTTGCATAAAATGTCAAGTGCTTTAGACTGTAGAAATTGTTCAAGGAAGTCTGTCAAAAATTTGGAGGGTACACCTAATATTTACTTACTGGGTGAAGAAAAGGCTAATATTAAAAGGCTAATTGACTTTACAACTTTATAATTTAGAAGGGATAGGATATAAGGTATGAAAGAAAATATATTTACATGTAAGGATAGGAAAGCAAGGGGCTATAAACTCAAAACAATTTCAAGTGTCTGGGCAAAACGCAAGCAAAGTCTTAAGAGTGATGCAAACTTACCATAGACAAAGGCAACTGTCCAGCTGGGCTCCTCTACTGCCTCACCAAGAGGAACACCAAGAGAATTAATAGAGCATCCTGCTGCATCTTCCCAGTCACCCAAACTGCTTTGAGAAATGTGTTTGCTCATTTCCTCACTTTTCCCAATGTATTACCTAGTTAATCCTCCTCATAGTTCTTCAGCCAGCCTTGTGTATTCCCAGAGGGCCATAGCTGAGAGCAGTTGGGTATGTTGAATTGTAAGTGCTGAAAATCTGTTGTTTCTCTGGCTTGCCCTCAATTTCTCAGGCTGCCTCTGATCACTATTGCTCAAGTTTTGAGGCAGAATATTTTATTTCTGCAGCATGTCATGTGCTCTTATTTTTAACTTGTTTGGCAATTCCAATTTGTGTTTGTTTCTAGTTTAACTAATTTCTTTATAACTGCATCTGTTGGGTTGGGCCTCAGTTCAGGAAAAACAGTGACTGGATTTTATTGTTTATGAATTCTCTAAGTGTATGGCTCTTCACAGATAACTAGACAAAGTCACAATTTCAAAATGCTATTGCTAGATGACTTAGGCTCTGTTCCAAAAATAATTAGGCACTTAGAAAACTGATTTTCTATGAAAATCAAGAGTATGCAGGAGACCTTTGCCTTGAGATCTCAGGCTAAGAAAATGAATGTATGAGTATTTGGAATTTTACTCCTAACTATGATTCAGTAAAGGCCATCTTGTAACCTACTCATTACAATTAGTCCCATTAAACTATGTTTACCTCACCATGAGTGAACTGGGTTATGACCTCAGTGGGACACAAGTAGTGAGTAATTGGAACAGATGGATGGGATGTTAAAAGAGGGATATTATTATTGTATATGACTGTTATCTCAGGGCCTACGTTTCTTCCTGTATCATCAGCCAGGCAAATATTATTACTGTTTCAAGAAACTAATAGAAGTTAAGTTGGCTGGGTTTGCTTATATGGCCCCATTTTTCATTTGTTTATCACTTTGCTAAAGTATAGTTACTTGGACTGAAATTGTTTAATCTGTTCCAGTTTCTGTGTGGATACATTTTTTTGTTTTTCTTTCTTTTTGGATTATTTGAAACTGTGACACGGAGAAGTTCGTGGGGTATGCAGATGGGGTAATACCTTTTTCTTCACCCAAGAGGTCTTCTGCTGGGAAGCCATTTTGATGAGAGGCTTTGGCCTTTATGCCTTTGAAGCAAGGAGTTGAAATTTGTCAAAGGATGGATTTGCTACATAATATCTTTTGCTGTCTTTGTAACAATGTGGCCAAATCATATCTGTCTGGAAAAAATAGTTTTACACAAGCTGAGATGTTAAACATCAGGGGAATCCATTCCCTGTCTTGACAGTACAGGCCTCATCCCAATTGTGAACAAGGACAACCTGTTACCAGAGCTGCAACTGTAGCAAGACTTCTTTAGAATTGATCCTCCTCTTATCTCGCTCCTTGGGACTGTGGTGGCAGTAGCCATGGCAAATTAGAAGAAGTTGATTATCTCTTCTATCAGAGTTCCTTCTCCTGAAGTCACCACTGGGACTGAGTACAGCTGGACCAAGGACGTGAGTAGTGATGAGAACAAACTCTCCAGTACCTCTGTCAAGGGGAATCGATAAATCTCACTAAGAATGCGAGAGCTACTTTGGAGATTCATCCAGAAAACAATCTGTTTGCCAAAATCAATGTATACTTAACATCAAAAGACCTAAAGTAATTTTTGCCATATTTAGTTTTCCATCTAGTGTGTGACATAGTGCTTTACAAACTAGAACTCTCAGATCAAAAATGTCTCATTTTTACAGCACAATTCATCATTACTCTCTTAAGAGTGAAAGAAGAAAATGGACACTCACCTTTCAGAATTTCGGGGATGACATGGTCTGCAGCATTTGCTTCTGTTTGCTGGAGTTTTGCCAGCTCATCAAAGCTAACATCCCTTCTTCTGCAAATAAATGCCAAGGGATCTTTAATTTGCTAAAATGATCAGCAGTCATGACCTTGATTTTCACTTAATCTGAAAACAGCACAATGTCCCTTAGCACATTGCTAGAATACTGGCATTGTACCAATGGAGAGAATATAGTGCCAATTACTAAATCATACACTTCCTGCAGCTTCTTCAACATTTCAAGTGGAGTTCATCTCAACAGCTGGAGAAGGTTATTGTAGTTTCTACAGCTTGTAGTAAGGGAAGTCATGCTTTCTTTGGAAATTATTTTGTAAAGCCATTTCAGAGCTTTTGTATTTGTTCACTCGAACGTTAATACAGCAAACTCTAGTGGTCAGTATGGTGCAGTGGAGAGAAGTAAAAAAGGCAGTCCCAAGCTATCCTGTGTTATGATTTATTACCATTCACAGGTGAAAGTCTGACTCCACCCTTTGTGCTGTTCTTTTACACCACTGACTGCTGTTCTTAGTATAGCTCTTTAAAATAACAGCTGCACCAACAGTGAATAAAATCTGAGCAAGATGTTTGCAGAAGTCTCAATGAGGTGTTCTAAAATCTCTGCAGGTAGTGATAGGACCACTATACTAGCAACATTTATGAGTATGCCTGCAGCAATGCTCCATTCCCACATCTTCCAAGAATAGATGTGAAAGTTCCAACCTTGCGAATCAGTTCATCCTTGCTTTAGGTAGTAAGTTAAAATTAACAGAATTTAACCACTTCAAAGTATGTTTTGATATATCTCTCATCTTCAGGTACTAATCAGTGCATTACAGCAACATAGTAAATGCTGAGATGAGTACTCCTTAAAACAGCTAATTGCTTGTCCTGCAGGAAAGACGTCTCACTGTCAGCAAAGGGTGCAGCAGGGAGCAGAATGCTGTGGTGGAATTGGACACAATAGGAACATGCTGCCAAGGCCAACTTCATGGCTTTTCACAAAGACTTGTGACCCATTTAAACAGAGTTCTGTTTGGTTTTGATTTTTACTGGCAGTGCTAAAGTGAAAAAAGAAAAGAAGGCTATAATGAAAGCCAAATATTCCGATCTAAATAAGTAAAATTCTGTCCAAGTCAACAGAGTGAGACTGGCTTAGTTCAGAGCCAGACATCTATATAGATAACAATGTAGCTCTCTCCATACCTATAATACATCTCATGGAAGAAACAGCAGTAGATTGTCATGGCACTGTTAACTAGAGTCTGAATGTGATGATTCCACAGTGGTGTTTTAGTTCCTTATATGCCCAGCCTGAACAGTGCAAGACCAGTTCATTTGGGGAAGGATAAACAGGGATGGAGAGAGGAGTGGGGGTGGGGATGATACAATTTCCACCTATTTTGCTGGTTAACAGCTAGTCCCTGTTCTCACCAGCACTGCAGTGCAGGGCCTGTTTTCCATGGTGTCTGACTTCCAGCACAGGTGTGACCAAGCACACATTTAAATTTCTTAGTGTTTCTGCTCCACCCTTGAACAATTTCTTCCCATGAAATCCCACAAGAACCAGTAAAATTTTTCTAAGCATCTCCTGAAGCCTCAAAGCACCGCTGTGAGTAGGAGAGGAAAATATTTTGATGCCCAGTTTATAGACAGAGAAATGGAATTTCTTAAATTACTTACTCAGCCTCATTGTAAAACTAGTCTTACATGAAAAATAAGTTAGAATGAGCACACAAATATTTTGTCTTCCTGTATTTATTTCCATACTTCTCTTTCTTTCAAGAGACTCTACATTATACTTAAATAAACAACAAATATGATTAAAGTAAGTGGTTCAGTTAATGTTTTCTGGAACATTATACATAGAGACTGCTTTCAAGTAAGAGTCAACTTCTTTCTCTCTCTCTCTTTTTTTTTTTTTTTTTTTTTTTTTTTCTGCAGTAAGCCTCCATTTCCTGCTTTCTTTGAAAAATTGTACTACGAATTATAAACAAGAGGTCACATATTCTAGCACTCAGCGGGAGTGGCCAAACCTGCAAAATGTGTTGCTCTTTAAAGTAACATCTTGCATGTTCCATTTCACACATGGTCTCCGGAGCTAATAGGTCATGTACAAATACAATGGTGGTCTCTCTTGACCACAAGAGTTTCTAAATCACTGTGTTTAGCATTCTCTCCATTTGTGTGACTTATTCTGGTCACATACCATCACAATTCACACCCCTCTCCCCTCAAATGTGAGATTAATTGGTTCACAGGTCTTTGCATGATCGCACGTAATTCAGTTTTAGTTGTTATTAATAAATAGGAAGATGGTTTAGTGATGGACTTTGCAGTGTTAATTTAGTGGTTGTACTCAATGTTCTTAGAGGTCTTTCACAAGATAAATTATTCTATGATTTTACATCTGCTATAGGTCAGATCAAGTGCCCATCTAGCCCAGTGGCCTTCTGCTAGTAATGTCCATGCAAGGAATGGTTGAAGAAAATGAGAAAAGGAGAAATACACTGAGTCTGCAACATCCCAGCTTCTAGGTTAAATGCGTATTTGTGCAATTTTATGATGTGAGCTGTACAGCACTCAGAACCATAGGTATGGTAAAGGAAGGTTATAATGAGAAGTAATTTTGATTGGTATTTTCAGTTCCTACTGTGTCAAAGCTGAACATGAAAATGATTGATTGGCTTAGAGGAAAGAATGGAATTCACCAGTGTTCAGGTCTCTCCTTTCCATGAGGTTTTGTAGGTACAGGGGATTAGTAACTGGAAGACTAGAATTGCAAGAACTAAGAATATCTGTGCAGATTAATAACAACTACAGGGGTTTTTTACCCAGTATTGATGTATGCTTAAATCTTAACGTAGGGGAAAATGAAGACTGTCTTTTTTTTTCTTTTAACTTCAAGTTTTTAATTTCAACAATGTATTTAAATGATAAATAAATCACTACAAACTACTTTTGGGTCAAAGATTTCTAGCACCCCTTTTTCTGAGGGCTTATATGTATAAGCTTTGACTACCTACATACTGCCTGAGCACTGAATGTCCCCACATAGGCCAGTATTGATCCTGGTGTCTTGTAGCAGCTTGGAGGACTGGTAACATTTGCAAACGAAAAGGCACATGGACCTCAGCAGATTGGTCTCTTGCTTTGAGTTTGGTGTCAAAAGAATTGAAAAACATGTTAAAAATGCAAGTGAAACCAAGTTGACATCAAAGCACCAAGGTCGGGTCTATTCTTATGCCTTTTTTTCTGCAATATTTAGTGCTACATACACAGGGAAAGTTTGCATGATGTTATTGCAAATTCAAACCCAGTTATCAGATCAAATTGTACATCTGCTATGCAAGTGTGATAATGATAAGATCATGACCATCCCATTTATGGTTTTTCAAGCTGTTTGTATGTTTTGGGGTTCCCATATAGTACACTCTAGATTCACAGCGGGGCTTTCATGCATTCACTGTAACAAAGAAATTGTTCCCAGCACGAGATTTCTAAAAGGCCTCAAGTGATATCAAGGAAAAAGTTTATAAAAGGTGTGTATCAAAGAAGTTCAAGTCTGGTGAAACTCCAGATATCTAGTTTTAAACCAAATGACACAAACAGGGTAAAAATTTTACCCATGTAGTATTACTGAAAATCTGGCTATTGACTTCTTGTAAATCTTTCAGGAGATAAGAGTATTGATCTAGTAATCTGATTTCCTTGTAGTATTTGATTTCCTTTACATCTCTCTTGATAAAAGCAACTCTTCCAGAAAGGAAGCCCTTTATTTGAGAACTTTGAGTTGAGAAGAAGTCATTGCTTCCTTGTCAAAATACTGTATTTGTTCAGCACCACTACTGTTCAGAAGTGTCCACTATTTTTCTTCTGATTTTGTTCAGTATCAGTTTCTTTTACAGTGACTTTACAAGAGCTTCTTTGGACACAGGTTTTCTCTCTACAAGGAATTCTAGGTTGGAATTGCATTCTTTCTCTAAACATTTTCTCTATGTTCTTTCTCAAGCCAGTATCTGTCACCACTCTCTTTTTATCACAACACAAATTGCTTCTATATATCATATCTGCATCTGTTCTTTCTGTAGAAAGCCAAGAGATAATGACAAAGGCCTATCGATGTCCCTTAAAAACAAGCACCATTCTCCTTGTTTCTAGCCTGACTTTCTAACACAATTGATCTGAGTTGTTAAAGCTCAATTCAAGTGCTAAGTTGACTACATTTAAAGTAACCTATAAGTGAAAAATTATACTTAGTGGCTTGAGTTTTCAGATCCACTCTTCTATCCACAGGAGAACTGGATTAAGTGGTATGGGCTGCAGTTTTCTCCTCTGCTGTGGAGGGAACAGTGCTACAATTCAATCTTCAGTTATTTGCTCTTATTTAAAACGGACGTGCAGAAGTCCTTGAATACAGAATATCAGCATAAACAGGTCCTCAGAGTCATCACAATGCTCAACATTATAGATGTATAGCCAATGATCTAATTTCTACTTAATTGGGAAAAAGAGAATTTTTGAAGTTTAAACTTCACCTTCAAAGCAGTGGGATAATAGTCTCCTTGAGAGATAAAATTATAGAAAATCTTTTAAGTTTAGATTTATTTTGTATGGTAGTTTCCTAGATAGATCAGACATTTCAACCTTTTTTAAAATGTTCTGTATTTTTTCCTCTGACATATTGGCCAAACAAAGGCTCATGAAACAATTATGAGTTTACAAACTGATCAAAGAAGTTGATTATTTTTTTAAAAAACAATTTGTCTGTAAGATGTCAAACTGGCTATAATTTCAGTGTAGCTTGAATATTTATGCTTGTTTAGAGAATAGTAATTTTGTGTTTGATCTCCAGTGAATTCCATGTGAATATTTTACAGTTTTAATGAATATTGAGCATTTCTGCTAGCAGTAGTGCCTGAAAGATACTCATTTATAACTCCATACCATGTTGCTCTTTACAGCATATAAGTTTTATGAAATCCAGAATAGACGAAGTGTGATAATCTCTGATAGATGATGTGAAATAATGGCATGATGCTGAGTAATCTGATTGACAGTCTGAAACAGTCAATCAAGTAGATAGATGTCTGTATTTTTCTTTTTGTTGAGGGAATGCGGCAATGCAGCTTAAAAAACGGTTGGTTAAAATAAAGTGAGTAAAATTTTGTCATTAAAAATGTAAGACTGGATTGTTGAAACACTGGAAAAATATGTATAGATTTTATGGAACTGTTGTTGTTCAAAACAGCAAAATAAAGCTTGTGAGTTGAAAGTGAACCATTTGAATTTCAGAATTGTAGTGTTTTTCCTAATTAATTTAAATAAAATTTTGATAATAGTAAATTTAATAAGAGTATAATAGCATAATATATATAGTATATACAGTATAATATATAGCAGTATAATAATATAATAGAATATAAGAGATAAAGATAAATTTATTAAGTTTCAAACTGCAGTGAAACATGGTTCTGCATTGAGTTAATTTCTTTTACAAAGTTGTTCTTGTTTTTTTTCATTATGATTAATAATAAAGTTATCAGAAACTTTCAAAACAAAAATTAAATAAAAACCTAAATATCTCCTCGATTGTAACACTGAGAAAATTTATCATGAACCAAACAATATATGTTTATGTCAGGTTACTGCCAGAGAAATAGATTTAATGTACAATGCATAATAGTGTGTGGGTATTTGTGAGCAAGGAAACGATTAGCTCACCAATTACAACTGCTTAATGAGGTTTTTTAAAACGTCCGTTGTCATAATATTTATCGTAGGAACTGTTTTTGTTCACAGATTATTTAAGAATAGTTTTTAGTATGTTAAAAGTTATTTACTAATGTATTTTTATGTTTGAAGAATAACAGGTTTCCTCATACTTCCAAGAGAAAGGGACTAGATCTATGAAACACACTAACATGGAGCATTTTAATATTGACTATGGGTCTTCTCTTTTATTACACATGTCCTCTGTTTACAGGATTCTATGTTGAAACACTTATAATAACACTACTGCTTCTTTTTTCAAAGTCAAGCACCTAAAACATCGATGATTAATCCTGGCGCAATCATCCAGAGCACTTTGTCCAGATGCTTATGTTCTTTAGACAGCCAGTAGAGAGAAACCATTGCCTCTGGAAGACAGGACCGAATGTCTAGAAGTGTAGACAAGGAGGTGCTCAGAGTTATCAACCGCAAATGGCAAGTAGCATGTGCTCATTGACTGTCCCCATGACTCAAGACTCAATACTCAGTCACTGCAGCCCTCTTCTGAGGTTAAGTTCTTCTGAGGTTAAGTAGCCTTCACATTCACACTCCCACTGTGTAGAAGCGATGTGACACCAGTCTCCTCTTCTTTCATGGTAGCTTAACACCTGCTACCATTGCTACTATAAAAAGGAGACCTTGTGTACACAGGCATGTGAGTGTGTAACTCCAGCACCATGGGCTGGACCTCACCACTAGGCTGGTTTATATTTGAGAGAATCAGAGGAAGCAGAACTACTTCCATATCTCTCGTTGAGGTTGATTACTCAGATTGCATGGACAAGATTTGAAGCAAATGAGAATTTGGAAGGGTAGAGAGAAGAAAGCATGGCATTCTGGTACCTGAAATTTTATACATTCAACGGGCATTTGATAAGAGACAGAAACTGTGGGAACTAGAGGATATACTTGTATCTGAGACTGTTGACCAAAAATCTTGGTCCTATGGAGCAAAGTTAACTACTTGTAATGGTAAGATGGAGTTACAGGATGGAAAAATTCAAAGGTAAAATGACGTTGGAGAATGCAAGTGAAGAAAGAAAAGAAAAAAAGAAAAAGAGGAGAGGAGAGGAGAGGAGAGGAGAGGAGAGGGACGAGAAGGAAAAGAAGAAAAGAAAGAAGAAAGGAAAAACAAAAGGAAAGGAAAAAGAAAGAAAAGAAAAGAAAAGAAAAGAAAAGAAAAGAAAAGAAAAGAAAAGAAAAGAAAAGAAAAGAAAAGAAAAAGAAAAGAAAAGAAAAGAAAAGAAAAGAAAAGAAAAGAAAAGAAAAGAAAAGAAAAGAAAAGAAAAGAAAAGAAAAGAAAAGAAAAGAAAAGAAAGAAAAGAAAAGAAAAGAAAAGAAAAGAAAAGAATAATTTCACTTGGAAGGGTGATACAATGACCATCTAGTCCAACTGCTTGACCACTTCATGGATGACCAGAAGTTAAAGTATGTTATTAAGGACATTGTTCAAATGCCTCTTAAAAAACCAGACAGGCTTAGGAGCATCGACGCCTCTCTAGGAAGCCTGTTTCTCCACACCCTCAGTAAAGATCACTGCACCTCAGCACCTCCCTTTCCCATTCTCCTCCTCAGGAATCTGTACAGAGCAATGAGGTGACCCCTCAGCCTCCTATTCTCCAAGCCCAGAGCCCTCAGTCACTCCTCACAGCGCATGCCTTCCAGTCTTGTCACCTGCTTTGTTGTGCTCCTCTGGAGGCGTTCAAGGGCTTTCACATCCTTCATGACTGGTAGTGCCCAGCATTGCTCACAGGGCTCCAGATGAGGCCTCACTAGTGCTTAACACAGTAGGATAATCCTCTCTTTTGCCCAGCTGGTCATGCTGTTTGATGCACCCCAGGATGGAGTTTGCCCTCAGGGCTGCCAGGGCGCACACACTGCTGGCTCCTGGTGGGCTGCTGCTGACCAGCACCCCCAGATTCTTTTTTGCAGGATTGATCTTCAGTCACTGCTCTCCCAATTTATACTTATGCCCAGTGTTATTACATCTCAGATGTAGAATATGGCATTTGCTCTTGTTAAATTTTATCGTTACTCAAAGCTCCAACCTATCAAGAACCTTCTGCAAAGGGAAATACCTCCCAGTCTAGTATCATCAGCCATCTTTGGTAACAGTGCATTCTATTACCTTTTTGGGTTTTCTACTTCCTCTTGTTGCTTTGAGGAATGTAACCCTTTATTTTGCCTTAGTCTGTTGTGGTTAGTGGAGTTATATTGATCTATATGCAGGAGAGAAATTGTTAAAATTAACTGTAATGCTTCGTGCAATATCTGGGAGAAGCCATGAATCATTTACCAAATGTAAGTAGAGTACAGCTAGCTTGATCTGGAACATACCTGTACCCTGCTATTTCAGGTAAATAAGTTTTGTGATGTAGTTTGCTGGACCTGTGACTGTGGAGAAACACTATTGTCTTGATTTGAACTTAGCAATGACTTATTTTTAGAAGAATCCTAAAGTTTCTTTTCCACGAGTACTCTTCTTCCTGTGAATTTAGTGAGGATTTAAGATGGGAATTTTCTCCTTCTACTACAGTTTTGCACATAACAGTGTTTTTGATCTGAGAAAAAAAAATATTTAAGAAAAGCATGAGAGGAACATGACAGTGTGACTATTAACTTCTTTCTTGCTAGGAAATAGTTTGTTGTACTCAAGATCCTAAAAACAAAGTCAATCCATTGAGAAAGGTGATATAATAAAATCTAAATCTCTTTCCTGCTTTCCCCAGTATAAATTATACCATTGCTTGCAGAATAACAATCTGTATCTTAATATGGGAAAAAAAGACCCCCAGCACTGGAAGTGCATGTTCTCTTGCTCAGTTCAGACACTTTAACAGACAAAGATGCTCAAAGGCTGAACTGATGAGTTTCTTTGGCAATGATCATCCCACAACAACATTTCATTAAGTGGTGTGGGGGATTTCCTCTTTACTTCCTCTCCAGGCTTACTCACAGATCCCACAGATGCAGATCTCTCAAAAGACAGCATTTTTTTCCCCTTCCCAAAGCTCCAAGAATTTAAAGATTCCTTTTAGAAAAATAAATTTCCCTTTTATTGTGACTTAGACTTATTCAGTTTGACGCAGCCTATGCAAACACACATGCAGCTTTAAATTAGCATTTGTGAACAAGCTAGGTTTCTTTGGTTGTTTGCTGAGACTTGGCAGTTCATTTCCTTGAGGAAAAAAGATTCGTGTCTATTTATGGTTTGATTTTCAGACATGCTGAGTACCTCCTGTGGACTTTGAGAGCTGTTCCTCTGAAAAATCAGGTCACTGATGTGATAATGGAAGGAGAAAGTACAAGGAAAAAGAAGGGCTCTGATTTTCAAACACAAGTGTTCATATGGTTTGGGGAAGAAAATAAAATGAATAATAAACCTGATTTTAATGATATTGTTTGGAACTAGGGCCGATCTCCACATTTCAGACTGAGTTCACAACTAAAAAATGCCTGTGTGCACAAATGCACGGTCAGTCACCTATTTTCTAGCATAAGCAGACTACTAGCTAACTTTTACTAGTTAACTTGCTAGTAAATAATTAAATGCTTTACCTGTTAGTGCAAGTCCACCACTGGTTGGAGAGTATGGTCTCCTTCTACCTGCCTTCAAATGCCCCTCACTGCCTCCAGCCAGAGGTTCCTGTCCCCTTGACATGCTACTGAGCAGCTGCTTAGTGGAAGCAGTCACTTTAATGAGTTGTTCAGACTAAGTAAACCAGCTAATACATTTTAAAAAGCAGGTCCTTGACTAAAATGCAGTAGACAGTATACACATGTGAGCTCTTCAGTTATGGGATCTGACCAGGCTGGTATTCTTTACCAGAGGTAATATCTTGTCCTAACTTAGTCTTAAAAACCTCTTTTTGATCTAAATCTTTTTCCTCTGTGGCATCCTATGTAAAAACACAGTGGCAGAGAGAGAAATTGTTATAAATCCAAACTACTAAAGATTTTTTAAAAAATGTTTTCCAAAACATATGATAGTCAGTTCATTAAGCAAACCTAAATTTTAAATTCCATCTATACTACAGATAAACACATTGCAACAATGCACTTATCAATTCCTTATTAAGCATTAAAAAAAAAAATCACATATAGATTGCAAACTTTTTCTACCTCACCACCTGCTAAGGCACTATTAAAAGTGAGATTTCCTAAGGTGCTTAAGCTCACAAAGTGATAATTTTTTTACTTTTAAGGGCATTATAGATTTAGGTAAGTTGTTCTGTCTAACAGATTACCATTAAAACCACAACAAAACCCAACAACTAAAGCTACCCATATTTTAAGAACATATAGCTTTTTAAATTTTTTATAATCAGAAGATATTAATAAAATTGTGATGGTACTATACATTTTCAGTGCAATTTAGTATAGACATATGCCTGTAAAATAAGCCCATTTATTTCTGTTCTTCACTAGCTCTGAGATGCTCTGCAGTTTCAGTGGGAATTGAGTATTCAGACCCTCCATCAACTCTAAATTCCACAGTAAATATTTAAATTCTGAGACTGCTTTTGTAGGTCAGGTTCCCTTAAACTGATCTGGAACAATTGCTATCAAGGACAAATGTTGGAAAAAAAATGTGCTGTAAATTTGATAGTTTGGGTCTCCCTGCAGGACAGAACAAGGCTGGTAATTTCACTGCCAATACAATAAAATACTATGTGAATTGTTATTTATTGATTAACACCGTGCCCCCCACCTCCCGCCCAAAAAAACCCCCAAAACAACCGAAAAAGCCTTTTTTTCCAATTGCCTGAAAATATGCAGTCTTTGGGATTTGGCATAAGACCTTAAGTGCATAAAACTGTTTCTAAGTGTCTGACCTGCATCCTAGTCCTACCAGATGGGTTTGAAAGAGAAATTACATGAAATAAGGGAAGAGCGGAACAGTAACGCTTACATTTCTATCACCTACAACATGACATCTTCTATAGCCTTTTTAATCTAGGATAATAGAAACAGTAGAGATGTCTTCGCTTGCAAAGCTCTTTAGATAACATTATGAAAACTAGAAAGCCTGCTCATGACAAAAGAGTGAGGTAACTTAAGACAAACATTGCCACACTGCAAAGCAATTTATCTTGTGAGATTAAATAATCCACCCGAAATGTTCAAAACCATCAAGTATTAAAGCAGAAATTCCAGTCATTGCAATCTGGGCTGGATATACTGTCTATTTAGATAACTTTAAAAATACAGCCTATATGGATATAGAAAACTTAGAAGATTATTGTTTAAGACTGCTTTATTTCTTTTGTTCAGGAGCATCCTCAGTGTGTCAGAGTGGTCTCTGCTCAAAGGACTCTCTTGCAGCACACAGCTGTACAGAGATCAGAGAAGGGCAACAGCAACAGGGATTTACTATGCATCATACCTTTCAGATGTAGCAGTCTAAATTTAGAAGTCAAATAAAATTAATTGGGGGAAAATGACCAGTGTTTGTGCTTAGAAAAATACCAATATCTTGTTCTTTAAGCAATAAATCAGATTTTTAGGTACTGATTCATTTCAAAACATAAATTACTTATATCTGTTTATTATCTGAAATGGTTTTGAGCCAAGATCTGCACTTCTTCTGGCTTCAGTTGTTTTTTCTTTTCAGAAAGACTTTTGACTGACTGAGTGACTGACTGGTAAGAATGAAAATGCAAAATGCAGGTAATGACTGGCTTAGAAGTGCTGGGTTTTCCTCCTGGTTTTATTCTGAAAGGCTATGTGATTATGGACAACTCAATGCAGCTCCCTATGCTTTGTTTCCTTGAAGATGAAATTCCAGATGTTTTTCTTCAAATATTTCCAGGTATACAACACCTGGCCCTTCTGGATTTCCAAGCAAATCCACTTTGTTATCCAGTTTTTAGGCAAAACTCCAGACAAAGACAAAAACATCTCTCAGCCCAGTCAATATCATAAAATTAGAAAACACTTTGACTCCACTTTATTTCTTAATATGACAGAAATAATAATTCTTAAAAATGTTGTTCTCATATTGTGTTTAGAAATACGGCCAAATAAAGAACACAGTTCAGGCATAAAGATTGAAAGATGTCCCGAGATTATTTAAAACAGCAGCATATCTCTGAGAGTCACTGTCCAGGCCTAAAAGAAAGGCCACTAAAATTATTATTTCTTTACAAAAGTCCTGAAACTTTGTCACACTTCTTGAAATCTTTTCTGCTCATGGCCTTTAAAGGTCCCTTCCAAACAAACTTTTCTATAACTCTTGAAGAGTGAAAACTCGAATAGTATTTTTTCAGGCACGATGTCTGTGGTCAGTAGAAAAACCTCCAGCAAAAAAACCTGCCTCACCTGAGCAGTGAAACAAGGTGTTATACACTATAGTTTGGGCAGATGTTCTATGTATGAAACAGTTTCTCCTTGTTCCTTCCAGGTTGGTCCTTCTATGTCAGCTCAGAAAATTGCCATCATTTCACTGGATGGCCTCAGATGCCCAAGGAGGCTTGCATCTTCCTTAGCACAGTACTGTTACCAGTCTGAGAAAATAGTGCCAGTCATTACAGATGGCTGCATTTTTTCTTTACACACTCTTGTCATGATTGGAATAGTTAACCTTGTTGCTATTTGTATTGAGATCACCACACTTCATTGCAAAACAGGGGGATAGTTCCAATTTATATTATATCATTCTCTGAATACTCAGGCAGATTTTTGTGTATCAATTATAATCTCTTCAAATATATGTTTGCTCTAAAAGACCCTGGGACTGCACAGTACTACTGTCCTAGCAAATGTAATTAGAGCAGGTCTAGACACAGGCAAGAACGTTGTGATTAAAACCAAATCAAACCAAACCAAAACCAAAACCAAATCAAACCAAACCTAAACATTCTAAATGCACCGAGATCTTAAAATAGAAGTAAGGAAAAGAAAGGAAATCTATGAATCCTAAAATTAGAGCAGGAAGTTTTGAGGGTTTTTTCCCTTCTTATTTTTTTTTCTAATTATAGATCTAAAAAACATGGTTTGAGTTATTTTTCTTCTAGAAGAATACAGACAGAACCACTTGCACACTCACTTGGCTTGTTTTTTTCTTGTTTCTTATCCATTTTTCAGTGCAAACCCTTCCCCGGAATGGCTCCCACAGTTTGAACTACTTATCTACAGGTGGTAAAATACTTGCTGCTTTGAGATCGAGTGATATTGCCCACTCTCTCCACCCACAAGTCTATGGGGGTCTGAAAACCAATCAGCCAACAAGACAGGTTTGATTTGTATGACTTCAATCTCCTCACCCCCACAGCAGTCTACAAAAAAGAAAAGATCAACTGACTTTCTTTAACTGAACAGTGATGTTATGGTTCTTGTTAATAAAGTCTCGGTGGTATCATGATTGCAGGACTTTCCATTAGAGTTCCTTTTCTGGGACTTCTCCAAGAAACAAATACAAATGTAATCATCTCATGTGCTGCAATGGAAACTGTCCCAAAGTACCGCTCCAGCATTTCAAACCAGGCAAGATTAGAAAATGAAGACTATTATTCTCTGTGTTTTAATAGTGGTTTTATGTAGTCCTTTTCTACATCTTTCACTGTCCTGCAGGAGTTCCTGGTGTTTTTAAGAAAATACAGAGTTGTTGGACAGGAAAAGGAAAAAAAAAGGAACATAAAATTTTACAAAATAAAAGGAGAGAAAAGCTAGAAATAAGAGATTTTATGAGATTCTACTACACTTTCCATTTTCCTGTTACTCCAGGCAATAAGAACTCATATAATCCCCTTCACAAATTGGAAAAACTCCACCCTTAATCTGCTTTGTTTACTTTGTACTTATTTTGGAAAACTGTTCAAGAACCTCAGTCCTGTGAATGGTAGAAACCTTATTGTTACTAACTTGACATTGTTCAAGACCAGATTAGTTTTTGTCTTTGTCATTTCCAATCGATTTTACACATTTTGCTAAAACAGCTCATTGTATTTCCTATAAAGTCCCTATTTTGTTATTTTTTTAGTTTCACCTCATAAGTGTTCTTATTTACTTCTGTGTTGATGCTCTTTCCTGACTTCATATCATCAGCAAATTTTATTAGTCTCTTATATTTTTGCCATGATTTCTAATAAAAATACTAAAATAAACTTCAAAACAATTTCTAAAGAAACTCACAATTTTACATAATCCATGGATTTAGGCTTATTAACTAGTTATTTACTGGATTTAGGATTCATTTATCAATTTATGTGTTCTCCAGTGTAATGTATGGTTTCCCATTGGACAATTTATAATGTTGAAAGATGAATAAATTTAATCTCCCAAAGTTTATTAATCTAAAAGTCATTGCTCATTAAAAGACATAGAGGTATTCTGGCTCAATCTGTCTTTGGTAAATTCAAGTGACATCTCTTGCATGATTTTAAATATTTATTCTACAACACTGCATAGCTAAGATAAAACTAACTTAAAAACGATTCTCTTACACATTTAATATTTTCTTACAAAATTGCTCTCAGGAGAAGAGCTTTAAAGAAGAAAAGTGGTGTTTGTCAGTGATGTTTAACAGGTGGTAGTAGAATGGATAGAGGACCTCATCCACAGTATGTATAAATCAGCTGGAATCTTTCCACTGATTTAGCAATCTTCAGGTCGTTCTTTCAGTAGTCTAGAAAATCATCATGTCTTTTTGCATTTTATTATCCACAAGAACATTGTGGCTCAGCTCCTGAGACAGACAAGGAATACATATGGCATTAGAACAGAACCGATTTTGATTTGTTGTTTTTTATTTGTTGGTACATAATTTGTCCATTATTAGTTCTAGCTAAAATTTTCAATATTAAGAAAGGATACATTACAGTCATAAGCTGACGAACTGTCTAGTCTGAAAAACCTTCCATCTTTACATTTTGGGACTGTAATATCAGAAAGTCTTGCTTCTGAGCAATATAGGTTCTATGAGATTATGATCGAGTTATGTAGCAGTCATAACAATAACAAGACTTGTTAACAAAAGATAGTTATATATTATTCTAGAAACATTCAGTACCTAATGTAATTATTTGGGCTCAGAAATTGATTTATAGTTTTGATTCATAAAAAAATTGTCATGTGCTCATATTTTGGGCATTTTGGTGTGTGCATATGTAGTGTTTAGAACAGGACTATTTCCTTCAAGTTTGATGATAGGAATTTTGTAAGTAGTTAAATAGTTAACTCAAGGCATTAAAACAATCCATAGTCAGAAGTGTCTTGAATCCTCAGCACTAGTGAGTCAGTGTCAATCATGTCAAGTTGACAACATCATTCTAGTTATGAAACCAAGCTATAACATAAATGTTAGCCTTCCATGCTGAGAGGAGGTGAATGGAAATCAGGGACCAGTTCTTCAGAGAAAACACAGGTTCCTGCTCCATGTTGTGTTCATTATCTCTGTGTTATTTCATTAGGGATAAAACTAACTTTTGGTATTCCAACTTCTCAGATTCTTAAACCAGCAGTATGAGACCTTTTTCCAGCTACTTGAAAATTTATGCTTGGATTCTCACCCTGACATTAGCAAAACAGGTGAGACACATCTAAGACACATCTAAGACGGAAACAAAAGTCGGAAGGACAATGCAATCCCTCTGTATTATAAATTGGCAGGTGGGAGTGCTGCTTGGTTTAACCCCTGCGTGTTTCTTGTACCTTGGCATGATTTCCAGCAGGCTTGCTGCTGGTCCATCTGCTAGCTCCCAGAATTGAATGAGGGGGTCGTTTATGTCCTTCTCTTTCACAGCCTGCCAAGGTGTCAATGTGTAAGTTTACCTGGGGGTAAACCTAGGGTTTAAATATTTCAGTGACCACTTTTGAGAAGTGCTGAATAGAACACGTCAGATTTTTGTGGAATGAAGTGGTAAATGAAATACAGATAATAGTTCTGAAGTCCTAGATGTTTCCAAGTGTTCTTAGATCCAGTTATGAAGCAACAGCTGAAGAGCCAGCTTGTTACTTTTCATTACACTGACACCAATTTTTTTTCTAGAATGTGAGGAAAGGGTGAAAAAAAGGATTAAAAACCAAAGTCCTCCATATAATGATAATATAATCATGCGTTCTAATGTTATTGATGGGTATTTCAGTAGTTATGGGAATAAACAGGGATTTGCACTCCATATCCTCTAAAACTAGGGAGAAGAGTAAATCTAAAGTAACAGGAAGTGTTAACTTGTTTAAGCCAGGGGAAATATTCTGGTTTTGATTGAACAACATTCAATAGAAAAATACATTTTTCTGTTGGATTGTCAACATTCTCTAAAATCCATTTTCTGTGTAACTGCACTCTCCCATGCCGATGTATTAATTCCAAGGTCATTTTTTTCTTAGATGCATGAACAAATCCTCTGGAAAATATCAGCAGAGGAGTGATGTAGGAGAGTTTTTGCCTTTGTATTTTCTGACAAAGTGTTTCTAAACCGCACAACCCTCAAGCTTGGTTACAGAAATAAAACCCTCTGTAAAATAAAAATACTATGTATAAGGAGAAATTTAAGAAATGTCTAGATAGATCACAGCTCTGAAATGGCATTTTACATTACTTTACAGCAGACTAATATTTATGAATATATGAATGTTTGTTTTCTTTCTATTTGACCTCTATGCAAGCTCTGCTTTCACTTTTTTTCTAAATTAGTATCTCTACCAGACTGCTAGATAAAAAGGTGGAAATCATAGAACTCTGGTTTTAAATTTGGCTGTAAGGCTGGTTAAAAAAGATTATTAAAAAAAAAAAAAAAAAGGTAAGTGAACTACTATTGCACTGTCAGATTCTTAATGCAAATCAGTCAAACCTCTACAGATTTACTGATGTACTTCACAGACTTGAAAAGCTGTATGGATAAGATGCTGTGGTTCTAAGTAAAGGAAAAAAGGAATTCCACTTTGGAAGGGCCTGACATACTTGAAGGTGTTTCTTAAGCAATCTGTGTAATACTACTTATTTGTGTTTTTACAGTAATAAACTTTACCAGATCTAATAGAAAGAGACTCAGTAGATGAGAAAGAGTAGAGAGGTGGGTCACACAGGATAAGACTCACACTCGGAAGCTCTCATTCTAACGTGTGTGACTTCTGGTGAGTCAACTACAAAAGTTTTGGTTTTAAAGGTTACGGCTTCTATGTTTTACTGCAAAAGGGCATTTTTGGTAGTAGACAGAGAGCACTAATTTAGTAATGTCTCACTCTATCCAGCTAGACTGTGCTTAAGTCACTGTAGCCTTAAGCACTCTTGAACCAGTTCAGTAAACATAGTTTTAATAAAAGCAAGGATTGGACAACAGCAAATCAGTGCCAGGACTTGGAAAATAACCCAGGACTACTGGTCCTCAAATCTATGTGCTAATTACTACAAACATTTCCTATCTCATCTAGCAGTTAGGATTGCAAGAAATACAAAATGAAAGTGGAGGGTTTGTGTGTGATATTTTACTAACCTGCATCTTGTAAACATTAGTTACAAATGGACTTTTAGAATAAATTCCAGATTGCAGAGATCACTGTTCTCAGTCAAATTCTTGTCTGATTCACTGGTGGGTTTTGGGGTTTTCTGGCTTTGTTTTAAGGGAATTACATCTCACTGAGTTGTGTAACAAGGATTGAGAACTGCTCTTTGGCTAAAGCAATGCTCATACGAAGGTGCTCAGCCCCAGTAAAGCTGCTTCAAGTCTGACAACTAACCAACAGCACCTTTTTTTCTGCCTTCCAAACCCCCCACCCCTGGCTATGAATAGTCATTTATTGGACTCCTATTCAGTCCGCCTCACAGGATGAGTTTTCTTGAGGATAATGGTATAGAACTAGGGTGTCTGAGCATCTGTTGGACTTTTCCATAACGGTCTAAATCAGTGTTTTCAAACTGTTTTCCTTTTGTAACTCCTTGAGCATCTTCAAGCCCCTGTGTAATAAATTTAAGCCTCCCAAGAAGACGCCCACCATAGTCTAGTTGACAAACTCTTCAGAATACCTCTGGAGTTGCAAGCTAAGAATAGCTGACTAGACCCAAGGTGAACTTATGTCTCTGATCTTATATGTGAATTTATATTAGTATAGAGCATTTTTCTCTCATCTTCAAGTTCTGAGGATGAGAGAAATATTTCCAGTGATAACTATTTATTTAAAAGCCTGTAGTCCATTAATGTTGATTCTACTACATTAAACCTATTGCTTTTCCAACTTATTACAACCACATTGCTGAGTTCAGAAATTTCCAATTATATCAAGACTTTAATTTCTAAAAACACTCATTACCTTCTGTCTTTTGAATTTGTGGGAAGATGGATGGGGGAAAAAATGAGATACAGTTCAAATTATAGTGAGATGGAAGAACCTTTCCTTTCTTAAATGATGCATCTGTGTGAAGAAAATTGAGGGAATTTTCCTATTTTATGGGTATGATCATCTCTGACATAACCAAGGCAGCATAAGTTACTCACCACAAGCAAACCTTTCATTTCCGTCCCCAGGTGGAAATGTGCAATGGTATTTCTCTGTAAGTACACAAACAGTTCTGCCTTTTTGTGGGTGAGTCAATAGCTCTGTGTGTTTTTCTAGTGTTTTCTCCCACTACAAGAGCAGATAAATAATAAATGGGTTCTGTCATGGGGAAATAGGGTGGTGAGGATATCTGTCTCAGAGAAGTCACAAGGTGGGAAACGAAAAGAACTTGTAGCCAGGAGTAAGGAGGGAACAGTTGTTTCCTTTTCAGGCTGAAGATGTTCTGGAATATCAATCATATGTTCTGAGGTGATAAGACAACTCAGAAAAGTTTTAGATGTTCCTCAAAACTAAAAAAAATTCCTACAAAATAGGACTCTAATCTTGGATTATTGTACAGACTGAGTTATTTTCAAAATATCAATAATTATTTCTTTTCCTGTGTGTACAGATCTAGAAACTTAAGTCACTGTTTTTTTTAATATGATAACCTGGAAGGTCAGATTTTTTTTTTTTTTGAAAAGTAGCTGTCAGTTCCATTGCCACGTAAGAGTACTGGTACAAGATTTATTAGTTCTTCAGGAGCTTAGGAAATCAAATTTGTCTTCACTGATACTGGTTTTCCTTTCTTTTCTCGTGAAGTCAGAGCTTTGCCTTCCTTTCTGTACAAAATGAACTGAAAAGAAGTGGAAAGTTGTTTTCTGCTTTAGACACAACTTTGCAAACAAAGGAACCTATCTAGACTGCATTACATGTATACATTATAAATAGAGCCTATTCTGAGTTGTAGGGGATGTACTGTTCTGAAATCACTCAGCAACTAATGACAACTATCAAAATGATCAATACTTTAAAAAAACTCTCAAATAGTCACCAAAAGCCTGTCAGGGAAGTAATTTAAGTTTTTCCATCTTTATGTCCACAGTCTAATGAGTTTTTGAGATATCTGTCTATTACATGAGTCATGAAAGCTCCCGCGTGTGACAGGGAGCAATTTATTTAGTTTTGGACCTGCTAGAGCAAGAACCTGCTTTGTCTGATACAGATACATTCTCCTACTGCCTTTTAGTTATCTTTCATCCACATGGTTATCCAAACCTTGTAAGATATTAATGGATTTTAGGGAAATTGAGATATTTTTTGTTTCCATAACCTCACCTTGTCTCTCTCATTCACTACACACAACTTGTCCCCATCATGATCAATATGGACAGTTCCTGTAATGCCATATTTGCAATGCAAAGCTCCACAGTGAACTCTCACAAACCCTAAGACACTCAGCCATGAGCTCTCAGAGATCTCTTTAGAAAAACAAGGGTAACAATGTCCGGGGATTCACCTGTGTGTGGAAGTCCTGAAGAAAATGGATATTTCTTCTTGTGATGACTGTGAGGTTCCTCACCAACACAATAGGTATGATTGATACAAAAGCTTCAGTACGAAAGATCTGCACAAGTGTAGTCTGTATATGCACCAAGTGGAAACATCTTCCTTCATGTCCTATGTGCATCAATGCTTTTGAACATTTTTTGAACATTTTCAGTGCCATTCACTTAATCAATTTGACTGAGAAAAGAGTGAAATTTTTGCCATGTGTAGTGCTGACACAGTCTTCAGCTGTGCATGGGTAATTTAGCAAGAGTTGCAAGGATTTGTGCAGTGTAAAAACAAAGTTGTAGGAATCAACCAAATCCTGTTAAATTATTGTGAGCTGAGGGCAGAATTAAATGATTTCAAATGCCTTTATCTAGTTGTATGCTGACAGTGAAGAAATCAAAACATTCTGGAGTTGCTTCCAATGTGAAAAGGACTGATGGACTGAAAAGCTAATCAGGAATAGATCCTTCTTCTTTGGAAGGAGGCATAAAAGATGTGGGAAGTACTGTGATGGTCAGCAGAGGAAGCGAAGTGTAAGGTACACAGTGTCCTTTCTGAAGGTCATTGCAAGTCTTTACAACTGGTGTATTTTTTTTCCTTTTTTTTTTTCTTTTCCCCCTCTGCTCAGTGTCTCTGTGAAAAATCTGTGAGGTAGAGATTTTTTAAGTTATTTTTGTGGGAGGAAGCAGGGAGGAAATTGAAAGGGATTTATGTACAGTCCTTTGTTGCTTTCAGAAGTAATAGTATGTTTGTTGATCTAAGTGCTGATGGTCTGCAAGGGAAACTGAAACCCTAATCTCAGAAGAAGAAAAATCATTACCTATTTCAACACCATTGCTTTTTTAGATTTTCCTTGGGTTCTGTTATTTTTTGTTTCCATGGACAGGGATTACTGACTAACTCAGTCTCAGAGAAAGTAGATTTTCATCTCTCAGAGTTAAAATAAGCAAAGATCACATCATGGCAGAATGGCAGTTCTATGTTAAGGCTGTTTGTCTCCAGAAGACCATCTCGCTTCAAGAAATGGTTATGTTTCTTACTATTGACTGGAGCATGGAAGTGAAATATAAGTATTATAAATGACCTGAGCTGATGATGTATAAGAATTACTCACTCAGCCAACCAAACCTGTGCTTCTCCTCCACCCTAAATTCCAAAGAAGGACTCAATTGTAAAAACATTCTAAAGTCTTTTAACAACACTTTAAAGTCTAAAATAGACTTATATTTTGTCATTGTTGCATGAACATAGTGTCCCACCAGATGGATGTTGGTGGTAGTGGTAAAAAGTGCTCTTCCAGATCATATAGATTATGATGGTGAATCAAACAAGATTGTTGTAAACTCCTATCATCCCACACTTATTTATAACCTCAAGAAAACCACCTTATCTTCATAACATACCATGCAGTGGTATATTTGTTTGTTCTTTGGTCAGTTATGTACTGAAGTAGAATTGTACTAAAGTATAATGCCACTTGGTGTTGGTAAAACTTCCTATGTGGCTTCCAGTTGAAGATTTCTAGCAAATGATCAGAAACTTTGGCACATTTTTTTCCTTCCTCTCACCCTTTTTTGTATGTAATATTTTTCCTTAAAAGATACCTTTCCCCCTCAGTGTGTCCTAGAAGCTTCTTCCTTCATCATCTAAGCAACTGTTCCTCTCAAAAGACCTTTTCTTCATTCTAAAGTTAGCAAGATTTGTGAGGGGACGGAAGAAAATTTTTATTTGCAAGAAATAATTTTTTTGAGTTTTCTTCTATGAATACCAATGAAGTGTTGAGGTCTGGGGTGGTAATTAAAGAGATATTTTTTCACAGCAACAGTCCCATTGTCAGCATCACCCAGCACTGAAGTTGACTATAGAAAGGGACAGAATTTCTAACACATTTTCAACTTACTCCATCAATAAAATTTTGGCTAATTCTTTCCTTTAACTTTCCAGCCATCTATAGCAGCCTATAGCAGAGGTATTTTATTTTAATTTTTGCTTAACTACATCATCAGGTCTAAATATGTAGATGAATTAGATAATCCTGAGTATGTATGAACTAGATGATCTTTAAGGTCTGTTGCAATACAAACCCTTCTGTGACTCTTTGATGTATTCTGGTCTAGTAAGTTATTCTTTATAACATATTATGAGATTTTTTTTTATCATTAACTGTGTTGCAACTAGTAAAAAATATTAAGCATTTTTAAATGTTTAATGGACCCTTATATGAATCACCTAGATTTTTTTCAGCCTTTCATCTTCTATAAATTTGTGTTTTAACCAAACTGAGTAGAGGAAAAAACTGACCCTCAAGTGTGTGAGATTTTCCTGTTCTAAGCAGGTTTGAAAAGAGTTACTCTGTAAAGCAAAGAAACCACAACAATAAAAGCCAAAACTATGTTCAATTGGAGAATAAGCAGTGTTTACAGATCAATTCCAAGAATGTTTTCACTTTGTGTTACCTGACTGTTGTACAGCATCATATCAATTATACTTTGGTTTCCAGAGAATAGGAATTTTCTATTTTTATCTATAACCAATACTAAATTTCAAAAGAAACTAAAAAGAGATAACAGCTCAAAAATGAAACAGAACATGTCAATAGTAGCTAAGTATTCATTGATAAAATGTAGTGACTATCAGAATATTTTTTCTTCAATATTATCTATTTTACTTACACTGATTGATTAAAATTATGTTTACAAAAAAAAAGTCATTTTCAAAGGAATATCTATAAATGGTCTCTTTCTGCAATAATGAGTTTCAACACAACCCAGAAGCCCAGGGTCATGCAAAATGTTTACACTGGAACTCAGAAACAGGAAATGCTCCTCTCATTTCTGTATTATGACCGATACATCTGACTCAGAGCACAACTGATTAAAGATGTGTCATCACAACAATTTTTAATGGACTCTGCTGTGTTCAATTACATTTCAAAGGGATCATGTTTGGATCTGAAATCCAAAAATTGTTATCACAGACAGCTGGTCTTTAAAACATTCCTCTGTCATTAATTTTTGAATCTTATATGTCATCAGCTACAGTTTGTAACTCACTCCAGTTTGTCTACTGGTAGATATCAAGAGCCAAATGAAAACAGAACTGTTGAGATACTGAGCAATCTCATGAGTGGTAACCACTACTGAAAGTAAAAAAGGTTTTTGGGGTTTTTTTTGGTTTTTTAAGTGGCCTTTTTATCTTCTTTGAATTCTTCAAATTCATATTAATTTACAGGAATATGAAGAAATGCTATAGTATTATGACTATGACAAGATTTTTGCATTTCTGGTAATGTGGTTCATATGCTCTTAGTTTTGCACATGCACAAAATGTCATATCAACCTGGAATAACAGACCCACTTAAGAAGACCTTGTTTAGTGTGAATAAAATGTATGCTGTGATTCAGGCTTGTGGGGATGAGAGGTTTAAAAGTTTTCAGTAAAAGACTGAAATGAAAAATGAAGAAATCATGATAAAATCTACATGCATGATGCAATTACTTCTATTAGATAAACACTTTGCCTTCTGCAGATACCATATTTACAAAGGGAAGCTAATATCTCTAAATATATGATTTTAATTAACTATTCACAAACACTGTGAAGGAGTCTGACAGGCTCCTAATATCTGCAATGCATGCAAGACCTTCTCAGCAACAGTTATTGCAAACCAGAAGCCAAATTGTAGTGAACAGAGGTTCACATACCTTATAACCCTGGCAAGCAGAGGATGCAATCTACATGTAAATATGCTGGTGGGAAAGGAAACCCTTGTGTATGTAGCAAATAGGAAAGTGCAAGATGTTGATGATACCTTGAATTTGGTTTCTAATAATTTTGTGACTGAGAGCACTGATCAAAGAACTTGGGAACTGCAGAGAAATTGTTGCATCTTGGGGGCACACATGCAAGAGACAGTGAAAATCCTAATGTACTTCTTGATTTTTGCTGTTCATAAACACTTAACAAGCCCGTGTCCTTAAGTGCCATATCTAGTGTACAAAATTATCCTATGCTATCATAGCTCCAAAGGAGCTGAAAATTGCCTAATCATTTCTTCATCACTCATGTGTGAAGCTCATGAGTTACTGCAACATGATGTCACACAAAGACATCAAAGACTGTGTATCCGGTAGCACTCTGGTAAATTAATTTTTTCTGTAGCACAAGAACTCTGGCTCTTACACTTACTCCTGTTATAAGGTTGTGCTTGATCCCTCAGGGTTCAGTGTTGGGGCCGGTTTTATTCAATATCTTTATTGATGATCTGGATGAGGGGATGGAATCTGTTATTAGTAAGTTTACGGATGACACGAAGCTTGGAATTAGTGTCGATCTGTCAGAGGGAAGGAGGGCTCTGCAGAGAGACCTTGACAGGCTGGATAGATGGGCTGAGTCCAATAGCATGAGGTTTAATAAATCCAAGTGCCGGGTTTTGCACTTTGCCGCAATAACCCCATGCAGAGTTATAGGCTGGGGTCGGTGTGGCTGGAGGATGGCCAGGTGGAGAGGGACTTGGGGGTGCTGGTTGATAGGAAGCTGAATATGAGCCAGCAGTGTGCCCAGGGGGCCAAGAAGGCCAATGGCATCCTGGCCTGTATCAAGAATAGTGCTGCCAGTAGGATCAGGGAGGTTGCCCTTCCCTTGTATTTGGCANGGTGGTGAATCACCGTCCCTGGATGTATTTAAGGATAGGTTGGATGATGAACTTAGTGACATGGTTTAGATGGTTTAGATGGTTTAGATGTTAGACTGGTGTTGGATAGGTTGTTAAGTTAGGTAAAGGTTGGACTTGATGATCTTTACGGTCTTTTCCAACCTTGTTAATTCTGTGTAATTCTGTGTGTGCAGGCAACAATGGAAAAGGTGCTGGTACAAAAATGAGAGTAATCCCCCACTGGAATGGGCTTCCCAGGGAGGTGGTGGAGTCACCGTCACTGGATGTGTTTAAGGATAGGTTAGATGATGAACTTAGTGGTATGGTTTAGATGGTTTAAATGGTTTAGATGGTATACATGTTAGACTGATGTTGGGTAGGTTGTTAACCTAGGTAAAGGTTGGACTTGATGATCTCCATGGTCTTTTCCAACCTTATTGATTCTGTGTAATTCTGTGTGTAATCATAGAATCATAGAATGAATTAGGTTGGAAGGGATCTTAAAGATCATTTAGTTCCAACTTCCCTTCCTGGACAAGGGCACTTCACACTAGATCAGGTTTCTCAAAGCCCCATCCAGCCTGGCCTTGAACACTTCCAGAGATGTGGCATCCACAACTTCTCTGGGCAACCTGTGCCAGTGTCTCACCACCCTCACAGGGAAGAATTTCTTCCTAATATCTAATTTAAACACAGTGTCTTCCAGCCTGAAGCCATTCCCCCTTGTCCTGTCACCACATGCTCTTGTAAATAGTCTCTCTTTCTCGTAGGCTCCTTTCAGGTACTGAAAGTCTGCAATTAGGTCACTCTGAAGTCTTTTCTTCTCCAGGCTGCACAATCTCATTTTTTTCAGCCTTCCCTCGTAGCAGAGGTGCTCCATCCCTCTAATCATCTTGATGGCCCTCCTTGGTAAGGCAGACCCATCTACCCTGTGGTTTGTAGCCAAAATATGTCACAATTATTTCTTATGCTGTGATTTTACATGTGTGCTTTGTATTCTTGCAAGTACTTGCGAGTTTTTTGGGACTGAAATTTTTTTTCACTTTTATCTTCCAGCAGCTGATCCCTGGGGAGCCAGAAGGTCTAAGGAGCCCCACTAATCCTGATGAAGAGAAGAAATGAGAATGAGGTCTTCCTTCCTGCACTAGGAGAAGGTGGTTATTCTAGTATCACAATGCCAGTGGAAACTCTTTGAACTGTCGTATTTCTATTATTATGGCATAAAACTTGAAAAAAATATTCTGTTCACACATAATTCTGGTAAAAAATTTGTATTTCTTACTGTAATTTTTAAAAAGCTTAAATAGGCACAGTAAACTTCAGTACTTTCTTTGCAGGTAGTTTTTGTCAGTGGGATCATGGCAGCACCCAAAACCACTAAGCACAGATACAGACTGGGTGTGGAAAATGCATACACTGAGGCATGTATTTGGCAAGTTTCAGATCAATTGGAGGAAATGCCAAACACAAGGTTCCACCAGTTCCTAGGAGGCTTTTGAAAATAGGGTACCATTGTATGATGTACTTCTCAACCTGAGCTCAGTCTGTTGTTTGTTGGAAGCAAACCTGTTTGTTTCTGCATTAGATGTTCAGCTAGCTAAAAAGCACAAGAGAGGTGGTTGTGCTGCTGTGCAAATGCATGAATTTCTACTTCTGGTGGGAACAGAAGATAGTCTCTGTGAGACTTGACAACAGTTGCAGACAACCTGAGGTATGAAGAGACAGAGTTACTTGGCAGGAGAAATGGACGGATCAAAAGAAGTACTGATTTCCCTCTGCTGCTTGTACAGTTGGTGTTTCAGACTTTGTACTTAGGCCCCCACAGCAGCCAGAGCTTGTCTCTCTCTCTCTCTCTCTCTCTCCCTCTCTCTCTTTCTACACACAAACATATATATGTATATATATGTGAGTATGTGTGTATGGGAGTGTGCATAGGAAACAGTCTGCCTGAGACCCTCTTTTTGTCTGTGAAAGGAAGTGTTTGAATTAGAAGGAGATTCTTCCAAGGAAAAAACATCAGGGACAAATTTATACATAGCAGTAGAAATTGTACTCTGAACTTCATATAGGAAGGAGTCTGAGATGTAGATTTTATAAACAGACCCCTCTGGATCTCTGAAGAGAGGATTTGAAAAGTCAAACACATCCAGGACATGCCTATAAAAGTAAAAATTATACTGCCCAGAGCCTTTTAAGCAACAGACTTATTTCAAACAACAGAATACTATAGCTATTAGACTTTTTCTCTCTCTCGGTGTAGACATACATTGGCAAAAACTAACCCCTGTGTGAAGATGCCATTAGTTTAGGGGTTTTATCAACTGCAACTCTAATATCCATGGCTAAAACTTATTAATTGTTGCTGCTGAGCAGTAAGAGAGGCAAGTCAGATGCCCAGACAAAAGCCCATTCTTTTCGTTTACCTAAAGGCATGAACAGGATGTGTGCTGGAAGTGGACAATTACAGCCTGCATTGGATGGAGATTACAAACAACAAAAGAGGAATGATGCTGGAAGGGTCTGCCCAAGAGAAAGGCCTTTCTATGAGGAAACTGCAAGGTCTTGTATGCCACTAAGTGTTTGTAAAAGGATTGGAATGTTGCAAGATCTCTTGTGATGACAAGATGAAAAGCAGTGTTAAGGAACAATAGTGGTGTCCAGCAGTAGCCAGTGAAATGACGACATAGCCATCATAAACAGTATGTACCTGGAGAACCATAGTTTTATAGTCAGCATCACAGCAAGGAGTCTTGTACTTCTATTTATTATATAGGCCAGAGTTGTGAGTTTCACCTGTAATATGAAGAGTTAGATTTCACCTTTTTTAGCTTAGTTTGTAAATGTCACACATGAGTGGCCTGAGAGTGTTTATGATTCTCCGGGTTTGTAGCTGTGGTCCCAAGCAGTTATGTTTAAAAGGTCTTAAGACATAGAGAGGGACCCCATGAACATTTTTGTGCTTTGCCTCCAAATCACTTAAAAGCAGGTAAACAATTCATTGTGTAAGCATGTAAAGTTTAAAATGAAAGATGAAACTTACACAGTAAGAGCCCTTGGCAGGACCAACAGGGCTTGGGACCAAAAAAGATTTAAGTGGTGTTTATTTGCTGCCAGTCACCTATTTGGCATTGTTATCTATATTCCTGGCCACAGCGGAGAAAGTGAAGGCACTGCTGCAGTATTAACTTGTCTCTGGTGCTCTCAGTTACTCTAGATTGTGGAGCAGAATGAGGTCATTTGCAGAGGAGAAAAGCTGCTGCAAATTCACTTTTCTCTGCTCACTTGCTCTCTTCCATTTCAAGGTGAGTGGGTTGGGATATTAAATTTAAACGTTAGACAAGGATGTAGCTGAAGTCTGTGGGGTCCCTGGGTTATATTCATCATGCCTATACTATATATCTTTGCTTATTCAAAGATATATAGTGGCCATGTCTTGCAGCAGGAGATGAGGACATGAAGTGAACCTCTGTAGAAACCCCAGGACCTAAGAGTTATTCTCAGTCACTTTTAGAAAGGCTTCATTTTACAGTACCTACAACATAAACTGCTCTGCTTCTCCTAGCACAGTGGGAAATAGAGATGTTTACAGGCAAACATGGACAGTATTGGAGAGGTTTCCCCCCAGCTGCTGAATAAGACCTTTTTAACATATCACTAGTCAGCCTTGAAACTTTTAGTGCACATCACGTTTTTATTCTGCAAGGCATCTGGAGAGGATAACCATGACTTTTGTGAAGCTGTGTACTGACAGCTTCACCAGCTCTAAGGAGTTATTACCAATGAAACCTGAAGTTCATAGTTTTTCAGGAGGAACATAACCACTTTTCTTTACATTTTTTTTCCCACTAGTGGTCTTTCACAGAAAACCACAATTTACCAGTGTTCCAAAAGCTTCACTAACTGCTGCCTCTCCTCCATAGACAGCAAGGGTTAAGGATGCATGGCCCTGCCCACTTGTCAGATTTGGCACTCTAGAGCCAACAGCTGGTGGAAACACTTAATTAGTCCTTCACCCTGCTCAAAGTTTAGCCTTGATTGGCAGGAGAAAGCAGGCTGCACCAGCCTGCTTCCCTCTTTCAATTAAGAAAGGCCTGTGCCATCAGATTACCTTGGCAACATGCCATGGCATCCGTGTCATTTGCCTGCCTGAGCTTTGCCATGGCAACAGGAAAGCTAACCTTGCCAAAGCAGCATCTGGTGTATGGGTAGCAGATTACCTGCCAAACAGATTTACTAGCTGCAAAGTGCTGCTGAATGTCCTGAGAAAAGAGAAGAAGGGGGAAAATCTTGTGACAAAAAGATGATTATATAGTTTAATTTTTCTTTCTAAGAAAAGATTTCCAGAGATCCAGGTGCTGATGTGTGGATAGAACATGTCTTTATTCTTTCTGGGCATGAAAATTATTAGACAAATTAGGCTTTATCTTAGTCACAAGTTTCTCTGGGCATTACAGAAACAAAAGTCTTTGTTGAGGACTAATTTCTATTGTGCAGTAACCAAGCTGGTCTTGACAGAGCACTGATGGTTTTTCATTTCATTTTATCACATCTATTTTGTTGTGTTGACACAAGAGATATGTGTGATCCAAAAATCATGAATCCAACTGCTTACAAATTGCAGGAAAAATCACATCTGAATGTCAGCCTCACATCGAGTTCCAATGGCCTGTAAAACTCAAGGACAGCCTGTACCAGATTCATAAGTACCATAAGACTTTTCCAACTGACTGTTTGGACTCAGTAGAGATTGAAGCCTCTGGATTCATAGAGGGAAGGGAAATAGACTGTAGCCAATGAAGGACTGGCTCCATCTCTTCCAAACAACTCTTAAAAGCAAGACATGTTGCAAAGGAAGGCCAGAAAAAGATTGACTGACTCTCAGTGGTTCCTATGTTTTGGGAGACAACTCCTTTCTGACTCTAACCCAGATCATCCATTAATACTGAGCTACATATTAATTAAACTCTCAAGAATTATTTGAATGTGAAAAGAATATGACTGCCACTATGCAGTACTGAGTGAAAGAATAAAGTTCTTTTTCAGTCCCTCTTGTGTTGTTAGAACACAACTGAAACAAGGTATTTCTCTGAAACAACAAATGTGATCGAGAAAAATAATGATCATCTTATTTCAGCTCCTCTTAGAAACCTAAGCATTTTCTCATAAACTTTAGATATGCACTCCAGGATGCCCCTATCCCAGTAACTACCTCTGTGGAGTGCACACGTCAGATCCGAACAACAGCTCAGGTGGTTAGAGCATGGTGCTAATAATGCCAAAGGTTTTGGTCTGATCCCTGTATGGGCCATTCGCTTGTGAACCCCTTCCAACTCAGAATATTCTGTGACGGAGGAATGGTGGTAGCTACAAATGGAGCCAGCAGAGATTGAAGTTTCTGCAGCAATGGGAAAATTTGCATCAGGTTGAAAAGTGAGGTTAGTCACCAATGCTTCATGCACTCAGCAAAACGTGGCATAATATTTTTTTGGTTGTCAATTGTCTAGATATTTCTCTTCCCTTAGGTCCAGATCTCTAAGAGATAAGAGATACATTTGGAAAGGTGTGTAAGCACATGTCTCTCAGTGTCACAAAGAATCATGCTGTGCTGAGAGACCAAAATCAATATATAAATGTGGGCAAAATAATTGGATATCTACCACATACTTGAAAAGCTCTTGGCAGAAGGATGGCCTTACAGATCAGAATATAAATAACTTGAAAGTTCAACTCTTGTCTACATCAACAATTATTGTAACAAAACCAAAAAAACAACAAAACAACAACTGAGAATAAACCAAATAAAAATAAATCTTTAGTCCTTAAGCCTTTTAAAACTCAGTATGTAGAAGAATGGTGACAAGGGGGCTACATGTCTTCACTACATCCATTTGGTACCCAAATATTTATGACCTACAAGTCAGTGTTGTAGTTTGCTGCACTGAATCCATCTTTAGCATTCACACAGTCATTATAGAGTATCACCTCACACCATTTGATGTCTTTGCATGAAGCTAATGGGCAACATCACCATGAAAGTGGATCATCCTTATTCATAGGATAATGAAAATACAGAGAATTGTATGATCTTCCCACAATCACAGAAGTTTTGTCAGTGAGCACTAGGCCATGCTCTCTTTCAGCTCTGCGAACTATTAATTGTACCCTCTTCTGTCCATTCTGATTCTCCTTTTCATAATGCAAACGTATTATTGCAGTAGAGACAAGCCAAGTCCTGCATCCTCTGTAGTTGACACAAGGAAAGATGCCATACTGACACTGAGTTGCTGCTGCGCTTGATGGTGCAAATGCCAAGGCTGAGACCATGCAAGAGATCAGGCCAGTGCTGGGGGAGGACCAGACAAAGGAAACAGAGGAGTTTCAATGTCCCTGTGAGGGATCAGCAGCTCCAGACCCTGAAGGATCAGCTGTGCCATCGGGAATAGGAAAATACAGCTACCCCAAAGGACAGGTTGGTCTGTCAGCCTGGAACTTTACAGAAAAATCATCCTATTTTCTGGAAGCTTCCAGAAAGAACTGGCTTGGTGGGCCAGACATTCTGAAGGGACTGCTGTGGGTCTGTCTCTCTGCCCATACTAGGGAAACACTGTGGGACATGGCCTTCTCTAGGTTCCCAGTTCCCAAGGAGCCTGTGGTATGGCCAGCCAAACACCTGGCACAGTGACTATGTCTCTGAGTAAGCATTTTCCTCTCAGTCCTGGACTTTTTTCCCCTTTAATTTAATCAGCTACTCTCAAATAGAAGTAAACCAACTGTGGTTTGTACATGACTAGCTGCTCCATGAAGTGACAAGCCTGACAGAGGTTTCATCTTACACTTCACCACACTGACATATCCCTCAACTAGACATCTTGAGTTTTCCCTGGCCTGCCAGGATGAAGAACAGAGTGCTTCCAAAGAAAGACTTCTGTCATTTTATATCATATGTGGTCAAAAGTCAGGGATCAGCCACACCGATGAAAACTCTTCTGACTTTGGCCTCTGATATGTTCTTGACTCCTTTCCAGATCCCAGACTTTTAAAATGTCAGGATTTCTGTATAAAAAAGGCATGTGAGGCTGGCTGAGTGTATCTTTTTTCCTGTTTTTAGTAGTAGTCAAAAAGAAATTTGGGAAAGCAAAAAAAAAAAGCAACCAAAAAGAGCAGCAATAATTTCGCTCCTGACTTTTAGCTAACGAGTGTTACATTACAACTGGTGGTTGGTAAGTTAGTGAAACGCCTTGAGGGCACTGAGCAATCCCACTGATGTCTTTGTCTCTGGTAGTTAAGCTCCATCTCTTACACATGAATTCTGTAAAGCAGTAATCAGTAGGTTATCATTTGAATGCTTAGTTCAGTGTCAGGGTGTAAAAACTAGGAGATAACTTTATGTCTTCCAGATAAGTACACATGATGCATGATGGAGAGCTGCTCAGTTTAGCCCTAAAATTGTTGCTCTACCACAATGGAGTAAAAGAAATACAACTAGGATATGCATATCTGTATTTTGTTTGCCTTCCTCTGTGACCTGCCTGTATCCATAGCAATTTTGTGACAAAATGCAATAAGGAAGGACACGGACTTCTAGTTTAGTCATCAATCTGTGACCAGAAGTATGTGTGTTACACATGTGCTTCAGAGGAGTGGAACTGAGTTGAAATGCTGTCACCTCAAATATACTGCAAGGCCACTGTAGGAAATCCTAATAAATCCTTCTGGCTTAATTGCTAAATTCTCCAGGGCATGGAGACATGACCAAAAACAGTATGCTAAATGGCTTTCAGGATGCCAGGAAGACTAAGAGGCTGAAACCAAGTATTCATTGTTGCAGAAGTATTTTTGTTAGGGGCTTGCCTGTGCTATATTTTATATGAATGGCTTTACCGGGATGCAGGAATTGTTTCATTACTTACAGGGCAGAAGAGTTAACACACTGAAGTCAGCAGGAAGTCACAACAGAAATCTTCCACTAGTATAGGAAGTGTTTTCATGTGTGGGATTGAACTTTTTGCACAGTGTGAGAACGCTGTTTTACTTAAAATGATAATGCTGGCTCATATGTGGTACTCAGTTTGCAGCAGTTTTGATGATCCAGTTATCTTCACCTGCTAAGAACTGACTCAGCAACACAATGTGTTTTCTCATGGTGTGAACTCAGAGTAAGTACTTCTGTAATACAGGTGGTTGTTTGCAAGAGCATGTGCTGGACACCATCCTTACTGCTGTCAAAGTTTTAATCCAGAAGTAGGTCAAATCCAGATGATGAGTCAGTAAATGTTAATGTGTTTTACTTATCAGCCTATTTTTAGAAAGTTCAGCATTTATATTGCAGGAAGTGAAGTGTGAGATGCTTCCCTCCCCTTGAGATAGGGAGATGGGTAATGCATCATTAACACTATTAATGAAAAAGAAGTCATTACAGTTCTAGGTTTAAAAGCTGAGTGTCAACACTTAGAATCTACCTTAGCACTTCTTTTTTTACTTATGTTATATTCCCTGAATCCCAACAAGTAACAGAAGTTTTCTGTTGGTCCTTCAGTTATTAGTTCTATGTGCTCCTTCCTTCCATCAGTAGGACAATGAAAACACCAGTTATTTTGATCTTCAGGAAGTTCATGGGAATGTTTTCTTTGTGACTGAGATTGCGTGAGTAGAACAACTTGAATTTCCAGGGCATTTACTCATTCCTGATAATGGGTAGAATGATATAAATAAGCATCAACTACCCCTACCTCAGACTTTTCTTGTGTATTACAACAGAATCACCCAGAGGCTGAGATTAGGTAGCAATAACTTTTGTGATTGATGTCGAGATATTTAATACAGAGATATGCAGATATATTTGAAAATCTGAAGGTATAGACCTAGATTTACTGCTTATCACCTGCAACTACTGATCATGGTTCATTTATATCTAGTGTACGTGAGTCCTGTTCTAGGCTTTGCTATGTATTTCTTGAGTGCGATCTTGAACAAATAATCTACATTCTCTATCCATCACCTGTAGCATAAAGAAAGATATACCTTATACCTCTCTTTTAATGTTTATATGTACAGTGTCTGGCTGTAGAATTTTATTCTTATTTATATGACTCAGTGCTGTGATAAAAAAATTAAAATACTTATTGGCTGAAAATAAAATAAAATAAATAATTCCTCGCCCTTTTCTCAGTATGCTGCCTGTGAATCCAAGCAAGGTATAACCATTACTGATTTTTTTCCATATAAATGTCAACCTCCGTTCAAATTAATTCTTCATGTAGTTATCCAGTAAGAAATGCAACATAAACCAAATGCAATGCAAACACTAGAAGAGTCTGCAATGAATAATCCAGGGATTCCAGGTTTCCTAGACTCTATCTCCATTCTGTCCCTGGGATAATTGCAGAGTTTTTCTTAGGCTGGAAAAATCCTTGTCTTGCAGTTGCAAGCATATTGTGTTGGATTTCAGTTTTATTTTTAGTCAAGTGGATTTGCTGTCTCTTGTCAGCTTATTGTGTTGTGTTAGCAGGGACATTTGAACAGAACAGAGTTCTCTTGGAGCTCCAGTGGTCTCTTGCATGTAAAATCAAAGTTCTCTTGCTCACTTCATGTTCTCATTCATTCATTCAGTGTCTCAGAACCTGCCAGCTCTGTGGGTATGAAGACAGTTTTGCATTTACTACTGGGTTTTGTGTTGGCTGCCAGTCACAAAGGATGGTGATAAATAGATTCAGCAGCACCTATTAGGATTAACTGAAGGCTTAAATTCATTTTGAACCCTCTTACTGCCAAAATTAATTATACTAAAATTAATTATACTATGTTATCCACTGAAGAACAGGCCAAGGTTAGGAAAATACCCACCTCAATGTTTACTGGAGCCTGGAGCTGAAATAACCAGTGGAATATATAGAACAGAATCCATCATGAGTACTAGACTCATAAGCATATAGCTTTTTGGACTGCCTGCTTTCAGCTATCTTCAGATTTTGTTCTCAGAGACCTTGTTACACACACTGACTGCAGTGATTCAAGATAATCAGAACAGCTCTTTTATGATGATCTGCAAAGCAGGTCGGACAGCAGGAGTATCTTCATATTTTAGCAAAAACATCAACTCAGTTGGAATCCCACTTACTTTATTTCATGGCATGGTATTTGGAAGAAATATGTTAATAGAAAATCCAGTGACTTCACTGCTTTGAAAACCAATGAGGTTCTGTTCAGCTCACTTCTTGTTTGCAATAATTTAGTTTAGCATTATATTGAAGAGAAGCTACTGAAAAACAGTGTAATACCAGGTAGAAGCCCTGAAACTCTCTATTGTCAAAACAGCAGATTGTTAGATAATTGATACAGTAGAACCTACCATGCGTGCACAGAGACAGTGAGTAACCTCAGTTAAGTTCTGCCAAGTCATATCTTGCATTTAAAACCAACACTATAGGTTTAGATATCCCCTTTGAAATGAGGCATCGATGTGAATTATACTGGCACAATCTGGTCTACACCACACAACAAGATGCACATTCAACACTGATGAAAAGACAACAAAGCCATGACAGTTATTATGTCCCAGAAAATTATGTCCTTGATATTGTGCCCTCTTCTGTATTCTGATAGATTGTGAGGCCCACCTACAACATAGAATCGATCAAAGTTCCTTGATCAGAAATCGTTTAACTGAAGGAAAGAGCATTATTTAAAAGATGAAGGAAAAAACAGACCATATGTAGAACAAAATATGTTGTTTAGATATACTGCTTAAAAAGTAATGGAATATCATTCTTTCCTACCACTCCTCAATCTAATCCAGGCAAGGAAATAGTATATTTTGACTATTTCATGGAAGGGCCTGATTAATTTATCCTTTCTGAAGGCTCATCTATAGTGCATATTATAACAAAAAAATCAGCTATTAAGACTCCACTGTAAAACTGTAGTTTGCATTCTGTGCTATTTTACTTCATTCATTTCAGATAAAAAACCTGCTTTCATCATTCTTTCTGGAGTTACCAAAAATTCTGCATTTTTCTTGCAGTTCTGCCTGACCCTAACTTGCAGAGAAAAAAACTTGCTTGTCTCTCGTGCAGACAAACATTGTGATTGATAGACAATTAAACTTACCTTCAAAAATCAAATTATACTGCTTTGCTGACTATTTGTGCATTGCTTGGAAAGTTGCTATGTTCTTCGCTGAGCAGGTTTTTTTTGTTATAGAACTAGCTTTAGAATTACCCATAAATTGCAGCTAGGTTGATTTTGGTTCCTTTTATTTCTTTCCAGTAACTATGTGTTTTACTGACAGAGAAAACATTCCAGATGAGCAAACATCTGAAAGCAGCTTCAGGCCAGGATCTTGAAACATGTATCAGAAGCACTAAAGTCAAAATTATATTAGCTATATATAGCTTTCTATTCAACGAAGGCAATTATGATTTGAATCTATAGGGAGTGTAGGATGGACTAAATTCTTAGCTTATGGTACCTACATTGGGATGCCAAAGTTTAAAAGGGCAGCAATCAAGCTAGGAAGCGGAGACAGAATGGAGCCTGTCATTCCAGCACATGGCCTTATATGTAAAGTAGCCCATCTGTCTCCTAACTTTTGGATTGATTGGTGCATGACGTGGTTCTGCCAGTTCTTATTTTCCCCTCTTAGCTTAAGACATCATATTTGACATCTTGCTTTCCTCTAGATCATCCTTTGAGACTATGCTGGACATCATCTGATAGATGCATGACAATATAGTTTATTGATTTGTCTTTGAGCTTTATTGGTATTGTACCTGATTTTCAACACCTTACTGCTTCTTTTGAAGTCTAATATTTTATGACTAGGTTTAATTTCTTGCTTTCACATTTTTATTCTTTTCTTTCATTTTTTTTCCCCTGAAAACCAACTTAAGAGATCCTGTTTACATTGTTTTTGTTGCAAAACACAGCTCTCAGATCTGGAAAAATCACTTGTTAAATGACAGTTGTATTTTAGAATGAGATTCAACTTCAGACTGTAACCGCTCTCATCCCTTCCTTTAACTGTGATTCAAAGGAAATGTGGGGAAGTGGAGCACAAGTAAACTACAACAGTCTCCAAGACTTATGTTTGTCTAGACTGTTAAATGTTGAGCCCTTCTAAGATGTTCATCAGAATGGTTATAAACTAGTCCAGGGGAAAAAATCCCTTTTGAAGAACAAAGTGAGCTGGGATCTTCTCATCCATACCAGACTCAGGTCTATACAAGATACTTCTGCATGACATTCATAGTTTCTTAACATAGGAACTCCTGCACACACAATACTCTCGATATATTCCAAAAAAATTGTAGTGTCTGTATCTTCTACAATGTAAATTAAACTTGTATTTTCAGTCTCTCCTACAGAATGTGCATAGTTCTCCAGTTTTCCCCATTGCTCCCCAGGAGACACTTCTGTCAGTTACAGAACTTGGAAGCAGAATACCAGTCCAGACAAACCATTTGTGTGACTCATGAGCACATTTTTAAGTTCTTGTGATATTCAGCTTTTTTATCCATCTGCCACATCTCTGAAGATCATTTACAGATTTCAATTAGACAATGAATATCTTGACAAGGTAGTTTGTACATTGGTAGCTTGGGTAGCTTAATTTCCAGTGAGAATGTCAAGATGGCAGCTTCTGAAAAAGAAATTAGGAATTAGCCTCCTGCTACATCCAAAAATTCCTGGGAAGATGATGACCCAAAAAAGGCATAGAGATAGGACTGGACTGAACAGTCCAAAAGAAGGCATGAATTATCAGTAGGATAGAGATTCCTGGGTGATATTTTTTTGCTGCAAGCAGTGCAATTCTTCAAAGTCTCTTTGTTGCACACCCCCAAATTTTAAACAAAACAGTAGAAGCTAATCCATAAAACCCCTGGAATCTGACACAGTTCAGAAGAAAACACAGTGTAATATTACCAGGATCTAATTGAACTTCTTGGCTGAAAGCAGAGTGATTAACATTGTAACAAGCAATTATTCTTGATGCTCAGTTAACAACAAAATAAACATAATAAAATATGTCCTCAACATTTTGAGTCAAAACCTCCTCGTTACCATTTGCTTTTACATCTTCCTCTATGTAATCTGTGCATCATTAGCGATGTATTATCCATTTGTTTTACACCACAGTCGAACTGCATGGTAGGCAGTTAAGAAGATCAAAGAGCTCTATTAACAGCAGATAACCACAGAGCAAATATGATTAAAATAATTACAGAAGGAAGTAATCTGCTAGTTCTTAATGATTCTGAGGACTCGGAGGGGAGCTCCCAAAGTGATTCTCATCACTAGAAATCAGGGTGCTACTGCAATGGATTGAGATGCTATTTTGGGTTTCAAAGTGTGGGATATTTTTCTACATGTTTTCTCTTATGCTTTCTTCATACTTGCTTGTAATTTGATTCAGAAGTGAAAAAATCCTTATTACAACAGTTACCAACCTTTTTTTTTTTTTTTCTCTCTCTCTTTTGGCACCTGTCAAAATTTCCCAGACCTCTTTCATTTCTAACCAGAAAATACCTTCACTTTCCAGAAGACTCTTGAAACAAAATTATGACATTTTTCTCACCCTTCCTTTCCCCATACATCCTTTCTATCTTGTCAACCAGAACTAGGGGTAATTTTTCACTCTTTCCACTCTTCCCATTCTTGCTCTACTCTAAATCCTCCTCCCTTTCTTAGCTCTCCTTTTCACTACAGATATCTTATCAACACTGCCCCTATAAGCCTTCTAAGTCTGTTCTTCTTCAGTAGAAAACTGAGCAGCTAATTTAGAATTAAAAGGAGAAAAGTATGCTTCTCTATCATGTGAGTGCATTTGAAAATCTACCTGAGAACAGAACCTTTTAAATGTCCATTTTCTGTGTTTCTCCTTCTTTCTCCCTTCCCCAGACTTTACTCCTCCTTAGCTGTTCTCTGTCTTCACTGGCATCAAAATATGTGTGGCCTCAGTGTCTTCAAGCACTGAAACACAAGCACTTCTACAAATGGTGGTTTGACATTGCACAGCTCTAATAATGTCTGAAACTTCACTGAGTCGCATTGCCAGGGACATTAAGGATCACAACTGGAACCAATGGGAAAGCTCATGGAATCTTTCATGATCTGACAGCAGCACATTTTGCTCACCTATAATCAACACAATCAAAACTCGTGTCATACCTTCAGAGATGCACTGTACACACACAGAAGCTATATTTTCTCTAAATGTGTCTAATCCTTGCTTTTCAACTTCTTTTGCTTTTTCTAGTCCCCTGTTCAGATGCTGCTCAAAAATTTGATTTCCAACTATTCTTGAATCACCAATGTATTTCTGCTCCAGCCCTGACATCCTGTCTCTTCTACAGTCAACAGACCAGTCCTATCCCAGTGCAAACACTGCCTTTATCGAGACTAATGGCTGAAAATAACAAAGGCCGGGTTTTTAAATTTGTATTAGCACTCAGTAAATGACCTGATTTTTTTCCAAAATTCTTTAAATGCCCAGCAAGTCCATCTGAAAACAAAACCATGGTCAATTACGATGCCTACCCAGAAACCAATGGTGAGGAAGCTGCTTTGTTGAAGAGACAGTATGAAATAAGAACAATTCATGTCATACTTAATCATGTCCATCTAAATAAGAGCATAAATACATATGGAAGGAGAAGCTAGTCCAGGGTGAATTACCATTCTCTCATGACATACTGTTGAATGCTCTGCATCTAGTACTGATGACCATGTTAATGAAGAAACCCTGGTACTTTGTCCTTCCTTAAGGAAAAATTAAAATGTAATTTTTTCTTTCAATTTAGTCAAATTTTCCTTTATCATTGACTCACCAAATTTTTTGTAAGCTCCCTTTGGAGATAATTCCTTCTCTTTTGAAAAACTGAATATTTTAATTTGACAGATATCACAGTATTCTGTATCTATTCTTAATTTCCGAAGTGTCTAGCTTGCTACATTATCTGATCTTTGCAGTTAGAGCTTTCTCTCCCTCCCAGAAACACATAGATGATATTGTCTTCTCCACCTCAAAGGTGGACAACGAGGTAAAATATATATGCTTTTCATAGTCACAAACAAACAAAATATATTCCCAAAATAACACTATCTCCTGATGCTCATCCCTGTCTACTGGTAACTAGGCAATCCTTGTTATGTTTTAGCTCAACTATTGCTGTCACAGGACCTGCTTAAAGACCCAAGATTGCAAAACTGACTGAATTTCTAAAAAGATGGGGGGGACAATAGTTTCCAGGTCAGGACAATTACCATGATCTTCCCTAACTGATTAGCTGATCTTAATGCTGTCATATTCACTCTGTGCCTTCAGAGCTCTTGGTCTGTAGGGTGCTCTGGGAGAAAGTTTCTCATCAAAGAGCCACAAATACGGCTTTATGTAGACTGGGCTTTGCCGGATGAGATGCTATACAGTGGTAGGTGAGGTTCTTTATTAGGAGCTAATGAACTTATGCAAACAAAATTGTCTGTGCAAATGGGTGAGGAAAGCCTGCCCATTGCTCATTTGGGGTATATTTGCCAGGCTATTTCAGGCTCTGAATCAGGCCATTAACTTGATTGTGCTTCAGAGTACCTAAAGTCAAAGCCTTTGTCCTCATATAACCAAGTGGAAAGAGGGAGGTGCTTTCAGGGTCCAACTCAAACCACTTTCTCCTGTGTCCATATGGATTTTAAAAAGTTTAGTGGAAAGTCTCTGTAGAGCCTAACAAAGATGGAAAGGAAGAAGCTCAGCCATCTGGTACAATGTAAGAATTTACTTGCCTGATCAATTTTCCTACAGAGGAGTGCCCTACTTGATGTGGTGCTCACGGTATGTAAGTGGTTCCCATTACCAGGGGGTGTGAAGATTACTGTATTTATAGAACCACAGAGTTCCTGAGGTGGGAAGGGATCTCTTGAGATCATCTACCAGAAATCCCTGTTCAAGCAGAGTTGGCTCACGTTGACTTCCATTTTCTGTTTGATAGGCAAGTAGTACTATTGTTCCTTGACTAAATCTAGTAGAACTAAACATACAATTTTACATTTGCAGATCAGGTTCCTAAAATCTGTGTGCCGTGTCCCAGGCATTTTTAGGAAAGGGAGTAAAATTGCAAGGGAGGGAGAGAGAGAATAAGGGGGGAAATTGAAAAGTCTTGACTATACATTTCACTCCTATTTTCCAATAAAACTAACAAGTAAGCTTGAGGAATAAAATTGCTACAGATATTCTCTCACTGCTTAATTCCCTACTTCGGCTTTCCACTGAAAGGATGAAATTTATTTCCAGGATGCTTTTATGGTAATTGTTCATTTAAATTTTGAAAAAATAGATTGCTGCAGTTGTGCAGGTTAATCTGTGACTTTCTTTCCTACTTTTTCTCCACAAAGGTGAGTATTGTTGGCTTTACTCATATTTTTAATATTTTTTTCAGAATGAAGCATGGCCTCACATTCTCTATGCCATGCAGTTTGGGCAAGGAAAATGGAGCACTCCATTTCTATTCCTTCAGTTGTGCTCAGACAGTATTTCTGTGTATAAAGCTATGAAGTGTGGGTGTTGAGAGACACAAGGCATTTAACTGAATTTTTAATTTTTTTTTTTTAAAAAGCTTTTATTCTTACTTAATTTTAACTAAGTGGATGCTCGTAGATCAACCAGGCCTAGAGATCCTATTATTAAAAAAAAGATACAAAGCTTGAAGTTAGTAACTATTTTTATAGCATATGTTACTACTGAAAGAAATAATGGATCCTTTCAGCTAATTCCCTATGCTTTATTTTAGGCACACAGATAAGATTCCTCATTTTGAAATAATGTTTAGCCTTCAATAAATTTTCTTTGTGCCATTGTGAGCTGATAAGTGCTTAGTATGTAGAATGAACAGGTGGTTTATTGAGGTATCTGAAACCATAATCCTGCAAAAACTTACTGTTTTAAAATCAAGTTTAAGACTTCATTGTGCATTCTGGAGCCCAGTTTCTAAGTTCTTGTTTTCAGTGTGTTGGTATTTTGATTAACCAGTTGGTTTAACTTTCCTACAAGTTAGTGAGATTTAATGCATATAAGATAGTCCGTAATAAATAACTGCAATTTTATTAGCTGAATAGTTAGAAGGACATGACTGATACAAGTAAGATGTCACATAAATCCATGGCAAAAATTGCCAACTTTGAAGGCCAAACATATCAAAGCCTTAAATCTTTTCATCTTCTATAGATTTATTAATAAATCAATACACAAATCACATCTGAGAAGTTAAATTCAAGAGTAATTAACTTTAGATCAAACTGTCTTGATACATTATAAAATAACCAAAACCTTTTAAACATAATTAACTTGCCTATTGTTTTGTATTCTACCACAGTATGGACTCTTTAGAAAACAGGTCTGTTCATATAAAAAGCAGATATCTCATTGTCATTTATATTGGAGGGGTGAAGTAACTCAACAGTCCAGGATAACTGCCTAATGATCATAGACATGTGAACATCTTTTAAAATGTTAAAGGGGAATATTGTCCATTGTTCTACTGGAAATCTTTCTCGCATTTCTGTGTGTGTTTTTCTGAATGTCACTATCAAAGCAGAAATTCTTTGTATAGACATTTCTTCTGACGCTGTTCTCTTACTTGATGTTGTTCTCTTTTCATAACAACCCACCCTTTAAAAACTCAGTGTATTTCTGAATGCATATATATATACATATATATATATATATATATAAAATATATAGATACTGCTTTTTTTTTTTTTAATGGGATATAAAGAGGGAAATGGAAGTTTTACGTGTAAAATTCTAACTGCCTTAGTGGAAAAGTGAGATGGGTTAAATCAAATTACGCCAGTCCGATAATATCTTTAAAATGTAGGGACCTGTTGTTGTCAGTCAGTGCAGAAATACTGAGATAAAGCAAGCAGAAAGCTAACTTTCTAGGTATTCTGATTACTGAGAATTTCCAAAGAAGTGTTGATGAATATCTCAAAGTCAACCCATTTCTGCTTTTGCTGTCATGACATACAAAATCTTGGCTAAAAGTAGATATTCTGAATGCTATGCCAACATTTTATCTCCAGAAATAGCTTTTCCTGCACTTATTAAGGCATATTACCAGGAATGGAAATGAAAAGTTACAATTTCACTTTGTATTGGTTGTACTTCAAAATTAATTTTGAGGCTTTTGTGCTTATCAGGTTGTGATGACAAAAACGTGCTTCCTCCTAGTTGTTTAATGCTATTTTCTTAANCGAACTTAGAGAATTAAACTAATTTAGAATCTGGCCAAACAAATATGTATTTTTAACTCATTCAAGGACCTGGGTTTTATTCTATAATTTCTTTTCTGAGCTAACTGATATTTCAAGACAATACTAACAACAACAATAATAACAATAATCCTCTTTTCCACCATTTTTGTCACTGAATGAAGTAATAGTAGTTTGCTTCCATTTTTCAACGTGATTCAGTGTAATGCAGCCAGTCTGTGTAAAGCTATGACCTGTTCCAATAAAGAATAAGTTACTTAAAACAAAAAGTATAATCTACAGAATATGAGCTCCCTATTTAATCCAATGCTAAGAATGTTATGTCAGCTATCTCCCAAATATAGAAACGATTCAGGATTTCATCCTGGAAAAAAGGAAACGTGGTTGTGAGAACAACATTGTTCATGGAAAATGGAGATCCCAGGGCTAAACCCTGAATCAGCACAGGCTGCCTTTGTGAGATTCCCCTAACAAGGTAGATTAAGCCAGACTTCAAATTTCCTCAGCTTCCACTTCTTCTTTATTAAGATTCTTGTAAACTAGACTACAGAGGGTGTGGAGGTGATGATGTTTGGTTTTGCTTGTTTGCTTTCTTCCTCTACAAAACCTGAGACTCTCAATTTAGAACTTATATAAGGTTCACATTTTAAAGCACTCTCAACACTCCTGCTGTGACTGTTACTAAGAAGAAATCTTGCTCAAAATGGGGCAAAATAGTCACTTCCCTATCAACCGCAGTGGAATTTGTGCTGCACATGTAACCTTAAGTATATTTACATTTTCATCCTTTTGCGCAACATGATTTCATTGAGCATTTGTTTCTTTTAATTGTATTAAGTGCTAGACATTGATTTTTGACAGTTTAACGCCCTCTCCTCCTCCCCAACCCAAGGGAAAAGCAACTTTGCATGTATTTTTCCTCTTCTTTATATTTATGTCAACATTTCCCTTTAACAACTTTGAAAACACATGCTCTTTTTGGTGTTATTCCCATCAGTATAGCTGGGCAATGAAATGATTCATGAGCACTTAAAACTAACAAGATTCATGTGTAAAAATATTGCTTCCCATTGGTAACAGTCATTTAGGGATGGAATTATGAGCAAAGGAAAATAAGAACCAAGGACAAATTTTGATTTTGAATAAGTTGACTAATTNAAAAAACAAAACAAACCCCAAAAACCACCCCCAAAATCAAAAATCCTGAACAAACAAATCCACAACACGCACCCCCAAATGAAACAAAACTCTACAACCTCAAATTCCAATAGAACTCAAATCCAAGATTTTAAATAGTAGCATAAAGGTCTTAGCCCGGCTGGGAAGGAAATGCACAAGGAGCGTTGAGTTGTGTGCTTGCAGTACTCATAGGAACAAGTCAAGCTACTGTGACTATCCCTCAGCCCTTTCTTATGTAAATTAAATTCATGGAAAATGTACTAAATTTGTGTTCTCTGCGATTTGCTATTACCATTTCCTTTATGAAGCAATCTCACACAAAAAGGCCTTGCACTGCCAGCTGTAAGAGCACTTGGCACAGGGAGTACATCCCAAAATAACAATGTTAACAACTGAGTAAATCCATGTAGGAGAATATTCTTTGTCTTACTTCTCTCACTGCTGTTTCCTTCAGCCAGTCCCTAAGAGATGTCTGATACATTTATGTCTAGGGTCTTCATGAGCTGCAAATATAACTCACTCAACGGATGTATAGATGTTCCAAGACAGGGGCCAACAAGTGTAACAGACAGAGAAATTAAATCTCTTGGATTGGTATTTCTACCAAGTCCTGTGGAATTCTCTCTCTACTTATAGACATGTTTCAAACTGAAACTCAATGCAGAAAACATGCTTTTCCACTACTCATATGGTTTCTTTTCTAAGGAGGAAAGATTTCATTCTGGGGAATGTTTAATGAAACTTAACAATTTGGGGCATCTCTCCAAAGCTGAACGTTTATTCACACATTAGGACTCAAAAGAAAAGTGCTTCTTAATGAAGCCTGCCATAACGAACATATGGATCTGGGGTAGGGTTAAATTTGTAATTTAGTTTATCATTAATTAATTTTTATTCTTTATGTGAAACATGAAGTAGGTGGAAGGGGTGCTAATGACAGTCTTATGGTGTCTATATTTGCTATGTATCCTGTACTTCTTGAGATATTCACCACATTAACAGTTAACAGGCACTTTGAATAAATGCCAGTGAAGAGTGGGAATTTCTGAGAGGAGTGGTAAAGTTGAGAGTGCATGACCCTTGAGCCTGGGTGATGTGGAGTGCTGGGAGTTTAAATAGTCATGGTTATTCTTCAGTAACATTCCATTTTCTGGAGAAGTAAAGTCCTTTAAAAAGATTCACAAACTTTGACTCATAAAGAACTTTACCCCTGTTGCATCATCCCAGTACTTGGATATAACCACTTACATCCTCAGGGGGACAATAAGTCCCTTTTATATTTTGGAAAAATAACATCGAATACTTTTGTAAAGATAGTGTTAAATGTTCTAAATCAAAGCTGGACATCTGCTATGCCTGTGCTGAAGACAAGAAAACAAGCCTGTAGCAGCAAACAATGTTAAAGTCAATTGCAGTGGAGGAAATGATTCTCAGTCAATAAGGTGGATAAAATGCAGGATAAAAATGAGACAATGGCATTACACAATAGACAGAGGAGGAAGTATAAGAAATGTTTTACTATTCAGCCTAGAAGACACAGTCAGAACAGTCTTCCCCATGAGTTAACCCGGCTTCTGAATAAAGTGGCCTGTTGCATCAGAACATCCTGAAAATTGTCTTCTGAAACAAGCTAGTGATTGCATGGATGGAAGTGGGCTCATGGGACTGAGGTCACATCCTGCTAATATAGGACTGACATCACTGGAGCAAGACAAATATATTCACCACATGTTTTTCCATGGCTGAGAATGTAACACACATTATATATATAAAATTAAAAAATATAAATATATGAGCTATGCAAATAAGAATTTCTTCAAATCTCCAACTGCAGTAACAATTATTTTAGATCCTGGTGACATTTTTCATTGTAAAAATCCCAGAAGAATATTTATTTCTCAAAACTTTTTTAATTGTCTCTAGACCAAATTTGGGTTACTTAGTTCACAATTCAAATCATATTTCAATATTTTCTATATTTTGGAGACTAGACTATTAACTCTTAATTTTCTTTGCAAAGCAGCAAACCTGTTTAGAAATAGATGTCTATAAATCATAGCCTGTACAATGCTTATTTCTTTAACCAGACGATACAAGTTAACCACACAATAAGCATGCCATGTCACCTAAAATTAAGCACTCCAGAGTATTTGAGGTGAATTTGTGCTAATTTTTGTTGATTTCAAACTGTTTTGCAGCACCCACCCACTGAAAATTTTTTGCTACTCTAGTGTAATAGGATGCAAAATTCAGCCTGGGTGAAACAATGCATTTCCTTTTAACTTGTCATCTCTCCAAGAGTAAGTCTTGCCCTGGGGTATCCCGAGAATGTTGCTGTGGGACATGTTTAGCCTTTTGCCAGCAGAATGATAATTGTTTCCTATCTCCGAGTCTTGAGTTCCATGTATCTCTTCTCCTCCCCCACTCCCTGGATTGAAGCTCTGAGCTTCCTGTGAGGTCTCTGCAACAGCCCCAAGGGCCTCTTCTGCTACCATATGTATGCAATCACAAACTGAAAACTTTTCTGCTTCTTAAAACATAGGGCTGCCATGTAAGATAACTATCTGCAGAAAGCAGCCTTGCACTGAAAAGCCTTCAGATGCAGTCCTTTTATGCCTTTTTTGGCCTTTTTATTTTTTTTTTAATCACGCATTGGTATTAACATAATGAATGAGCAACATTAAGTATATCAGGGCATGGTTCCACCTCAGGAACTTTTAACAGTGTGCCAGACCTTCTCCAGACTAAGAAACGTGCACCAAAGTGCAATTAAAATCAATTTAACTGCCCAGGTGTAAACCAGGAGGACCAACCTAAGCTACTCTGTTAGGCAGAATCTAAATTAAGTCTATCTTATTTATAACTCACCTAAAATTGTGTGAATGCATTTGCAGTACAAGGACCTAAGAACTCTAAGAACGCTGAACAATAAGCAACACTGTCTTACCTGGACTGACTCAAGGACCCATGGTTACCTTTAAGGGCCTCTGGGCCCTGCATCCTATTGTGAGGTTGCTTGCGTTGCTTATGAAGCAGTTGCAGATCCACTGTGGTTAATATTCTGATGTTAGAAATTGGACAGAAAAAAAAATTAAACTGGCAATAATTTAAGCTACAAAACAATGCTGAAATAAAACATATGAAGATTCTTTGCTGCAAGGAATGATGAAATATATTGCAATTAAGGGTAGAGGACCAGAGGAGAGTCTCTCTGACCTGGGGTGGGGCCTCCATCAGGTACTTCTGTATTCACGCCATGGCAAAATAAACATCATTTTTTTAGGGAGCAGAAGTTTTGGGGTTTTGGTTCCC
>VXBA01002089.1:670238-699453 GCA_013399895.1 Serilophus lunatus | reverse complement strand
GAATTTGTGCTGCACATGTAACCTTAAGTATATTTACATTTTCATCCTTTTGCGCAACATGATTTCATTGAGCATTTGTTTCTTTTAATTGTATTAAGTGCTAGACATTGATTTTTGACAGTTTAACGCCCTCTCCTCCTCCCCAACCCAAGGGAAAAGCAACTTTGCATGTATTTTTCCTCTTCTTTATATTTATGTCAACATTTCCCTTTAACAACTTTGAAAACACATGCTCTTTTTGGTGTTATTCCCATCAGTATAGCTGGGCAATGAAATGATTCATGAGCACTTAAAACTAACAAGATTCATGTGTAAAAATATTGCTTCCCATTGGTAACAGTCATTTAGGGATGGAATTATGAGCAAAGGAAAATAAGAACCAAGGACAAATTTTGATTTTGAATAAGTTGACTAATTTATAAACCAGATGTAAATTTTTTACTTTAACCGGCTAGTTAAAGTCTTGGTGGATAGATAGAATTTTCTTCTTTTCTTATGGAAGAGTTGTTTGGTTAGTGCATGTTGCTTCCAGGCTTCTGACAGGAACTTTGACTTTCCATAAGTTTAGATTTCACTGGAAACTGAGGAAAAAGATCAAAATTCTTGCCACATAGAGCATTCAGTGTCCTCTATTATATACTGAGTGTAGGGACTTTATTATTTTGCTCTGAGTTTGGAATATCGACATAAAATTAATAGTGCTGGTAATAGTACTGCTAAATTAAAATACTGTAGGCAATAGATACTTTTTGTTAAAAAGATGTTTCCAGTTAGAGAAAACATTGACTAATAGGAGCTGTCAATATTTGAAAAAGGATATATAAATAAAAATATAATTTGATTCAGCTTGCTGAAGGAGAAGCCACTGAAGGAGCACATTCCCACTTGAAGAGCATTAACTCCAAGTTTGTTGTCGCTAAACTAATCTTTCCTTATCTTCTATTTAGCAGAAGGAATTCCTCTCCCAGTTGGAACTGCCAGGTTTTTCTTAGAAAGCCTCCTTGCAGAAGAGATTCTGAAAGCTTAAATTCCACAGAGTGTTTTGTCTTGCTAATGACTTCACAGCACAATTGGATGCCCAACTGTGCATCTTTGTATTTTGGCTGGTTTGGGACTAGTTTAAGGGAATCCTTCCTCAGAGCATGTGGGGGACGTGAGCAGCACTTCTCTAGCAGACTGTGTTCTCTCTGCAAAAGGCAATAGCTAAAGAAGGAGGTTAACAATGGGATGAAAGGTTTTCTCTGAAGTCATTAAACTGTGAGGAAATGGTGAGGGTCATGAATTGTTACATAAAAGGAACTAATGAGCATGAGGTGGGAGGTAAAAGTATTAATGGGTAGCTGACACCTAAATTATAAAGCAGTCAAGCTCCTGGACTGGCAAAGTGTGCCTACATTTTCATAGAAGATTTATATTTTGATGATGAGATACTTTCATTTCATTGTATTCAAGTATTTCATGTTGGCTTTAACCATGCAGTGATAAATGCTCATAGTTATTAAAACTGTAAAAATATAAACCAACTCTCTCACTCTATGCAATGTTCATATGTTTGTGTGTCAATGTCTATCCCTATTGATTTCCTCAGGAAAAGAAAGGTCATAGGAGCACCCTGAACCAGAAAGGCTCTTGTACTGGGATTAGGGGTACAAAGCAGAAACTCGAGTGAGTCTAGTGAGACAGCAGTGAGGGAAGAGAGGAAGCACAAGTAAATAGGGGTGAAACAATAGATTTCAGATGCAAAAGTAGAGAATAATGTGTATCAATAGCACCCACAGCACCCCAGGTCATCCAAGAAACTTATAGTGTATCTTTATGAGGACATAAAGACACAGAGAAAAACCTAGCTTCACAGCTGCTAGGAATCCCTGTCCTGCTACAAATCCTTGTCCTGATGCTAAAGCTCAAAACTGGCAGAAAGCTCCTGAAATGCGTCATTTTAAATGACAAGTATTGATCAGTGCAGAAGAGAGAACCTTGCCCTGTATAGACTATTTGGGGTGAGCAGAAGAGAGAAGTCTGGATTAGTAGGGCTTTTCTGTTCTCCTCACTGCCAGGGAGAGAGTTGGAACAGTGTATGTCAGGTGGAGAGATTATCAGGAATGAGCAGAACTTAGTGTTTCCTTCCTTTTTCATGTCCACCATTTAAAATTTGATCTCCAAACTCATGGTCTGCTTGCAGAAATTTTTAAACTCCTTTGATACCTTGATAACCAGCAGCAAAATACCCAGGATGAATATAATCTTCCACTAAGCAGATGCATAATTCCCTACACCTTGATAGCACCAGTTGGAATACATCATAGCCATTGGTGATTTTACTACTACTTGCTAATTTGTTACTGTCAAGTGTCAGTGCTGGAAAATGTTCATTTGCACAGAAGATTACCCTTAGCTGCAGGCTAACAAAGCTGTTGAATACAAAGCATATTTATTATTGTAACTTGATATAAGATTATTGGGGAAGGACACTTATTTTAATTTCTTCCAGGTGTCATAAGGCCTCAGTGTTTTGGTTTGGTTTGGTTTTTCTTCACTAATTTAGAAATTAAAAACCTAATTAATCTGCATGTCAAAACCAACAAAATATCAACACAAGTCATTCCTTCTGACAAAACAGCCTTTCAGATTGATCTTGTCCAAACATCAAATGACAGATCTTCTGATGCCTTAAAATCAGGCCAGCAAAACAACTCCAGCCCTGCACAGACAATTAATACTAGCATGTATAGCTAATAAAAATTATGGCAAGGAACTTGCAGCCATCCTCACTGGTTAGTAAGCTGTACTACATCATATACAAGAGATGAAATCAGTCAGAGCATTTAAAATACAGTGTGCAATGTCTGAATAATAGCTGTGGCAACTAGAAGCACAGGAGAGTATAATAAAGAAGTTCTGTGCAGTGTTTTTTACTATCTTAAGGAACCTGTCAGTTTGACAGGAGGCCAAAAAGATGTTTTTCTCAATTAGGTCTCCTGAGGACTTTTCATATTGGCTATCTTTCTAGGTGTCTGCAATAAGTATTTTGTAAAGCATGAGGTAGGCAACCAGAACAGCCATGCACTACACGATAGAGACAAGTAGGATTAGAACTCTTGTGATGATGCACTAAAAATTTAATATTGTCCCTGAATACTATGAAATGTCTCACAAAACAAGGATTGTAATGGAAGCATAGCAAAAAGATTTACATGTAAGTGGAATTGGAAAGAGTAAAAAGTGGATTAAAAATCTATGATTGGTCCTGGGAATGTGTTGTGTCAAAGTTATGTGTGATGGCGCGCTGAACAATGAATGAAGTGTGGTCCAGAGTACTTTCTCAAGGGATGTGTGGCTGGAGCTGTGGGACAGCTGTCTAGATATCTTGTAGAGAGCACAGAATATGAGTTCTCATTCCACCACTTCACACAAATCAAGTGGAGGATCATAGAGTTATGGCAGGTAAGAGGTGCAATAAATTCTTAGCCTCAAGCTTTTGCACTGCAATAATTAATTTCTTTAATGTGAACTGGACCTTAGACACTGTTCTTCAGTGCTCTTCAGTGTTCCTCAGTGTTCTTCCTTTCTCGGTGAGGAATAAGAAAATTTTTTAATTGTTTACTTTGTACATTTTGACTCTCAATGACCTGCAGAGATACTAGTATCTGAAAACAATGTTACGGATTTCATAGGTTTTGACATTTTATTGTAGTGATTTTCTATAAATTAATGTGACAGATTCATAAAATTGTCTTTCTCTGATATGTAAGTGTTTGAATATTTGTACTCATTATTTGAATATTTTTACTTAATTATCCTAACATACCAGTGTATAAAATAGAACTGTTTTTGTTTCTTCTTTAATGACAGATGTCAAGAACTGGACTGCTCAGTTTCTTCAGCACAATTAACATTTGTTACTTATCTTCCTAAAGGAAGGCTATGATCTAAAAATTAGTCTGATATTCTTAATTTAACCAAAACAAGTGACAAAATCTTTTTTTTTTTTTTTCTTAGAAGCTTTTAGTTTACTTGCTGTGAGGAATAGTAAGGTGCAAAAAATGTCAATGTCAAGCAAAGTGATAAAATGGAGCAAATATCCTGAAGAACATTAAGTAATACACTTTTAAAATTAAAGAATATTTTTAGAAGCTCACTTTGATGGAATACAGATTTTTGCTTTATAAAATTTTGTACACAAAAGCGAGCAGTTTACTTAAGAACGTCCTCTCTAGGCTATCCATGACAGAGATATTAAGTGACAATTAGTGGTACTGAAATATGGTTGCATGTTTACTGTTGCACTGGGTATGCAATATATAGGAAGGGTGAATTGGGACTCAAAAGTATTACAAAATTGGTGTGGCAGTTTGAGGTGGGCTGGGATCTCTGGGGGTGGTAAAGGGGACTTCGAGTCTTGCAAGGGGTTCCTTGGGCTTTCGGGGGGGGAAGGGAGTGTAATAAGAGCTCACTCACCTGTCTGTAAAATTCTGCTTTCCCTAAAAAAGCCGGAGGGGGGTGGGTGAGGGGGCAGGAAGCTGAGATCGAGGCAGCCCTCTCCCAGACAAGGCAGGAGCATTGCCCCCAGCTGTGCCCCGCTGCTCCCCGAGCCAGCCGGGGACCGGGGGAGCCCTCACTCCAGCCCATTTTCCCCAGGAGCATGGGGCCGGAGAGGGTGTTCTCGGTGCGGGCTGCTCCCCCACGAACGGCCGGGCCCGGGGTGATGGGGGGGACGGCGGCGGCGGTTTCTCGTTTCCCCTGGGCTGCCCCCGCTCCCCCGGCAGCTACCTGTGGGCAGCGGCAGGGGTCTGGCCCTGGCACTGTGCTAGCGATGGCCGCACAGACGGGCGGCAGTGACGCCGGGGCATCCCCGAAGTGCCTGTGGACACGAAAACAAAGATAGCGCCTGGGCCCGGAGCGGATGATTTTTCAGTGGGAAAACACCAGAAAACAAGGCGGGGCTCGGCCCCACTGACCAGTGGAGAGACGGTTTGGCCCGAAGAAGGCAGCAAGATCCACACAAGAATTATAGGACTTAAAAAGCTGAGGGCAACAGGCCTCCTCTCTCTTTGGCTTTCGATCCGGGGGTGAAGCCCGCAGCTTTTCTCCGTCTCACTCTGAGGGCCCGTGGTGTGACTCCACACATTTTTCTCAGCACGGGAGTGATTTTTCCAGCTCAAAAGCAAGTTGCCCTTTGGGGAGGAGGTGGGATGGGTCCGCTTTTCACTTCTTTTTGTGTTTTTCAGAGAGCTTTGAGGGCCAGGGAGTGATTCCAGCAGACAGGGAGGGAGAGAGACAGCTTCCCTCCCCCTCCCCCTATTTTCTCAGTGAGTCATCTAGCTGAGAGAGCAGTTCCCTTTCTGGTTTTGTCCCTTTTTCCCTTTTGTGTTGTTTTTTTTTGTTTTTTCCTGCATGTCAAGTGTTTCTCTGTGTAATTTTGAACCTTCTTCCCTATTTTAAACCCCCCATAATAAACTGTTCACTTGCTGCTAATTTTGTTCAGTTCTCCGTCATCTTTATTGCGCGCCCTGAGACAATAAAAGTGGTTGAAACCACCACAATTGGGATTAAAAATAGTGCTAGAATATGAGACCACAGAATGATATAAATCTGGGTATGAATCACAAGTCATAGTGAAATGGTAATTGGGAACTGCATTATTTGAAATTTGAAATACAGGACAGTGTAAGAATTCACCTTCATTTAAGTCCCTAAGTGCAACAAAAACTTTTCCTATGTATTAGGATATTCAGTATTCAGCCTTGCAAGATACTGTTTTCTTCACAGGCCTAACTGTAGGATTTATACTCTCCTTACAACCTTGAAGCACTAAATGGCAGCAAAGAGACTTGTGGTTACTTTTAGATTCAATTTTATCCATAGAAGTATGAATTTATGTCATTTTTGGATTTTTGTTCTTTTTTTGTTTTTCATTTCATTGTAATGATTCTCCTCATATGTTAAGGAATCACTGTATTTTTCTTTTGCTGCTTTTTTATCTCTTAAATACTTCATCACAAAGTGTTGAGTATTTGAAATATGTGATTTTTTTTTCTTTTTTGATTCATTTCACATTCTTCCACACTGACCTCCCCATGTGTGTTTAGTAGTAGTAGGAAATTTAAAAACTACTTCTAAGGGAAAAAGAAAACCTTCTGGGATAGAACACCTATGCATTCCTTCAGAACAAAAAAAAAAAAAAAAAGCCTCTACATTTTTAATTACAGGATGTTCACAACTAGTACATAACATTGTCAAAGCAAGGTCAGACTTTGACATAGTGAACTAAATTTTTTTATGCTAGACTTTAAATCATGCTTCAGTTTCATTCTACTCTATCTCCCTCGTCTCTCAGCTTAATCTAAACTACTTAACTTTCTTCACTTGAAAACTGTTAAATTATTTTCAGTAGGAGGCCTGTTGTCTTCATTGTAGGAGTGAATTTCAAAATCTCTTCTTCCATTTCCAACTCCTCACACCCAGTTTTTTGAAAAGCATCTTCAGTTTCCCCTACTCCAAAGTACAGAGGACTGGGGAATACTGGATGGAGTGCTGACCTGAGGATACACCTGTATGCATGCATTCACTTATTGTCATGATACTATTTTCATAATCAACGAATCCTTTAGCTGCCATAATTAGTTTCTTAGATAAAGTGAAGCAGTTTTCTACTTTTTTACAATGTCAACAAATTAGTTTTCTGAGAAATGCAAATATCTTGAAATAAATGCTCCAGGACTTCCTTCCTTTTCTAAAAAGTTTTGATTTGGTACTAATTGTTCTGTTTTCTGCCACCACTTCCCTTTCACTAATGATTTCTTACAAATCTTCAGCCGAGATCTTAGAAATCCAGGAACACTTTTGCACATTTCTGTGGAATAAGGCTTAAATGTGGCAATGTAATTTAATATGTATTTATTTCATTGTTTTGACTATCGTTCAACCATTCCCGTCCCTGTGCGCTAGAAGTGCTTGATCAAATTTTCTGCAGTTTGAAGCTTAATAGGACTTAGAGAGACAAGATAGTGCCTAATGCTGATAGGAAATTTATTGTTTCTTATCAAGGTGACAATGACCATTCTTAAGACAAGTTATTAGGAACTGAACTGATTAAAAATCTGGAGTATTTTCCTCATAGGTCCATTGAGTTTTGTCTTGATGGCTACAGAAATACATCTGTGTGTATTTCCATATGTATGTATATATGTACATATATGTGTGTGTGTGTATATATATATATGTGGAACTATATGTATGTGTATGTAAATATATATACTACATACAGTTTATATTAAGGCAAACATAATTTCTTAAGTTCTAGGTAAGTGGTTAAATTTTGACTGGAGAGAAAGGGTTAGAGATTTATACACATCAATCAGGACATAATACTCTTGGATTATCTTTTAAATTCTGTTGAAGAATCATTTTTATGATCTTGGATAAGACAATGATAGGTACTTACAGTAATAGGTGATCACATAAACCAGTATAATCTCTGTATTATATGACTATGGACACTAATCATGCAGCCTAACTAGACTTTTACAAATAAACAGGAAAAATTAGTTTGGAACAGGAGTCTTGTAAAACAGTGGTTCCACTATCAAGAGAACTCTTATTACAACGAGTCCAGAAGTTTCTGCAGAGGTAGCAGTGTGTGTGCAACAAGCATCTAATGAGTTGAGAAGTAGCGAGAAACAATTTCTTGTGAACATGAACTTTTCCCAGCTTTAACTGACTTCAGATGGATCTCAGCTCCAGCCAATTTGGCAATTATTTCCTGGTGAGCAAGTCTTTATGTTAGACAACTTGCATTTAAAAATTTGATCTCAGTGCCACAGTGTTTGGCACAAAAATCAAAGGAATTAATCAAGTATCAAAGGCACGATAGCCGAAAATCTGAGAAGTTCATATTTATAACTAAATCTTTGTAACCTCCCCCAAATCTCATGCAAAATTATTCCTGTAACACTATTTATTCTATAATGTCATGATACAACTCAAATCAATACCGTGCATGTGAAGTCAAAAAATTCAAACAGGTGTAGTTAAAGTTGTTAAATCAGAATATGACGTTGTTGGATTTGGCCACTTTGACTTTCTTGTGAAAATTCTACACTCCTGGATGCTAGCTAGGAAATAGGGAGAAAAGACCGATCTGTGGCATTGTACCCCACCTTTCTCTGAAAGCCCAGGGGATGAGAAACTCCTGAAAGGATGGCCGTTTTCTGCTGCTTCATTTTTGGAAATCACCATGAAATTCATGCTGTTTCCTCTGTAAAATGAAGGGGTGGAAAGTAATAGGGAGGGAAACCTGAGGCAGAAATTTCTGTAGTCAAAGCTATTACAGATTTCTCAAGTGAGGAGACAGCAGGAAGGAGGACACTGTCAGTGTTGGTAACCACTCAAGAGTGAGGGCTGCAATATATTTTTGAATTATTTTTTTTATATCATAAAATACTTTTTCTTTTTGAAATATGCCTCTGTCCTTATCCAGAAATTAAAGTGTTGGTATTAGGACTTCGTGCAGAAGAAACAGCAGCCTTCAAGTCTTGACACAGTAATTTATACAATCAGAGCTTTAGTAAATTAGTATAACTACATCCAAGCAATTCAGTCACAGGCCAAGCCCCCATGGCCCTTCATGAATTCTGTCTTGTGAGAGCTTGAACAACTGGAAATTTCTTTTATTTATTCTCTGGCTTCTTAGTCTTCTGCTTTCATTTGCATTAGCCTTTTCCTATTTTATCCTATTATTTCAAAGAAATGGTCATTTATCCACTCCCTTTTTCTTTTGTCTCTTTTTACATCTTGTTTTCCATGATTAGCTCTTCAAGAGTGGAAAAAAAAGCCTTGCTTCTTCTGAATTCTAGAATTCCTGTGCACAGACAGATTCCATTTAAGAAAGAGAAAAGGCTTCAAGTATGTACATATCTGTGTACATTTTTACATAGAGACCTGGAATTTCCCAAAGGCGTGGGAGCAGAATCAAATTTTCTTCACAAAATAACCCACCATGACCCGTGGAAAGCCACTTATGAAACAAAGTGTGACTTATAAAAAATGTATTTGGGGGTGTTTTTATGGTAAGAAAAAGCACTCATGTAGACTCAGTAAAAGTATATTGAGTCCATTATTTTTTTGTGGTTTAAAACTGATTTTTTGGTATTTTGGTTAAGAAAACAGAAATGTTCACTGCTGTTATATACATATTGTTACCTTACCTGACAGGAAAATAAATACTAAAATCCCACCCCTTACATGGGATATGTCAGCCTATGGCAGATAATAGTTACTACATCAACGAGCTGTATAATATAATCAATTATGCTGTAATGAATATGTTCTGAATTACTCTCTGAATGGAATATATCGGTGGAGTTGATGTTGTGTATGTTTAGTCACACGTTGCTGTGGAGCTCTTGAATGTGTCCTCTTCTCTGAAGGCTTGTTTCATGTCCTTGCATCAAACAAATCATGGACAGACTTCAGAGAAATTTGCCTTAAGGTTACTGATCTTTATTCACACCACAGTAAGTCTCCCTTGGGAACAGGTAGAAATTTCCAACAGCAACACAGTTCACATATTCTCAAACACTAGAAATGGCACTTTGATGTTCAGCTTTTTAAAAGCTCTCAGAAGTATTTTTTCCTCATTATTGCCCCAGCTGAGTGAATTTTATGCTTGCCTTTCAGAAAAAATGTTCAAGCACATAAAGACTCTATCTTCCATATGTTGTTATTTAAAACTCAGTAGATTATTTTCTATGACTATTTTTTATTTACAATACTTCATTGGTTAGGTGTTCTTGGCAAGATTCAAGAGGGATCAAAACAAATTTCAGGTTAATTTTCACAGTTTTATCACACATTTTTGCCCTTGTTGAATATCTGCACATCTATGTTTGAGCGCAGTGGCAGGAAAGAATGTGTTTCTTACAAATGTCTTGTGTTATTAATTTTTATTTCCTCACAGTGTAGAAAGTCTCTTCTAGGAAGAGCTAGAAATTTCAAATAGCAATGAAGGGCCGCATACTCTCAACCACAATCTGATCAGCTGGAGATGAGAACAGCCAGTTTCTCATTGATAAGGAACATCTTTAGGATTATTTTGTACATGATTTTAGTCAGGGAAATGAAGGGAGAGTAGAGAGTTGAAATGATAGTAGAGTGTCTTTGTTTCAAGTCTTTTGTGGTACTTTATCTCAAATGTCCTGCCACCAATCTTAGACCAGAAACAATTTCTAAAGAAGACGTAATACTGGAAGAAGGTTCAAACAGATCTCCTCAGGCAATACTAGAACAACATATCTCAAACAGCAAACAAGTTTTCAAGAGCCGAGAAAACAAGGAATTATGCACTATGTGAGACATAATAGCTCAGAGACTGAAACTGTTCGCAGGCTAAAAATGTTGAGAACTAAATTAAGTAAGGGTGTCTACCTTTTCTTCACTGTAATAGTTTCTGTCTCTAGATTCCCAAGATTCATTCCCTAGTTGACTCACCATTTGTATATATGTCCTGTATGACAGACCATATTAACCTGTTGAATTTGCAAGGAAATGTAGTTTATCAGTAGAGCTACTAATATTTTTTTGTATTCAGGGTTTTTTTTTTTCCTGAGATCTTTCAGGGGGATCAGTGGTAAGGAGAATATTGTAGGAAACACAGTAAACTATTTAGTATGGAGTCTTTTTAAGAGACATTATCCTAAATGCTTTTGTATCGCTGCAGTGAATAGAGCTCTTTGGGAGCATGAAGTTTTAGGAAGGCAGTTAGATAATCTTCAGCTTTCACCTGCTCATCCAGTCAAATTTCTACTAGATGTCCAGTTTAAAACCTCCTTTCACTGTCTTTCTTAGAGGAACTCTGTTGCTCTACCAAGGATGCAGCTTAATTGCACTTTCCCTCCACTCCAAAAGTTCTGAAGAGGAAAGTATCTTTGTTGCCTTAAAAATGTCCTCTCTTTATGTCTTGCTTCAGTACTGTGAACATTCAAAATAAGATCTATCTCTCGTTATACTAAATATAAGCCATCAGTAAGAAATTATATTGTTGTGTTGGACAGAGGAGTGCCTAATGTTGCAACCTGCAACAGTTCTTCCACTAAGATGCACTAAGAGGCTTTCTAAGGTCAGGTGCTGTTTTCTTCATGACTCATGAGCAGCTTTTTCTGGAAATAACAGAGCAAGTTTTTCTTTGAGTTCATACATGATGAAGAATCTGGCCTTAATTAACTTAAAAATCTCTTCCCAGATGACAGAGCACTGTTTTGTAATTGTGACTTTCACACTTCTCGGTATGCTATGAAAGACAGTAACTATGATCCCAAAGGAACTTAAAGTTCTCTGCAGTCATGGGCAGAGAAGTCTATTCGTCTTTGAAGAACCTCGCTGATGCAGTCTGTAGACTAAGGGCCCGTTATTCTTTGATCCTCCAGCTGCTAGGAAACTTTGCTTACTTTGATAAGTGATCATAGACTTTGCTGATGGGCTTTGCAGAGATATAGTTTAAAATGGCAGCAAAGTGCACTGGCAATAAAAGTACATTGATCTCTTTTAGACTCAGGTGCTGTTTCCTTAATTGAATACTTTTGCTTCATTTTTAATGGATGCTTTGGATACATTTAAAATTATTAAAATTATTGCTAGGTCTATTCTAACATTCAAGTGTCTCTTCAAGCCACAATGGAAATAAAAAAGCAGAGATGTTTATATGGAAAAATTGTATTTGTTGCTGAGGCTTTTTTCAGGCAATTTGGAAACAAAGCGACATTTTTCACAATAATCAAGAATTTTACTTTGCCTTTGGAATTTTAGTTTGTTTTGTTAAGTGTTTTACAGTCACCTTTTGGCTCTTCTTTTCTGCTTTTGTAATGGCCCAAATAAGGCAAAGTTTTGAAAAGTAAAAAAAAAAAAAAAAAAAATTATTAAATAAATAAATTGAGTCAGAAGGCATCTTTAAAGACCATGCCATAGTCAAGTACATCTTTCACTAGATGTTGCTTCAAAGCCACATCTAACCTGACCCAAACTCTGTCAATGACCAGATGACAAGGCACCCACAACTCCTCTGGGCAGCATGTGCCAGTGTTCCACCACTGTCATTGAAAAAATTTCTTCCTTTTGTACAATCTAAATCTACTCTCTTGCATTGAAACCACTACCACCTTGTCCTGTCTCTACAGGTCCTGGTAAACAAGCTCTCTCTATCTTATAAGACCCTTTTAATTACTGACAGACTGCAACAAGGTCTCCCTGGAGCCTTCTCATCTCCAGGCTGAAAACCCCCAACGCCCTTGGCTTTTTCTCATAGGTGAGGTATTTCAGTCCTCTGACCATTTCCATGGGCCTCTTCTGGAACTCCTTTAACAGGTCCATGTCTTTCTTGTAGTGGAGACCCCAATGCTGGATTCAGTATTCTAGATGAGGTCTCACCAAAGCAGAATAGAAGGGGAGAACCACCTCTCTTGAATTCTTGGCAACACTTCTTTTGACACAGACCTGGATTCTGTTGGCTTTCTGGACAATAAGCATATGTTGCTGGCCCATATAAAATTTTTCAACCACCAGCACCCCCAAGTCTTTCTTCTCAGGGCTGCTGTCATCCATTTCCCAGCCTGTATTGATATTGGAGATTGTCCCAATCCAGGTACAGGACATTGCATTTCCCCTTGTTGAACTTCACTGTGGTTCACACGGTCCCCATTCCTGAAGCCCATGAAGATGCCTTGGGAAGACATTCCTTCCTTCAAGCAAATCAACTCTACCATTTACCTTCATGTCATCTGCAAACTTGCTAAGTGTGCATCTGATCTCACAATCTATATAATTAATGAAGATATTAAATACCATTTCTCACAGTACAGACACCTGAGGGACATCACTTGTTACTAGTTTCCACTTGGACATTGAACTGTTAACTCCTTGGACTTAGCCATTCAACAAATTTCTTATCCTTTGAACAGCATATTCATCAGATCCCGAGACAAGATTGCTGTACAGGACTGTATCAAAGGCCTAAAAGAAGTCCAGATAGATGACAGCAGTATCTATTTGTTTGTCTGCTGATATAGTCACCCTACTCTAGAAGGCCTATAGTTTATTGTTTCAATATGTCTTACATATTTATATCTTACATTTTACAGGGGTGTTCATGATCATTGCCTCTCACAAGCAGTACCTAGTGAATCATGGCAACAAGCCTGTTTTTAAGAAAGTATTATTTGACATGTTCCACAGAAAGAAAACAGGCCAAAAGACACAAGGAAAGTCTTTTATTGGGAGAACTTTTTCATCTGTATAATGAATCATTTCCTTCTTAGCATTTTTTATTCATCTCCCATTCTGACACACTTGTACCTGATCTGCATCATGAACCTGTGAGTTTATCACACATTCCAAAACTGATCTTTTAGCACAATCATCTGTGGGCAGTTTCTGGAGCCAGGCATCATTCACACATGTTCACGCTCTTTTACTCATTTCACACATCCTGTGAGCCATAAGCTTAGTTTATCAGGCTCAATGCCTTTGACTTTGCTTTTACAATCTTGAAAGCTGAAGGCCTCACCCAGATCTCAGGTCCAGTCTCCTTTTCTTTTCTTCATTATACATTCATATACCTTGCCACTGACTCTTCTGGATAGTGTCTGAATAGAGTGGCAGGACTCCAGTGTATAAAAGTATAGCAAATTGTACTGATATGCTATTTGATAAGGAGCTGCATAGTCATTTTGCAGGAGTTCAGAGTGATGTAAATACTTACAGAAAGAACTGCATCTTATTTGGAAAGAGAATTATGAGAGATGGCTGTATTTGGGCTCAGTGCCCAGGACTGTTGTTCTCAGAGTAAACATTTTACTTTTCTCTGCTTCCAGTCCACAACCAAAATAGGAGAGCCTTGTCTAAAATTAACTAAAGAGGCTCTTTCATCTTAAGAACATTTAGAGTTGGTATTTCAAGTAAATGTTTTAAAAGGAGTAATTTTGTTTTACGGCAGCAGTCTTGGAATCTGGGCTAGATGCCCTTGGCCAGATCCACAAGAAATCTTCAAAACTGGGAAATGATCTTTATCTCCATTTATCCTTTTTTCCTCCCTCTAATTTTAAAATACATCAACTGGAGAACTGACTGGAGAATGGCATTTCAAGCTATGTGACACATCTTCTTGAGGGTTTGTGTGTCTATTAATAGGTAGGATTCAAACATGTGCTCCCACATCATGCCTTATTGTGGGGACAGAATTGGATTTAAAGTAGAAAACCAAAATTTTCAGCATCAGTTCATTTCAGGTTCTAATGTGTGCTATTCAAAACCTCTTTGAAAATGACAACAAGTTCTGTTTCCTTAGTTAACCACAGAGTTTTTTGCCATAAGATTTTCAGAAATACAGCCTGTAAAGTCAATTGTACTTGCTTTTCAAAACTAATTTCCTTGAGAAAGAAAAAACTGCATTGCTAATTAAAATACTTGATGGCTCAACTCTTGTACCAGTGAAGGCAATAGAAAGCACTGTCTTGATTCCTGTGGAAGAAGAATTAGGTTCCTAGATAGCTAAACAAATATTTATCAGGCTGGGAGGAGCCTGGTAACACCTTCTAGAATAAAGGTTGCCATATAACCTTCACTTATAACTTCCTGTTCTCACATGTTAATAACTTCCTCATGCATTAGTCTTTCTGGCAATTCTACATGTTTGGTTTCTGCCTGGAGTTGATGTGTATTTGGAACAAACTCAGACCACACTTTTGACTAGGCAAGTAGCTAAAATGACTGAGATTTGTTGCTTGGTCTAGAGGTAGTTATCTTTGAAAAATAGCACATTCTCCTGAATGGGAAAAAAAATAATATGAATTGCCAAAGCTATTAGGTGAATCCAAGATCATTTTTGAGCCAGTGTTGGACTTTTTGGAAGTGATTTACTGCTGTCGTGTCATATTACTATTGCCATTTTAAGTCTGAAGAAAGTGGAACATAGAAAGAAGAAAGTAGAGTCTAAGACTCCTTTAGAGTCAAGAAGTGAATGGGTAATTCAGTCTTATTTTCCTCATTCTGTCATGTGGGTGGAGGAAGAAGAGTGTAAAAAGGTACAGATGGCCTCTACAGTACCTTTTCTCATTTAATTACATGAAATAATATACATTAGGGGGAGTTAGCCAAACTCTTCCTTCAAGTATGGAATAAAAAACATTATAACAATACAGATCAACCAACTAAAATCTTGTGAGTACTTTGAAAAGCTAACATGCCTTCTGTCTAATACTGGAAGATTCTGAGGTTCTTCAGCAGAAATAAATGAAGTCAAAGTACTTGTCTCTTCTCGTTCATTCTACACTAATATGAAAGCAGTGAGTACATACCTTTAAAGATGTAGAAAGAACATGTTAATACCCTTTTCCTTATTTCTTCTTTTTTTTTTTTTTTTTTTTTTTCACACAGCAGGCAGGAATCCAGTCTTCAAAAAGCCCCTGCCTCTGGGATTTTTTTGGCATTTCAGAAGCACACTATCATATCTCTGTATACAATAACAATAATGAACTGGAATGCATGGAATTTCCTTGCTTCTGTAGAGGAACCAAGGCAGGATATTGAATCAGACATTCTGAATCTGAAAATCTCTTACCTCCTCCATATGGTCTGATATCTCCTATATGGGCAGTGTCCTGAAAATTACTTGACATAGAGACTATGGTAGGAGAATATGGGAAGACTGGGCTTACTTTGGTGGCTGTTTGTTTTCAGTTTCTATCCCATCAAGTCAATAAAAGGAAATAATGGCACAAACAGGACAGCCTTTTTCAGGAAAAATGATGTTTGCAGTTTGCAGCTGAGGCAGATAACCCTGGGTGCCGGGAGAGCCTCGTGCTTAATGGGAGGTGAACCAGTGAATCTGCACAGACAGGTATGAGCTCTTTCCAAAATGGTAAGATGTCAGCCCTAATTAAAATCATGTGTGATCCTGCTATCTGAATGCTATGTTGAAGCAAACATAGCTAGCCATTCAGCATGGCTTGTTACCATGAAATCATTACTGTGCCAACAGAAGTATGCAACTTCTGGTTGCTTCAGACAGTAAGGAGGTGTCAGCCCATATCATCATACTCCACCAGCATATCCTAACTGTCCCCAGCGATGCAATCACTCAATTTATTTTCTCAGTTTGGCACCAGATAGAATTACAACCTGAGGGCCTCCACTGTGCCACTTTAACTAGCAAAATTATTCTGGTGTAGTCCTGATGAGCTTATGTGAGAAAGGGTATGATGTTATTAACCCAGTCTCTCTTCCAGGAGAGTTAATGTTGGGTGAGACAGCCACTCAGCTAATGAGAGTAGCAGTCAACAGCTAAATGGTCAGATGAAGATTGGTGAAAAATGGTGTTCTTCAGGGATCTGTTTAGGGCCCAATACTGTTTAATATTTTTATCAGTTACATAGAAAATGGTATCAAGTGTACCCTCAACAAATTTGCAGATGACACCAAGCTGAGGGTTGCAGTTGACATACCTGAGAGATGACATGTCATCCATAAGGACCTGGAAAATTTCAAGATGTGTGGGACCATGTGAATCACAATGAAATTCAATGAAGGGAAATGCAAGACACTGCACTTGAGTCAGGTAATATCCAGTACAAAAAAGTATTGAAATAAACAACTGATGTCTTTACAGAGCCATTCTCTTGAGTAGAACAGAGATAGAAAGGCAAATACTGCAAACATTCGAAATGAGACCAAAATGTCAATCTTGGGAAAACAGATTTGGTCTCTGGGGAAACAGCGAAACAAGTCCTCTGGAAACGTTTTTAGCCATGTGAATCACCTTCTAGTGACTGGGAACAGTCAAGATGGGTGTTCCAACAATAAACTGTGGTTTACCAAACCAGTTGCCTTCCTTGATAACAGGACTGGATTTACAGATAAGGGAAGACCATGAATGTCATTTGCCTTTTAGCAAGGCTTTAGACATGGTCTTCCACAATATTTTTCTATCCAAGTTGGGACATTATGATCTGGCTGGGTAGACAGTCAGAATGGTTGCATGATCAGCCTTAAAGACAACTTGGAGGAGGTGAAAAGTGCATAGCTGACAAGTTTACAGATGACACCAAACTGAGAGAAAGAGTAGATGCATTCAAGGGGCTGGCTCCAATCCACAAGGACCTCAACAGGGATGACACAGTTCAGCAGTGTAGAAAATACAGACAGTAAGGAGGAAATGAGTTTGCAGTGTGTCCTGGCACCAAAGAAGGTAAGCAGCATCCTGTTCTGTTGGAACAAGTGTTCACAGCAGGCCAAAGGAAATGATTATGTCCCTCTTCAGCATTCCTTAGACCACATCTAGATACTGTGGGATTTTTTGATCCTCCAGAATTAGGACATGTGCAAATTGGAGCAAGTTTAGCAAAGGCCACCAACACAGAAGAAGGAGGTCTGGAACACTTGAGACTGATGGACCAAGGCTTGTTCAGTCTAAGGAGGAGAGAGCTTTGAGGGGACCTGAGATCAACCAGTCAGCACATGCAAGGAGGATATGAAGAGAATGAGGCCAGATCCTTTCTAGCTCTGCAAATCGGGAAGGTAAGAGACAGCAGGCATAAATTGAAACAACAGAGATTTAGGCTGCAAATAAGAACAAACATTTACATTGTGACAGTCAAGGCACTGAGCAGGTTGTCCAGGGAGGCTATATGTTCTGCATAGTCAAAGATTTTCCAGCCCAGACTGTATAAAACTGAGTATCCCGAGCAACTTGCTCATACATCATAGCTAACACTATCTTGAGCTACAGACTTTGTGAGGTCCCTTCTGAATAGATGTATCCTATGAGACTATAAATGCCTATTTCCTCTCTCATTATTTGCCTTGTTTTGACTGTATATAACAACATATAAATGTATTTATAACTGCATATGAACAGAGCAGAACATGCTTCTTGGTGTTTACTTGCACTATCTCCTGTAGAGCAGTGTTTAGGTTCTTGGTTGGGTCCTTAAAGAAATAATTTTCAGCAGTTGATTTTGTAAACAATGAGGCTCACACTGCTAAACAGGAGTAGTGTGAGGTGAGATTGGCCATCATGAAAAAGGATAACAAATGCTATCTCCAAATTCTCCTTGCACTTTACTTTTCCCTAAAGAATTGTGGAATACATATGTAGAGTTTCATATTCTGGCCTATAACAGAATGGAGAAACCCTTACAACACTCTGACTGGTTGAAACATCTCACTAATACAAGCTTTTCTGAGCCAATGCCTGTCAGAGTTAAAGCATCTGCCTCTGTAACTTCACATGTGAGTCTCAAATCCTTCCACCTCTAACTAAGTGCTCTAAACTTGCCTTCACCTCATGTGGTTTATTGTTGAGGTAAATTGATAATGAACTTGAATGTAAAGCAAACCATACATTAAAGGTACCTGATCTCTCTTCTGACCAGATAAGCAGAAGCAAAACAATTAGGTTAATTAGATATCTCCAAGGTAAATAGTGTATATTGGGTAAAATTAATATCTTTATTCAAATTAAGGCACTTTGAGGGATTTGGAGAAACAGACAATTCATATCAACATAGATAATGTAAGGTTTTATGAAGAAAAAAAATAACTGTTATGGGAACTGTTTACAATACTTGGTATTTTTGAAAGTCATGAGGTTCTCGGCCTTGCTTTCAGACATCAAATATTAAATCTTTTTGTGTTGGACAAAGGATGCAATTATTGGCGTTTCATTCCCTAAGTAGGTTGTAACAGCCTATAATCAAGTCATCTCTCAATGCTTTCTGTGATTAAACTAAGCAAACTAAGTTCCTAGACATTTCTGCAAAGTATGTTAATAATCCCTTAATCACTGCAGTGGTTCTTCTCTGAACCCTCTCCAGTTTAGCAACTTGTAGACAGAACACTGTGTAAGGTTGTATTATCATCTCTTTTTAATTATTTATTTTTCTTGTTCTTTTTCCCCCCCTAATGTCTTCTTTTCTTTTACATCACAAAACCCACTGGCATCCAACTCTTGGAATTTTTCCCACCAAATGCTGATATCAATCTGCATGTCTGCATATCTGTGTGTTTGTAGTGTGCCCTTCTTATGTCTGAGTAGAAGAGTGTTAACATGAGCTCAATGTTTGGCTGTTTGCCTGGGCTGACATGAACTTTCCCCTGCAATCACCACATCAGGACCTCCACTTTCAGTGTCAGGGTTGGAAGCAGCCATAGCCTGAATGAAGATGAAGAGACAGCTGCAGCCATGTGTCTGTCACACCAGCTACTGATAAGAGACTGTGTCTGTCTCACCAGTAAAATAGAAAGGAAGGGTGATGAGGGAGCTGCCTGCACTACCCTCCCTATACAGAGTAACCTGAACTACATAGTACATATGGTTGCATTAATTCTGTAAAAGTTTTATAATTTATGTAATTTAAAGTCGAAAAAAATGTTGGACCACCCAGGCTGCCCTCTTTCTATCACTGGCTCTTATTTTTAATCCATTTATTCTTATAATCATCCTAGCAATTCACAAGTGGCAGCATTCATCCAGGAAAATATCCAAATCCAGTTTTATCTGGTGTCTAAGTTAGTACAGTAGTAGTACAGGCCCTGTGGGTTTCCTTCATGCTCAATGCAAAAGACTGAACTCCCTCTAAAGGGTGACCTCCCAAAGGAAGAATCTAAATTGTTTTCAGCATAGATCTAGCATGATGGGCTCCAAATTTGGCCTTCCCAGATAATCACTACAGAAAGATAATTTTGGACTTTTGTCTTGATTTCAAGACATGAGGAGGTGTTTTTCCCTTAAGATCTTTGCCCAATGGTTATTCATCCTGTCATTTTGTTTTCTTTCTGAAGTATCCTGTCTTTGATTTTCAGTCATGAACACATTACATCTTTGTCCCCTAGATGAGAGAATCTTTTATAACCAGCATTTTATTCCTGTGAAAGAAGCAGATTTGCCACAGACTAGAGGGGAGCAGATTGAAGGAGAAAGTAACAATCTCTATTAAAGTGATGGTCTGCCAAATACGGTCTCATGTAGGTGATGGGGAATTCTTTTCAGCCCCTGCTACTTAGTGTCTTGAAAATCATCAGGTACTGTAAAAGTGCACTACTGCCATCCATTGCAAAATTTCTGAGCATTAACCAGGGAGAGGGCCCACCCTGTGACTAGAAACTAATAACATGGTCACAACTACTGTCCTACTGTTTCTACAATTTGTTTCTACAATTGCTTTTATGCTATATGAATAAGTGCTTAAACCAAACATACTCTTCTTGCCCTCCATTTTTGGTCTGTCTCTTCCAATCACATTGGCCCTTTGGTGTAGATATTCTTGGAGAAGATATGATGGATCCCTAAAATTTTTATTCTTGTTAATAAAAAAGACTTGCCTTAAGGTAGCTCGCACTTCACAGCAGACATTGCAGGGTCAGGCAGAGCCAGAGTGAGTCAGGATATCTCTTGAGATCTACCATGACTATTATCTTAGATAAAATTTACGAGGTTTGCTCAGGGTCTCACGGAAAATATGGTGTAACAAAAAAATCGCATTGCTGCTTCCTAAATTCCACAGTAATTCTTGAGCTTTTGGTCTATCTTATCTCAATGTTCCATTAAACTTTCAACTAATTTATAGCTATCACTAACCTAACTTTGCTTGATTCTTCAATGCCATTCTATGATTCTTGAAATGTCTGATGCTTTATTTGTGAGTCCCCACAACAATTGAAAACTAACAGCAGAATCTGATGAACTTGGATCTCCAGAAGTTCAGGGAACAGTCCAGTAAAGTCTGAGCACACATTTCACGCATTTCCTAACAAGATGTTGCCTTAGTGCACAGTCATTAACATCACTCTGGTACTCAGCAGCTGCTACTTTGAACAGCCCCTGAATGAAAGGGTCAGCTGAGTCAGTTATCCTTCTACTCTCCTATTGAAACATAGCTCTCATGCATATCCTCCAACTGAGTGGAGAGCCCACCCTTAACAGGTGCTGGGTGGCTCAGTCACATAAACTGCTCTTGGAACAAGCACAGAGATGTGCCTGTGAATCCAGATACTTGAAATGTGTCAGAATATATAGAAGTTTTCGTGAGACTGAGGGTGTGCTTGTGTATTCAATGTATGTCAGTGCTTTAGGGACTGGAAACAGTCCAATGCAATTAGAAAGGAATATGGAAAAGCAACTTTTCAAAACACATCCTGGATGTCTGAGTTTCAATAGCCAGCCATGGTGTTTCATCCTTTCTAATGAAACAGAGACCGAGAGGTGAAGATCCCAATGGAGGAACAGAATGCGCTATCACCTACAGGCAGTATTTTACTCCAAAGCCTGATTTGCACCCTCAAGAGTCTGTAATGTGCATCTCTGAAGGTGAGCTGGGCCTACCTTCTGGGTCAAGAGGTATTGTATGTGTTACAAGACATGCATAGCTACCTATGCCTATTACACGAAAACATGATATAAAGGGTAGTTCATATAACTGCTAGCAGGATGGGTTTTTTAACAAAAGAAATAGACTCAGCCTATTAATAGAGAATATTCATACAGCCCAAGCTTTTGATCTGTCTGCCACTTTCTGTTCCTTTAAAAACAGTTGTCTTAACAGAATACAACCGTAAAAAATTGAGTAGAGGTAGACATTTAAAGGTGTGTTTTCAAACTGCTCATGCAGAGTTGCAGCACCCTGTCAGTGTGCCTCAGTGCTATTCCCAGTAAGTACTCGTGTAGTTGTGAATTTCCTGGTTGGAAAGGGATGCTGATTGGAGGACTCTATAAATGAGTGGAGAAGCTATGAATGATTTATGTTGCAACTATCAAGAAAGTGATAAAATCGGAAGAAAAGCAATTTTTTCTCAGGCTAGCTGACTTTGAAATTGTTCTAGTGCCTGTTTAACTCCTAGTACCTATTACATAGTTAGATAATCAAGTCCAAAAACTCTTAAAAATTCAATGTTCTTGTTCACTACAGCCAGAAAAAAACCCACCAATTTATGTGCCTGACTGTGTTCTATCAACTAAGACACCAAATAAATCCAAAGGATGGGGTTTACATTTCCCAAGGCTCCTTAAATGCAACCCATGAAAAGACTTTTTTTCAGGCATCCTAACATAGAGATGTACAAAATCTTATAGTCCCTACAGTAATGGGTTCTACTCAAAAATATACAAGGACTACTTAAACATCATTAAGCAGCCTGTAGCAGAAAGGCTTGGACTAAGGATGCAAAGTCTAGTCCATGGGTGCTTGTGCTCTCCTATATAAACATCGAGCTGTACCTCCCCTTCTACTGTATAACAGCATTACCAAATTCTATGATTCTATGAATTTCATCATCTTCCCACCCAAGTTCTGACCTTTCAGTCTTTTATCTCTACTATTTTTGACAACTGGAAATTGTGCATATGTGTTTTAAACTAACCTTGTACCTTTGTGTTTAAATGGAGGAGGAATGAGAACAACATCACTGTTCGTCTGTTTCCACAGATGTGAAACATTTCAGTGTGTTTTTTCCGAACATTTCAATGTGTTTTTTCTGCCATTGTGACTTAAAGTAATTGTTGTGCTTCTTCCTGGGACCTCCCAGGGGCAGTTACAAATTAGCCGGCCTTTCCAAAAACAGTCCAGCCAAGCATCGTTACAGCACATAACCAAAATGGGGCCATCACTCCCCCATCCTGAACTTCACTGAAACTTTTGAGGGTGTCCTAGTGAAAGCAGTCTTATATTTATTTTCTGTAGCATATACACTAAGAGAATCATCCCTCTAGCAAATGGAAATGTTGGGAAATACCATAAACCACTTTGAGACACCATAAAGAAAGTGGAACAGAATAAACCAAGAAGCTTCATCTTTTGCTCTTCATTAGTTAAGACTGCACTTTCTGATCCCTCTCTGTAACATATCTCACAAGAAATACAAATCCAGGCCGAGTGTCAGTTGAAAAAATAGTTTAAAGTGCAATGGGTACAAAATTTAGCCTGGTATATAAAACACAGATTCCTCAGAAGATAGAAGGAGCTAGAGAGAGAAGTAAAATAAAATTTTGAAAATATAGCAGAAGGCTGAAAAGGAAAGGCTAGAAAAAATGTTATAAGTAAAAGATGGTATGGAGTTGGAAAGGATCAAAAGAAGGGAGAAGAGTAACTGAGGGTCAGGTTGGGCTGGGGGGAGAACTAGAAGATTAAGTGAAACATGCTGACTCTGGCCCAATTTCTTTGCCCTTTTCTTTGGACTTTAGTAAGACATAATCAGAGCTTTGGAGTCTAGTGAGTTTGTGTTCCCTTCTTCCCCTAAAATCATCCTTCTTTTCCTAAAATATGATGGGCAATGAGTGCTGTAGGAAGAATTTGCAACATCAGGCCTCTATAATAGCAAAGCCTTCAGAGCATGGACTAGATTCTCATCTGATATAGACTGAGAGAGCTCCATTGAATCTGCATGCTCTTTAGCTTTGAATTAAGTACTGAGCATGTTAGTGAATGAATAATGACAAGAGAATCTCCTTTTTAACTCCTAGAGGCCCTTCCTGGGTCCTTGAGCTGAAACTTTTTGTCTCTTTAGAAATTTAAACCACGTTTGTTCCATTCTTACATCCACTGGAATTCGCAACATATCTGCTTTGTAGTCTGGACAAAGCTTGAAGATTTCCCCAAACACAGTGTGAATCAAACCACACAGGAATGTTTGTAAAGAACATCTTGGACCCTTTGAAAACATATTCAGTTCTCAGAAGCACTAATGCATTCCACATTTGGTCATTAAACACTAATTGGTAACATGCTGTGGATGGGTTCACTCTCTGACCAGTCAGTATTTCCTAGGTCACAGCGCTGCATGACCTTGGTGCCCTGATGTGACCTGCCCTTTTGAACTTTTAATCCTTCAACTCATCAGAGAGCATTAGTAGCTCAGGCCACTTTGGAAACCATGGGCATATTTTCCCCTGGCTGTTTCAAAGCTTGCTTGGTTTCCCCTCCATCTCCTGCTCTCACCCCCCTCCTTGTTGATGATGCAGGATGTCTTTTGGAGGCCTAATTGAAGGCTTCAAAGTGCCCAATAGTTTATTATGAAACTATTGTCCTTGGTAAATGTCACAGGACTCATGTTTTATTATATTTATAACCTTTTTTTCCTTTAATCTGCCATTTCCCTGGGAAATTATGACCTTGGCTCTATCAGTTAACCAAGCTGGTTTTATATATAGCAAGTGTGTGTGTGTGCATAAAAGCAGAGTAAAGCAGAAGACACCAAAGTGCTTTTTTTATTAAAACAGTGTTTGTATTGGTCCCTTCTAGATTCTGGGAAGCAATTTAAAGATTGTGATAAGGGAAGGAATTGGGAAACAAATTATATCTAATATTAAAGTCTCAGGTGGTATTTCTTATTTCAGTGGACATAAGGCAGTAGATCCTGGTTGCTGTCAGGTCTATCATTTCACGTAAATTTTACCTGATATTTCTTATCAGAAATGTGTTTAGGATTTTCTCCTCTCCCTGCTTGTTCTCCCAACCTTGCTTAGTTTTCTCACCCTCTATTTTGGACAAATTTAAACCATTTTGCTTAACTATGTAAATCTTCCATGGCCTAAGTCTCACAATAGATTACATAAAAACAGTATTTTATCCTCTACAGCAACTCAGAGGATGACATCAACTGGTCTCTTCAGGAATTTGGGAAATAAATAATCAGGACACACTGAGTACAGGGTTGCAGGCTGGGATGGGTCACAGGGTACTTTTCAAACAGCAATCCCTGGGGTCCCCTAGAAGTAACCAAAAGCAATAAAACCTATTATCAGTAGATGTACATCTGAAATACTGAAGAATCCACCTCACTTGGAGAATGTGGGGGACTGTGGGCTAGGAAGTGGTAAGTGCTTCCATTCAAGGAGTTACCCAGAAATTTTCTGAATGAACCAATAAATAAAACAGTGCCAGGAAATCTTCTCAGGCACAGGAATGTGACTGTGTATGCATTTAAATTGTTAGACCATCATTGGGCACGTTAATTTACTAGTACAGACTTAGGCAGAATAGCTGAGTTTGGTCCATAGGATCTCAAGGATCAAGGGTGATCTCTCATTGGAGAAAAGAACGTAGTAACTGACCTTGGTCTTGTTTGCCTCCCTCTGGGAGTGTGTGAGGTCACATTCATTAAAGTCTGTCTTTGTGAAGGAAAATTAATGTCTTGGGCATTGTTTTTGGTTTTTGGGGTTTTTTTAAAGGAAAATTTGAAAAAAAAAACACCAAAAAAGTTTGGTGTTGACTTCATGTTACAGGATTTGAAATGGTTGTATTCTTTGTTCCCTTAGCCATCTTCCTAAACAAAGAGGTTCTCACTGTAGATATTGAAAGAGTTCTCCAACTATCTGCCATGCTGGCCCAGGCATGTAGGGCCAGAAGGACAAATGAAAAAATTGAGAAAATTTCTAGGATAAAGAACTTTTTCAGAAGGCTATATCTTTATAAGAAATTTCACTTTTGAAAGAAAAAACAAGAAATATTTGAAAGGACAAGCTTTTTAATTACCATCCAGCCAACAGTATTTATTACTTGAGATTATTTGATCTTTTACTTTTGTGTTTTACTACCTCTCTTGCAAAGAATCACTATATATTTTATATACATATTATTTTTTCCTCCAGATCAGCAAGGGCAAGATCTATCCTGTCCTTCAAAGATTCTGTCCTCTTGCTTCTCCCCTCCCTCATGTCATTGACTGTATGCAAAGCCATTAGAGTCATGTTCTTGGCAACATCCCCAGTTTTTAATGTTTTTTTCCCAATTCCCACTTAAAGGTTGACAGACTTTGGTGACCTTTTGCATTAACACTTGTTTACTAAAATTAGATTTTTTTTTTTCTTCCTGGCATATAACCAGGCAGATTATACTCCTCAACCTGTCATCCATGTAGGGCAGGCAGCCCCAGAAATAGATGATGCAGAGGAATAAACTTCTCCATGAAGAGTAAAAGGACCTCAAGGGGGAAAAAAATGCAAAAGCAAATGATGCTCTAGCAGTTTGTATGCATACATCCATAGTTTGCATACACATGCACAGATGATATTAAGTGGTGGTGTCAGCCACAAAAGGTTGGGAGGTTAGATAGAGGTCAGATAAGCATCTAGCTATTTAGGTGTGTCTTCAAAGTTCATTTGAATTTACGATTCATGGAAGCCATTGGTAAAAATTCAAAAGAACTGAACGTTGCAGGGCTACTGCATGTCTTTAGCTGGCTGGAAACGATGGTTGGAGTATCTGAATTTCCTCATGACATTTCCATGACTTCTTGTAGTCTAAAAGTGAAAATTAAAAGGAAGTCTAGGACAGGACAAAAGAGGAAAACCTTCAATGTGGTATTATGAGGAATAACTCTGGTCTAAAAGGAAAAACTGCTTTATGTTTGACCACTATTAAGCCAAAGGAAATAAGTTGCAAAGTTCATCGTATGCTGAGAGTTATATTACACCTAGGCTTATATTAAGAATTATGATCCCACAATACTTAGTGGAATATCACTCTCCTATAAACTTCACAGTCTGGCTCATTCTGAGATCTAAGACGGTGATAAGTAACTAGCAAAAGACAATGAGAAGACGAACAGGAAGTTTTGGTAGTTTATGGCGGGCTATATACAGAGACTTTTGGGGTTTTTTCCTGTCCAATTAAACATTTAGCTGGGGACCTAGGCTACTAATCTAATTTGAATCAAGAAGTCATTCAGCTTCCATTGGAGCACATAGTTTGTATGAACTGCTGGGTGTCTCTGTTCTCCTTGCATATGTTTGACATGAAACTCAATGTTGTACATTGCTACTCTTAATGAGTGACTGGTGTGCCAAAACTTCAGCACCTGTACTTCTTGAGTCTGGAAGAGCCAGCCCCAGAAGTGTCTGTCCCGCATCACTCTTCTTTTAGGTCACCAGTTCTGAGAGCTAATTGAAAACTGTGTGTTAACTATAGCCCTCTAAGGCAGATGTATAAAAAGCTTTGAATACTAACATAAAATGATCTTTAAGGACATTTTGCATATCCTTTAGACAACAACTAGACTACATTTTTTGCTGCCAATTGATTATTTTTGTTGATTATTGACCAGTAGATGGGCTACTAATACCAGCAATCTTTTACAGTCACCACAAAAACAGTGTCTTGAGGTGTGTACAGAGGGAAAGGTGGGACGGTGCAGCCCTTTCAGTAGGGCTGTGGGTGTGATTGTGCCATCACATAGAAGCAGCACAATATCAGTATCTTCTGCAGCAGGTGATGCTTCAGGGCAGAGTGTATACCTGGTATACCTGCTTGCCTTGGCCGAACAGCCCTCATACTTTCCTATGTGATGCTGGGGAAAGCGGAGTGTAGACCATCAAAGCCTGAAATTTTCATTCTCTTCATGTGGTTGCATTCACAGTTGTGATACTGCAAGTGACGTAAAGGGAGAGGAAAAGGCTGCTTTCTCAGTAAGATACAAACACAGAGATATTATCCGTCCACTGATTTTAATCTCTTTTCACAAATACATGTACCTAGATCCAAGCCACTCATATTGTCCCTCCTTCTCTACTCCTGCTATTAGATTTCTTAACCCTTCTTAGCAATGGAGTGGATATATCGCTGCTTAGTATTCATCTAAATCAAGGAACATTTCATGCAGCATGTTTAGCCCTGGAGACACAATAACAGACTCTCAAAATCCAGCTGCCAGTTTAAAGTGCAGAAATGACAACTGGAACCTCTAACTGGGGAAGAAGAAAAGGTTCTGATCTTATCCTGCAAAATGTAGAGTAAAAGTCTATCAACAGTAGTCTAGCTCAACTTTCTCAGATTAAAAAAGTACTGAAAGTTTTCAAATTAAGTAATTTTTTTTTAGCAGAAAAGGACACGCTGAACTTTTTTAATTATAAAAACAATGAGACTACAAACATCAAAATATTTCACTCAGATAAGATACTAAAACAATTTTGTTGAGTTACCTTGCTAATGTTCTTCATATTTCTTTAACTTCTTTTTCTTTAATATATTCTTCTTAGACATACTATGCATCCCAGGATAGACTTTCTTACATACTTCATGAGGAAGATTGTCTCCATGGCATCCTTTCCACTTTTTAACAAAAAGACCATGGCTCATTAGAGCACAGGCCATTGACCAGGAGAGTTAACTTATTAAGGGAAGTATTCCAGGATTTATAAGAAACAATTACACTCTCAGTCAGCATATTACAATTTTGACTTCTTTGTTGAAAATATGAGATCTCCTGAGAAAATGCTGGAATGTTTTATTATCTTTGAAACTGCCTTGCATGCTCCCGTCACTGCCTCACCCCTTTCTGCTGGTGGGAGACTGGCTGTTTGTCTATGCTGTTGTTATTTTATTGTTTTCATTTTCACTGAAAATTTCCAGAGGGTAATAGCACAGGGATAATACTGATGATTCATTTTCTCACCATCTCTAGTCAGCAGCGTTGTGGCTGTGACAGGTATTTTCCCTTTTGTTTCCCACTGAGGGTCCCTGACATGTAGCACTGGAAGGTGTGAGTTTTACATAAATTCAGTTTTATTGCTTATCCATGATCAATGACATCAACTGAATCCTCTCTATTGGATTCAATGGGCTTTTAGGGGGCCCTTTCATAAAGTTAATCTTTATAATTAGCAGAGTAAATCATGAGCAAACGTATCTCCTCATTTCATCAAATCAACAGGTTCTACACTCAGCTGGCAATCCCCTTTTGCTACATCTAAATGCAAATGCAGAAATCTGTAACTCGTTGTCTCTGTCTGTACTCACTCCCTCTCCTCATCTAGAGACTTTGCTGTTTTCAAGGATTCTGCTTTGACAGCTGTAGGGGTTTGAAAGGGGAGGGGGGTATGGGGGGGGGTAATGTTTGAAAATGGAGAGACCCATTGTGTACCTCAGGGCGACATCACCCCCGCATAAGTTATCAAAGTAGTGCAGCACCCTCTCACATCACAGATCATCCTATTTGTATATAGTTGAATGTTTAAGTCAGTTCTAAGTGTTGAAAATCAAAGTTCTAAAGTTCAATTCATAGGTTTAGATTAAGGTTCCTGGTTCTAAGTTTAGTGACCAGTTTCTAAGTTAAGAAAAAAAAAATCAAAACAGGGAAAAAACAGGTTTTAAGGGGTGGAATATGTAGGGGTTTGAAAGGGGAGGGGGGTACGGGTTGGGGGGGTTCTTAGAGGGAGCGGCGGGGGAAAGGGGGAGGGATC
>VXBA01002089.1:626322-669303 GCA_013399895.1 Serilophus lunatus | reverse complement strand
TTCTGTGTTAGGTCTGGGACTCCCATAAACTGTTTGTTTTTCTTTGGTTAAGTCCCAGACAAATAAACTGTTTCCTGTTGTTAATTTTGTTCATTCTTCTCGTCACTACTGAGAGTGCCCCCTAGTTAACAAAGTGGTGCTAAACCACCACACAGCTCTGGCTCCAGATATGGCCCAACCTCAGTCCTAACACAAGACATTTCACAAAAACATGCATACAAATATGCACTGACCTCAAAATTACCTTTGGAAAACAAAACATCATTAATCCATTATGTCCCTTTTTTTTAAATCATAATGAATATTGATTGTCGTTCAGTAACATGGTTCACACAGATTGCTCCATGCTTTTTACTTCTACATTATTTCTTGCATTAATACTGTGTTTTTAAAAAGTCTTAATATGTAATGTGTATAATAATTATTTTTAATCTTGTCATTATTCTTACTTTTTTCTTGTTTATCTGTGAAAGGCGGACTGTCTGCATATGGTGACTATCATGATGTAAACCAAAGGAGCATGGGAAGCGTGACTGGTCTAGAACCCATAATGAGAAGATCAGAGATCCTTAACAACACTGAGTCCAAATGAAGACAAGGACTTACAAGACCTGAGTTCAGGGATGGTTTACCACAGGTTTTCTGTGAGACTTTGTATGAAATCCTAGGCCTAGTCCTCTGCAGTATTTAATTTTCTGTATCCTACAGAAAGAAGTAGAAACCAAGCATTAAATAATTTTGCCTTGGTTTTGCTGCTTAGAAAATTAATATATTTTCTCCACACTACTTCTTAGAAAAATCCAAATATTGAGGATCATGTTTTTAAACTGTCAGAAAAATTCCATTATTCTGTGAACATCTATCAATAAAAGTACTACCCATATTCTCTGCACATGCCCAGGATGACCAGACCTCTGGCCTTTGCTTATGGAGAGGAGTTTTTCAGTGTCCTGCGGAGCTGAATGAATGATGGCTCTGACAGAATAGAGAAAATCTGAACATTGCATGGGGAAACTGAGACACTAAAAACTTACGGGATGCAGTGACAGCATCACAAAGGCATTTTGCACTAAGTTGTTTCTTACATGTATTTGGGTTATGAGATTACCTTGTAATCTTCTGAAGATGGTATTTTTTGCTCTTTCTTCTCAATCTTTGTGTTTTCATCATAAAAACAAGTACTATTCTAAGAAGCAGTTAATTTATTTTTAGTGAATCTTACCTAGTTTTGCCAAACAAAATATGTAAATTGTCACATCTTTTCTTTTTTAGATTTTTTTTTTAATTTGGAAGACTATAGTTACAGATCTTTATTGCTCTTAAAATTATCATTTCACTAAAATTTCCAGTGATGGGCATTTGTAGAGGAAAAAATGTTGTTTACAGGCAAACAGTAGTGTTTTAGGAGGTATAAAAATTATGATAAAATATTTACTTGAACTAGGTGGGGTTTTTTTCTGCCATTGCCTTCAATGTTATTCATCAAATACAATCCAAAATGGTCTCATGTGCATATGCAAGTAAGCTTGTCAGTACCTGGAGCTCTGATATATCCAGGCATTCATCTGCAACTTTTCGACAGACGACCTGTGCAGTAGCCAGCACCAAGGAAGACATGACCACCTTTTCAAACATACAGTGGTCTTAAAATGCAAAACAAAAAACCAATCAAAGATGTTCAAAAAGGATCACAAACCAAGAATAAACCAAAGTCTGCACAAAGATTCTCTCAACAATTCTATGAGAACAACAGTGCACAAAACTGTTCAGGCTAAAAGCAGCTATATATCGCATCAAGAAGATGCAAAAGGATTTGCAACAGGAGGTCTGAGGCTCGACTTTTATTTAATGATGAAAAAGCACATAACTTCCCAAGCTTTGGTTTTCCCCACTGTGGGTGAGAAATGATACGTTATCTTTCCCCTGATGAAACATTTTGAGATGGGTGTAGATGTAGATGAGGCCCTAAGAGCCTAAAGTTCCTTGCCAGAGCTCTCATCTGTGGTCGTTAGCAGACAAAGGTGTCCTAGGCAAACAATCTACCTGAGAAACACACTCATCCTGTCATTTTTTACTGTGTGCAGTAGAATTTGAGCTAAGAATAGGGATCTAGGATAATTACAAAATATTTTCCTTCAAAATGTCTTTTGATCTCTGGCCTTCAAATTGCATCAGCCTTCTTCACTACTGAGAATAACTTTCTCAGTTCTTAGAAACAGCCAGCACTCAGTGGGGCCGCTTATGCACTTGTGTTCCGATGAAGGCACAGGCAGGAGGAACCAGAAATGCTCTAGTTAAAGGTCAGAAGTTTTCTGGGTTTTTGTTTTATGTGTGAGAGACATGTCTTGGTGATTTTATTTCCTTCATTCTGCCCCATTTTTGTCTGGTCAGCTCAAGGAACAGATGTGGGCTTTTGTCCAACAGTGTGTAACATGATAAATACGCCTTCTGCGTTTTACTTTCTGGTGTGATGTTCTCTGGAAATAGTCTTGAACAATGACAGCTATACTTGGCATTTGGAGAAATCATCTGGGCTATGTAGGGATCACAAAGTTGAAACAGGAGAGCTACAAGCCCAGAAAAATTTTGTTAGGTTTTTTTTTTGTTTGTTTTGTTTTTGGTCGGTTTGTTTGGGGTTTTTTTCCAGCAGAGCTGTCTTGTTCCAGCCTTACTTTTACTAATGTATCTGAAATTCTGTCAGGAATTCCTCTGCTGTTTCTCATAGTTATTAGACAAAACCAGGGAATGCTGTGGAGAGAGACCTGATGGATTAAGCATACTTTTCTGGTTTTCTAGGAAGCAGGATGTTTCTGGATATCACATGTAAATTTATGTCTTGTAGTCTTACAGAAAAAAAAAAAAAAAAAGCCAGAGAAGCTTTCTTTTAACTGAATTTACGGAAACATGTACATTTGGAGTTCAGATCACAAGGAAATGATCATGGCAGGTGCTGACTGTGACAATGATGTTGAACTAGTGGAAATTGGAAATGACCTGGCCATACACTTAAGAGGGGAATCATGCTGTGTCACTGACTTATTTTTAATATAGAGAAGTAGTGTATCTCAAGATTTTGAATATGTCTCCAACCCCTCACATGGAGTTTTTGGACACAGTTCCCCCCCACACAAGTAGCTAGCTGTGGACTTGGCATACATGACATAGGATGTAGCACCTGGGTATGCTTCTATTTGTTGGATGCAATTCATGCTTATCTGGAAAAAAAATACTTTACATGACTCAATATTTCTATTTTTCCTTTTAAGAAATTAGAAGTAATAAAAGTTCTCCAGAAAGAATCTTTATACTATCTGTATCCTGTGTTGACATCCAGACTCCATTAAGCTTTATATGTAATTTTGGTAAGTAACAGCTTAGGAAATTTGGCACTTACATCTCTAACTCATTGCTTCCCATGCTACATTAATATAGGCTATTATATAAGCTTCAACATGAGCATAGATGTATCCCAGGTACCTTGCTACTACTTAAGCAGAGCTAAAAACTAAATAGGAAGTGGTGTACCATCATGTCATTTGACTGGTCATAAAGTAGCTGGCTTAAACTCATCTTTATCTATAGCAATATTCTGCTGGGTATATACAGCATCAGGTCATCAGCCACCTGTACATATGTACCGCTAAAACAGGAGCCACCCTCAGATTACATTCATCAGCTAAATAGGGCTTTCCAGGCTCTCAGTTTTAGACCTAGACTTACTTAACTTGTACTACTGTCCCACAGACAACATGTAGGCCTTCCTTTTAGTTTGCACTCTTACGCATGTTGGTAAACATTCTTTAATATATGTTAATTTTTTAGATGAGATAAATGTCATCAATCTTTGACAGAAAAAGCTGGTCTGGTTTCCTAAGGTGCTGGTCATCACTGCTGAAAATTGAGGCTTGTTTAGTGACTTGTGGCATATGGGCTGGGGGAGGATATTCAGATGTTAAAGATAATTTACTCAAAGGTAATTAACTGTACTTCTAAAATTCCCCTTATTCCAGTTCCTATACAAATACATCTAATAATGATTAACCTTGTGTTTCCACATAATAAGTATGTTTTGGTTCTGTTACACTTTCTGGAAGAAACTACAAGTTCAAACAGTCTAGAGAATGACTGCTGATGAATGTCTGTAGGCTCAGTCTCTTTTCCACTAGAATTTCATTTTCATACTTTCATCGTGGCTGTCCTAGTGATCTCTGTTAGAGGCAGGACAGCAAGACTTCTGACCCAGCCTGTCCCTTCATAGATTCCTGTCCTTATCACTGTATACTAATGCTGTCTCGACATTATGCAACTAATAAAATACAGAGAATAAGAAGATTTAATTACATAAAAAACAGGGAGATTTTATCATTAGTTTTTTTAAGATTGAAACGCTTGGAAAAGAGTATAAGTAACGAGAATTTCTTGTCCATAAACAATATGCTTATGACTTGAAGAGCTAGACTGTGAGTTACTATTAATGTAAAATGAATTCATTTTCCAGATGGTACATCAGCACTGAACCCAAAGAATGTTATCTCAGCTGGAGCAATACAGAATTTTACTTACTGAAATAATTTAATCTTATGAGCATTGTAGAATGCTTACAAAAAACCCCAACAAAATAGTAAAGTAATTAGTTACCTGAGTTACACAGTTTTCAAACATGCAAAGAAAAGCAGTTGGTTAACATGAGAGAGTTGATATTTTAGGTAAGACTGATGAGAGCATGAGATTTAAAAAAAAAAAAAGAAGAAAAAGTAGACAGGAAAGTGACAGAATGAAACACATTAAATTTTTGATCAAAACAATATCAAATATTTATTACTAAAATATTTTGTTCATCTGAGGACTGCTATATTTATAGGCATTTGTATGTCTACTGCATACTTATATAGCCGTGTAGGCTCTAGTTACCTATCTATGCAAGCAAAAGGAAGTATTTTTTAAATTTGAGAAATAAATCTTACTAGGAGTGCTTTTGACCATTTAAGATTATTAGAAACACAGATTCAACAAGATTACCCTTCTCCCAAAGTATTTTAGGCTCTTATCACTGAACCAAAGTTCCTGACAGCTGGGAGATCTTTATCTTGCTACTGGACATGGCTGATCAAAATAGATTATCTCAACATACTCAGACAAAAAATGCTCAGAACCAGCAGAAGGCCAGTGGTATCCTGGGGTGCATTAGGAAGAACATTACCATCAGGTCAAGAGAGATGATCCTGCCCCTCTAATCTACCCTAGTGAGACCACATCTGGAGTGCTGTGTCCAATTCTGGACTCCTCAGTTCAAGAGTGACATGAAGCTGGAGTGGTCTATGGATGGCAACAAAAGATGATTAAGGGACTGGAGCATCTCTTATGGGGACGGGCTGAGGGAATGGGTCCTATTCAGTCTCAAGAGGTGACTGAGAAGGGGTCTTATCAATGTCTATAAGTAATTGAAGGGAGGGTGTCAAAGGTGGAGCCAGGGTCTGCTTGGTGGTGCCAAGCAACAAGACAAGAGGCAGTGGCCAGAAACTGATGCACAGGGAGTTCCACCTGAATATGAGGAAGAACTTTCTTCCTCTGCAGATGAACATGCACTGGAACAGATAGCCCAAAGAAGTTGTGGAGTCTCCCTCACTGGAGATATTCCAGAACCACCTGAATGAAATCCTGTGCAATGGACCACCCTTGTCTGAGAAAGGACCTTGAACCAGATAAACCTCTCTGATCCCTTCCAACCTTACCCATCCTGTGAATCTGTGAAAACTTGCTTTTGAAAAAATGCTCTGACAAACCTCGGCTTCCTGATGAATTAGTGCATGTCAGAAAGTTTTTCAGGTCACAATTTTCCTTTGCGTGGACACATCTGATCCCTGTCATAATACTTCTCTTGTTTTCTTTGAGCATACCCCCTGTTATCCCCTTAACATATTGGAGAGGTGCCAGGGAGGTTGTCACAGATATGTCCCATTACTCCAATCAATGTTTGCCTCTGCATTATGTATTTTTGTAGATGTTAAATCAACATCATAATTACCCTTGAATGACCACATTTTAAAGTCCATTTTTTAGATCAGAGGAAAGAGAGATAAAATGATCTGCTTTTCAAAATTCTAAACTAGAAGAAGAGAGAGCAACACATCTCTGTAACAGGAGCTCCTCTCTGAGTCCCAGGATGTTCTTTTACCTGCTTTAACACGTAGTCCTTTAGCATGACTGTTCTAATAATTGGGTGGAGAGCGGTTAGTCTGATTTACAGTTGGCTGCATTTTTTTTAAAACACTGATTCAATGTAAGTAAGTAATATCTAAACAGGTTGCCATTATTTAGATCAGTTTCACTCCTGCTGATACAGAAGTAGGAGAGCTATTACTTAACGAATATTCACCTTAAGTCAAATTCAGTTACAGCCATAGATTTGGAGAATTTTTTATTTAACTTAGAGCTGTATGTATGTGTGCAAAGTGTACCTGAAATACTGCAAAATGTTAATAATATGTTTGAACCAAATGAAATGAAAAAAGAATCTGGACTTTGTTATACATGATGAACCCTCTTTTCCATGGGAAATAGAGTTTTCAGCAAGACTGTCAACAGAGAAGGGACATCACATGGTTTGCATTATAACTTCTCCTACAAGCTTTCTCTTTCAAAATGAAGTATCCACTCTAAGATTTCACGTGTTTGACTTAATGTGGTGGAGAAATAAGAATAAATTATTTAAACATTTGTGCTCATAATTAGGCCAAATTGAGTCTGATCGAATAGAGCTTCAGGAATTCCACTTATGCTTCAAATCTCCTGTGGAAGATGAAGGCAAAAGAAATGAAACCATTATATTCACAAGGACTTTCAAAAAGGAGTAAGGAATAAAAAAAGAATGACCCTGTGGCTCTGATTCAGGGCTTGATTCAATTTCTTCCTTAGTTTGAAAGATTTTAGTCGATTTTAGTTGAATTTAATCTCTCTGTGCCTCAGTTTCCCATTAGTAAAATAGACAGTGATTAAACCCTTCCTTTCCCATTCTGTTTAAGTAAAAATCTTTCCAGTTCAGAATCTACCCACAATATGTGCACACAAAGGAAGCTCATAACACTTGCTTTCTGAAAATTGGTAATATTCCTGTAGGAGCATGGAGACTGCAGACAACAGGTGTGCTTCCCTCTAATCCCACATTCAAACTCTTTTAAATGAGACTAAAGGCTGAATGCAGAAAAATATAGGTGCCAAAATCCCAAACTGCAACACAATGCAAAGCTTGAAGGGGTACCTGAAGCCTACAAGTAAGTGTGTTATTAGCAGTCTATTTTAGAAAAAGGATATAGGAACTAGTGAGAAATGGAAAAAAAACCTCTGGAATTTAACCTCCTCTCTGACAAATCTAAGTCTATGAAGTACCGAGTTGCTCTTAATATTTTACTCTGGCTGATGTCAGCACCTCCTCCTTGAATAAATTGGGTATTTTGGATATGCCATACAGATGTACTTTCTGTCCCAGATTCTGCTGCAAAAACTTAGCACCAAAGTAGGGTATGCCAGAACGCAGACTTGGATCAACTTTCCTGTACAAAGGGAAAATAGATTTTTCAGTGAGAACAGATTAGTCCAGTCTTGAAAGCCACTAATGACTTTGCTGCTTGAAGAGCAATGAAACCAAAGTGTGCTGTCTTCCATGCCACTGATTCAGATAACTAAAATATAACATCAAAACTAAAACTTTGTAATTAATGTGCTTGCATTGGGAGTAAAACTCTAGTGGAGTAATATATGGTGTGACATCATCCTGTTCATTGAAAAAGTCCCATTCTTGAAGAATCCTTCTGACCACCATTGGAGAAATTTTAATAAGCCTTTCATTTGATGGAAATAAGCAAACAGGGGGCTAAGTACGTGTGTGAGAGCGTGTCAGTGACTGCCTCTGACCTGCTGACTTCCCAGTGCATTAGAAGGGATGGATTTTTAATTATCAGATTTGTATGATTAAGATGAAGACTTCCATATAGCAAGAGGTGCATTGTTTGATCCCCTTTCCTACTGCAGAAAGTGCTTGAAGGTCTTGCTTTACCTTCACCAATTGTCTTAACCAGCTTTTTTAGGAGAAAATTCTAAAAGGAAGCAAAAGTCTAATGCACATTCCAAGTGGCATAGAGATGATTTTGTCTTTAAAGATATCTTATTTCTGCAGCAAGGGAGGAGATTATTTTACACCATATGGTTGCTGTCCTCTGATGTCATAGTGATTAATGACAGGATCAGTTGGATGCTCCAGTGGCGTAGCAAATGACCTAGGTTTCCTGTAATGGCAATAGCTACACGTTCATTCTAGGACCCTGCAATTAACTGAGCTCTAGTCACAGCTCCCCAAGGATTCAAGTATAACTATAAAATGAATGTGAAGCTTCATAAAGATGTGGGTCAAGCATTCTGTGACTTCTGGCAGATCCTTTAGTCTGTGGATATCTGTTTCCCATCTGTAAAACTGATCTTGTAATTAACTGTTCATAGGCTTGATGTAAAGCCAGCTGGTTGAAGTATGTCAAACCTTTGTAGAAGAAAAATATTAAGTGAAAATAACATTTTAGAGAAATTATCTGTGTATTTTTAACTCTGTATCATAGGGTGAAGAACCTCCAACATATACTGTCTAATTGGCCTCAAGTTTATTTGTCAGATAAAACCAAGAAATCTTCATTAAATGCTTTGTGCTTTACCTTCAAATCAAACATATTGTTGAGTGATCATAGTTCCCTTTCTGAAATAATTCTGGAAGCAGATAAAGTATTCCCACTGTTCTTAAGTAAAGCAATACAGATAAGGAATGATCAATTTCTTCCAATACCAACTTTATTGGCAGCCTGATGACTGTCACTGTAGTTGTTATTTTAGCTGATGAAAACACCCAACAAAAAATGAACTGAAAAACTGTTTCTTTTCTTGATCCAAGTTTTAGATTTTCTTCTGTCTTTCCAGATAATGTTGGTCAAAATTACAATTAAAAACAAAAAAACCCACATGTCTTGAACATAACTCATACTTAGGATCAGGCTTTGCATTTATCACGCTACTTAGAAACCAGGACCTTCAAATGATTGCACTTTTCGAGCTGTTTGTCTCTAATGACAGCAGCAAAATATTAACAAGTAATTTCATCATATTTCAATACCACTTTTCCACTGCTAGTTACTGGACAATTCAGTCAGTAAACTAAAGAAAGATCCCATTGTTACCTACCTTGGCTTTTACCAAAATGCATAACACCCTTTTTGACTGGTTTAGGTTTTTTCCTTTAGCAAAAAGTAAATGCTCCTAGGTTATGAAGACAGCCCTTGAAGGGTGACATGTTTGGATTCTCAGCTTAATATTTTATTATTTTCTTGAATAAATCACACTCAGACTGGTTTCTGAACCTTTCAGTGTATGAGTCTATAATTACTTCACGCTGGTGAGAAGTGCTCACCTAAAACTCTCCTATGCTACTAATATTCTGACTGCAATGGCATCCTGAAAGGAAGAAAAAAATGCATTTCTACAGACGTTTTTCTTCAGACTGGGTGAGCCAGAGAGTGCAGACATGAACACTCTGCACTGTATAAACCAAACAACACATAGATCCATATTCTGCCCTGTTCACTCACTGTTTTTCATGACAGGTTTGGCGGTGAAATGAACATGCAAGCTTCACATAATTTGTAGAAATGAAGAGGCAACATTCACACAGACCTTGTTCCACTGATGGCATTCTGAATGGTGCCTGGAAAATGCCAGGTGCCAGAAACAGTGAAGGAAGAAGGTGGAGGTAAACACAGACCGCTGCTTGGCTTCATTCACCCAGAGCCCCTTGTCCCTGTTTCCTTATGGGAACGTCTTTTTATGTCATTTGAAATTAATGGGTGATGGCTAGCCTTATGGTCAGGGTAGTGCCTAAAGCAGATCACAGCTCTGATTTTGAAATGACAGTTCTGGTGGTGTTTTTATAGTAACCAAAATTGCCTGTATCCTATGAATACTCTTCTGGGTTTTTTGAGGGGAGGTTTTTGGTGGAGGTTTTAGGGGTTTTTTTTGATTGGTTGGTTTGGATTGGGTTTTCTGTTGGTTTTGTGGTTTTGGTTTTTTGTTTTTTTTTGCTTGTGGTGTATTATTATTAATAATAATAATAATAATTTATTATTTATTATTATTAGACCTTCTCAGCTTCATTAGCCTAGTTTACAACATTCTTTGTTAGTGAACTCTAAACTGGACAAGGGCAGTGTTAATTTATAAATGGACATTGGAATCTGAAATAACAAGTGGAAAGAGAGAGATGAGAAACTTTTAAGCATGAAATTAAAGCCTTTGGGCTATGGCTTAACTTACTACTTCCTTTTCTTATTTTATTGCTATCAATACTTTTGTCCTATTCTTGATGTGGTGTTTTTCACAGGACATGATTTGAGGCTTTATTCACTCTTCCTTTTCATATGATATATGGGACATTTTTCATTTGCTTGTATTATACCCCTTTCTCCAACTCTTCTTACTCAGATGTATGCTATGAATTGTCTTTATGAGATATTTGGCTGTGGTTCTCCTCTAACATGCATGAGAATCAGATCTGAGTAAATAAAAAATGGAAATTTCTGGGGTGGACTGAGAGTTGATAATCTTCTGTTTCTACATAAAACTGGCCCAGGGTGCTGACAGGTCCATGGATTGCTGTTTAGGGAAACCAGTGAAGCTGATCTCTTTTCCTGGTAGTGTTGACCTGGGCCAACAACAACGTGCCAGACAGTACCTGACCTAGTGTGTGAGACAGGATTGGACAGGGCAGGAAAGGACAAGAGCTGTTCATATGGTGGACCAAGCCACAGCGTTCAACTTCTCTGAAAGCAAGGAGCACTGAGACATATGAATCAAAATCTCTCTGTTTGCCACGTGGGACATAGAAGAGGTGAAGGATATTTTTTGTTTTAGTTAACATTAAGAGTAAACTTTAAGGGTAAATAAGAAGACAGAAGGACAGGATGGAAGATAAAAGAAACCACTCTGAGATATAATTCCTATTTCTATGAACTTTGATGAGAATGAAAATCTGACATCAATTATCTATTTTCATGACCTCTTGTCCTTAAATGTATTTGAAGTTGTCAGGTGCTGTAGGGTTATAAAAAGCTGCCAGGAGAACTTATGTTCCTTACTCTGCTATCACTCCAAAATAAGACATTGGCAACTTCTTTCTTTTCTGAGTAATATACTGACACCTTTTTCTCCTATTCGATTTTGTCTTTTTTTTTCCAGACTGATTGTCCTTTTGAAATACAGACACAGTTTGCTGGCAGTGAGTCTGTTATAGTCCTCTGAGTTATTGCAATGCTAGTTATGATTTCATGAAATCATGATTTGAAAAGAATCTTGTTATTTAAAATAACTCTGAAGTGCCAAGTATCTCAGAGTGAGTTTGAACAAAGCCGTGATCAAAGAACATGTGAAGGGTTGTTGTTAGTTGAAGATTTGCTTACTTAGCTTTCTGTGGTATAACCAGCTTCCACTACTGCCAAGTCAAAGATGTTGTAGATGTATAAGAAAGCTCAAAGGTGTTATAAACTCATTCTGCTGGTTCAGCAATTGAAATGTTCTGTCTACACAGATTTAATGTTTTGATGGAAGACGCAGCATCTGTCCTATGCAATGGTCATAAAATGATAAAGCCAGTATAAATACTGCAATTTTTCCTGCAGTTTAACAATCATGAGTCCACTTCAACCAAGATCAGAATTGATGTTTCAGCTATAAGGAACAGGAGCTTTATTTGTAATCAGGCAACTATTTTTGTCAAATAAATAATGCTTTCCAAACAATAGTTAAGACTATTCTAGAGGCTACCAGAGAGGTGGAGAGGGACATTTTACAAGGGCATAGACTGATAGAACAAGGGGAAATGGCCTTTAGCTGAAGGAAGATAAGTTTAAATTAAATATTAGGAAGAAATTCTTCCCTGTGGGTGTGTTGAAGCACTGGTACAGGTTGCATAGGGAATTTATGGATGTCTCATCTCTCGAGGTGCTCAAGAACAGGTTGGATGCGGCTTCTGGCAACCTAGTCTAGTGGAAGATGCTTCTGCACATTGCAGGGGAAATGGTGCTACATGATCTTTAGTGTCCCTTCTAACCCAAACCATTATATGATTCTATGAAATAAAGTTAATTTTACTCATTGTACTGAGTCAGTCCAAGGATACAATTTTTAACTAAGAAATCTTTATGGTCTCGACTTACTGATCTTGTATATTAAGCTAAACTCTGATCTTGGTTATACTAGGTTCAGTTGAGCTCACTCCAAGTTCTGTAAAAACAGTGTACTTTGCTCGATGGATGCATTGTCAATGTGCTAAAATAAATTGCAAATGGAATCTGAATGAATTCTTTCAGTTTGCGATAGCTAGAAAACAAAGTGTTGATATAGTCAGTCTTAGAAAGCATTGGTGCATGAGTGGCAGGATAATTTTTACAAAACGATATTTCAACATTTCAGTGGGAAAAAGTTTTGATGATAGTGAGTGATAAAGTCAGAAAAAGCAGAAGGTTGTAAATAAATCCTTTGACCTTTTCTGGACTGCTCATTCTGCCAGGTTTGCACATACCTGACAGCTTTCAAATGACCTAGAACTCTACAGAAGTGTCCTAATGAAGAGGACTGAGGTCAAGGAATTGAGCTAGCTGCAATGAATCTCAATGTATTACCAATGCAGTGCCAGACTTTTAATTGAGAAGCTGAGGGAATAGTGTCTGACAAGGCAGTGGGAAATTCCCACAGAAAACTTGAACTCAGCTTTTGTTGCTGCTTATCACTTCCTGGTTGCACTGAAACTACCATTTATTTTTATCCTGCCTGGGTGTCCATGAAAATTATTTGAGTCTGGCCCAGCAGTAAAACTCTTCTTCTTCCCCATGTAGTTTTTCTTGCTAGAGTCTTAAACTCTGAAGAGCTCCACTGCAAAAATATTGTTAACTGGAAGCACTCTGAAGTTTTTAATCAAGGTTCCTGTCACAGGTTTAAAATGAAGAGATTTTATTACTAAATTATAGCTTAATATATTAAATAAGTATCTATTTTGTCTTCTGTTTTGTAGGACTAAAGAAGAAACTTGACTGGCATTTTAGAGCTTTTCACTGTAACTATGTAGAGATGTTTTAAAGGGTTTATAGTACCCTAGAAATTAAAGGTGTTTTTTAGTTCATCTGTATTTGAAACCAGTTCTTAAAATTATGTAATTTTAAAAAGAATTAATTTTGTTATGTGCAAGTATCCTGAAAAATCCTACCTATAAGAAGTAACATAGAGACTAACAATTCCACATAAGTGAGAAAGGACAGGGCAGTGAGCTTGGTAGTATTGTTGCTGCTGAAACAATTTAAAGAACATTTATAAATTAGCCACTAATTACTAGACATTTAGAAATAATTTCTCTATTAGCAGACTGTTCTCCTTTAACTGTTTAACCATTTAGAGATTTCTTTCATCATTTTAAGCAAGATAAGTTGCTAGAACACACTGTAGCAATTTTAAATGACAGCTAGGCTAAAATGCTGGAACCACCTCATTTACAAATTAAGGAAAAAGTTATATACATTTGCTGGCTTCCAGCTGACTGCAACCTCTATTATCAAGCAGAAGAGAGACCAAATGCAACCAGCATCAAGCTTGAAGAAATTCTGTATCTGACCCTGACTTTCACTCCAGAGCTCAGAAGCATTTGGCTTAGGCATATTTCAAACCACTGACTCATTTCCATCAAAGACACCAGGACCCTTAGTTGACTTACAGGAGAATATGATTCAAGAGCATTTCAGTGAGGCAAGATCCTACAAACTTTTCCAAAACTTCAGAATGGGTGAAATTGCCCATACTACATGCAATTTTGTTTTTTTTCCCCCATACACTACTGTCTCTGTTACAAAATACATTTCATAGAAAGATATAGAATTTACAGTTTCCTGTACAAAGAGAACCTGACTCACACCTAAAGTAACGCCTCCCTCCTCAATATAGTGCATTCTTGTGATTATTAAGGTAGCTTCAGAAAGACAGATTGAGAAAAAGCCACCAAATGTGAAGACAAATTAACTGACTCGTGAATCCCTATCATGATTAGTTTCTGGCCTGCAAAACATTTTCTGATCTCTTGGTCTTGTTAGAGCTGGTCGTTTAAAAGTTTATCAAGGCATACCTGGAGAATAAACACCTTTTGTTTTGTAAAAACCTATCTCTAAACCACTCTAAACCTGGCATTGAATTTAAGAGCATTGAATCTAAGAGCATATCTGCCATCTGTAGATGTGGACGCAGGTTACCTAAGAAGAAGCAAAACCCAGCAAATGGCCCTGGCTGATATGATGATCCATGTTTTGATTGGAAGAAGGGTGTCATTCTTAAAGTACTGCTGGTGTGGTGTGTGTTGAGTGTGTCAGCTGTATGTACTGGTATTTATGTGTTAGCTGCTCCCTCTGCTGCACATCATCACACCTTCCTAGCATCCAGTGACCTTCTCACATCAACCACAACATGCTCATCATGCTTCTAAGGATGGAGAAATAACTTCTCCTCTGCCGATGAGATATCCAGAGAGTCGCCATGCTTTGCTCTGAACCATCCATGAAATCACTAGCAGACAATAGCTGTCTTGTAGTGATCTAGAGCACTGTTTCTGCTCTGGCATCTGATGAATGTCAGATCTCCTCAGCCACAGGCATCCTCATTACCACCGTAGCAGCAGGAAAAGAGGTTGAATCACTATATAAATCCTGCTAATTGTAGTTGTAAATGGTGTAGCAATGTGTATAGAAAATCACCATAACCTAAAATTTTAAGGTGTTCCTTGCTTTCTACCCCCAAGCCAAGAAGAATTTCCTTCCGGTACCTCTGTGGAGGTTGTGCCAGAGCCTGGGCTCAGTTTTCACCATGCTATCGACTTGGTTTTATATCACTCCCTTCCCGTCACAGCTGGGAGAAAAAAACATGAACATCACCTCTCTAAGAGAGGGGTAGAAAGAATATTCTACTGGCCATCATGGCAATGGCTTTCACCTTTGAAGAACTGCCTGAAGGGCTCAATATTTGTATGTATGAGGAGGGCTCTGAGGAGATTGAGTGCAATGAGAAATATGCAAGTTAAAAATAACATAAAATGTCTGTGTTTGACAGTATTTGATGACAGAAAGCATAACTTAGACTGTGCAGAGGACTGTGGTGGGGATTGGTCTATGTGAAAAGATTTTTTAGCCTAAATATCCTTTGGTTCAGATTCAGGGTCTCTGCCTACTGATAAGGTGCTAGTGAAGGTGGTTTAAATACAGGAAAATTTTGCCTTAGGCTGAGAACTCTCCAGGCACTCCCTATACTCCATGCCAGCATAAGACCTTGCCTTCTGCTCCCTGCTGCTCATTCACATTTGTAACAAACTACAGCTCTTGCAGGTCTGCCAGCCAATTTTCTCCTCCGAATGCACTCTAACCGAATTCAGCTGCAAAAGAGTTCAGCTAGCTGAACCTGCTTAAAACAGATTTTGCTGGCTTGATCACTCTGACTCAGATAACGCAAATAGGCAAATTTGTTGTAAGCAGCAAGCTAGAGTTGTCAAGATGGCATTGAAATATATCAGGCTGAAGAGTGTCAGATCACAAAGTTCAATCACAAAAGGACATACACTTAAGACAAAAAAATCCAGTTATTATTAAAGAAATTCCTAATATATTCTTTCCTCGAAGACTTACATTTGCATGTGTATTTGTGAAAGTGTGTACATATGGTAAGGTTATGTAGATAAGCCATGTGCCTGGGTATAGGAGGGATTATGAAAAATAAGCAATAAGAAATGAAATTGTTCACAAGTGATTTTTGTCAGACCTTTCAAATTCAAATGCTTTTTCTCTTAGGAAATTGTTATTTAAGACTTAACAAATAGAATTCTCATATAATTATCTTGCACGTGCTTTTCCTCCTCCCACCTGCTCTCCTTTCAAATTATTTACAACTGCAACGTCTGGAATTGTGAATTGATTTTATCTGTCTTAGTGTGATCTGGTGATGTGAATAAGAAATAATAGTGCAATGCCACATTTTCTTGTGCATTTTCCAGTATGTGGTTAAAGCAGACTAGGACAGTCAAATACAGAAAAAAACATGAAAGTACAATGGCTGTGTGAGCATATTGAATTACTGATGACACAGGCAACATAAAACTCTACTTAAATGCCAGTGTTAACCATGACCTTGCAAGGGATTGATCATTGGTTTTAAAAATCTGAATTTTTTGGCTAATAATTCTTCTGCCAATTCAAATTCATGAATTATCCTCCTCTTGATTCATATCTCCCCTGTATTGCTCCAATTATATCAGTGTTTTTGTTATATCTAGGAGATACAACCAACTCCAGCTACAACCTCTAAAGGTACATTCAGGACATGCATGCCCCAATCATCTAAGAAAAAATAAACACATCTTTTTCATGTTTGGAAGCCTGATCTGGAATGACCACTGTATAAACGTGATCACTAAATAAGTGATCAAAGAGGGTGAATTTTGGTTGCACAAACCAGCACTTGAAAACTCTCTGAAACATTTTCTTATGCATCTGCCCTTGGAGAAAGCATATGTACAAATTGTGGGGTTTTGATGATGATCTGCTGCTTGCCAGGGACAGGTCACTTGCTCAGTGACCAAGGGGAAGACATTCGTGCATTAGCACTGTTAGCAGAAAGCAGCTGCTTTGTGCCTGTATGAGTTTAAGGCATGTATAAAATATGAAGGAAGCTTGTCAACTCAGATTAACTTTGCAGACACCTCTTCTTCATCCCATGTTGCAATGAAAGAAAAAGAGCCAGGGAAAAAAAGAGCATTTTGGTGAATACATGGCCTTGACTGTGTGTGATCAACATTAAACTAGTTTGTTGTCTACCAAAAATGTCAAAACAGAGCAAGGGAAGTTGCTTCGTTACAGCTCAAGTCACTAAATGCAGTTCAAGGGGAGACAGGTCCTTACAGATATTCAATTCAAAGTTACAAATGTAAAAAAATGGGCTGTAAAAATTACAAACTGAGATTATATAAACAATTTCAAGTCTCAGCACTATTGAAAGAATTTATTCTCAGTGGCAGCAGCTCAGATAAATCACTCCCACTGAGCTTGTAGCAGTACTTTAGAACTTGAATCTCTGCTTTAAAAGAAACTATGGGCTTTTTTCAAATGATAGTGGACTTCTTGCTAATGCAGGTTTTAAATTTCTGGAAGATGTAAATTGTGAGGATAAACACTATCTTTTTTTTTGAAAATTTGCCTAGCAGACTGGAGCTGTGATAATCTAATATGGAGTTAATAAAACCTGTATTAAAAAACAGGAAGGATGATACTGGGGTTGCTCTAATATTATTTAAAAGGCTCTGTGTGGCTCTAAGACCTCCTATAAGTAAGTTCTTACTCATTTTTAGAGCAGTTATGGAATGTGTTAAGAACATTGGCACTTTATAATAAAGGGGATATTTAAGGGTACTTTTTTAATTCTGGGTAGATGTACAAAAATTTGGTTTTCATTTTCTCTTCAGCTGTCTTTGGCATCTTACCTGTGCCTTAAAGAACTCTTTTTCCTTTGTGTCACTGAGTCTCTGGTTTATCCCGAACACTGGCATACCACTACTTCATGGGAAAGTCGTATCTGATGGAAAGTCAAATGCTGATTACTGTATTCTTTTCAAGGCACAGAGAAGGAATTTGATAAATAATTACAAAAAAATTATTTTATTATGGCAGCATATGCTATTGGTTTTCTCGTGTATTTATTAGTCTGTATTTTTACAGTGTTGACTTTTTTCGTACTTTGAGAATGTATGTATACATCAGAAGAATCCTTCAGTGATGGTCATAAAAGTCAATTCTCACATTATTTGAGATTAGCTCAGTTGGTTAGAACATGGTGCTGATAACACAAAGGTTGTGAATTCAGTCCCCACATAGGCCACCCACTTAAGAGTTTGACTTGATGATCCTTGTGGCTCTCTTCCAACTCATAATATTCTGTGAAATCTGTGAAATTATTGCTTACATACCTCTAAACTTACCACACTTTTACTGTATATAATATTCCTTTCCAGTAAAAGCAGGCCTCATAGCATTTTGCCCTGCATTCATATGTGATATTTTAGGGTTTTCAATGAGATTGAACTTCATTCAACATTGCATTGCACATCGCATAACTATTTGCCTTTGTGGAAATCAAAATAAAGTTAATATGTAATGTTGCCATCCTGATTCTGTAACATTACAAGACTGCATCAAAATAGTTCTAAGTGACCACACACAGTGCAATGAAGCAGGAGAGGTAGCCAAATATTTGTAACCATTCAGTATTTCCTAGCCATATGCTGGGACACTATCTTTTATTGTCCAAGAAGAAATAACATCACCTATTGAATAAAATGATGGTTTTCATTTGTTTATTGCTTGCCATGTAGAATTAGAGAGTGTATCAATCTGCCTGTTATGATTTGGGGGTTCTTTTGCATACTGCTGAAATGCAGCTACCTCTGGGGAGATGCGTGGCAGCTGTTAATAGCTTAGGGCATTGCAATAGTGTGGGAACCAACTGAAGAATTGTAATTCGGTGACAACCTGGATTTTTTAACAGTTACTGCTCAATGGTGACTTTACTGCCAGTGGCAGCAGCTGCTGGACTCTTGCACTCCCATAAGGAGAAAATTAGAAATACCTAATTTCTTCTTGATGTTTTGTTTTTGTTGCTGCTTCAGTAAAGCAGCTGGCTATTTTTTGTTTGTTTCTTTGTTTATAACATTAAGGCCATAATAAAAATAGAATACTTAGAAAAATAGACTGTTCTTAGCTACTAAGCAGACCCACACTTCATAGATATTTATTGTTTGCTACCTGTTAGCGCACTTAGGCAGTTGGTCTGATGCTTTAGCTACAGACTTCATCTCTCACTGTTTCTGCTAAGCCTCAATTTGCTAATCAACCTGAGCAGATGGAAATTAGTATCCTGTGATAAGAGTCTCTGGAATAACATTATCTTAAAAAAAAATAAATCTTGAAGAAAAGCCGTGATAATCTGACCCCATGTAGTAATAATGTGTGTGATAATCTGACCCCTTGTTTCCACAAGCGTTAGGTGTCATTATTTACCATAATAACAGGTAAATGCAGCCGTTTGTTCTATGCATTGTAAAAGAGATGAATCCAAATGTGCCTCAAGGATTAGATATGGGATATTCTGCCATGAGGTTGAGTCCAGAGAATTGCAGCAGCTGCCTGTGCTCACATATGCAAAGCTAGAAGTGCTGGTGACATGACAAAAGATTCAGAAAGGCTAGGATGCCAAGAGGAAGTCTCCTGAATGAATATTTGATGTTTTTTAATTATCTAATGAAATTTTGAATAGTCAGTGGAATAGGTGGAAAGGTGCAGCAATTTCAAGAAGTGAGACTGAGAAGACCCCATTCCAGAGGACCCTACAATCCATCGAGGTGGATTTCCTCCAGAGAGCACCACAACTTGCAAGCTACAAGTCCTTTTTCCCTCATCCACATGAGTGAGAGTATGAAGGTCTAACTCTTCAACAGAATACGTTGGAGTTCAATCTTGTTCTCTGAAGAGACCTGTTGTTGTTAGAGAAAAATGTGAAGGTCTACATTAACAAAATCAGACAGAAAATAAGAGTCCAGTATTTTGATCTATATACAGAAATAATTACTAACCTGCTGCACCTGAAGATATTCAGGATTGTGAATTGCTACCGTATCTATAAGGAAACTATAATTATCTGAGTTTTTATGAATGAGGAAACCAAGGAATATTTTTGTTTATATGTCTCACTTAGCAAACATTTTAAATGTCATAAATAGCAGTAAATCCTAGAAATACTTCTTAAGTCTCAACTCTGCTGCTTCGGAATAGTGGCCTATGATAATAATTTTGTAATCATTTCATTTGAAAAAACATGTGCATTTATTAATTTTCAGTACAATAACTCTGAAGAGAAAATGTTTGCATTTAAAACAAAGTTGAAAAAATAAAGATTTCTTCTCAATTTTTAAATAAATTATAATATTAAGTATGAAAGTAAAATATGCTGAGACTAAGCTGATGCCTTTGACTTTGCATTGGTCTAAAGCTGATCAGAACATTCAGTTTAAGCTCCACACAATTAGATTTGATGTCAGTTCATCCTCCTGTAAATTAAGAAATCACAGTTGGCTAATTCAGAAGCTGGAATGTTGCCACAAGTAATCATTGTCTGATGCAAATCAAGTAATAGTTATTGCTTAAGTAAGGTGCATGAAATCTGTATAGAGGGTACACTTCATAAGCAGCATTGTTTTCATGCAGTTTCCACACATATGAGACAGAAGCAACAGAAAAGCAGTCTGTGCATCAGAAAAATAAGTTTGTGGAGAAAACTATGTAGCAGTAGATTTTTTTCACTGAAGGGTCTGGTCAGTTTTACAGCTTTATTACCCAAATTCCTAACATAGTGGCAGTTTTTAGAAAAAGAAAAGAAAAGGAAATACAGCAATGAAGCTTAACAAGGGAAGTTGTTCCCTTCTTTGCAGCTTCATAGTCCCCTTAGCCACTGTGATGTAGAAAATAGAAAATTGTGATATTGGGCAAAACACAACATCCTAAAACTAATTCAGAGAAAATTACTTACCTAATGCACCTCATTGTGCCTTTCTCCTCAGACTAAGAAAAAGTACATTTGACTACTGTATTTCCTCATAGTAGTTAAATCAAAAGATGGAAAAAAAGGACCACAAATAGCTACTCAACATGTTTATTCTGTTTAATGGAAGAGGTAAATTTAACAATTCTCTTTGTATATTTTAAAGCAAATGCGATCAAATAATAAACTTTAATTTCCTATATCTTCACTTTGTTCTTCACAAAGTTACTTTTGCATCAAGCTTTCAAAATATTCAGAGAGTTCTATGAAAGATTCCATGGCTACTTTCCTGATTAATTAGTGTATAATTATTCATGGATAGTTGGTATCTTTCAGAGATTATTTTTTGGGACAGTAAATTTTTACTAGAGTAGCACATGGGAGATAGCAGATTTATATGAGGAAGAATCTAAGCAGGCTGCCTATGCAGATTTTTCAATTCCTCCACAGACTTTGGCATATAATACATATCCATTGGAAGTAATCCTATTTCCATGGAACTCAGTGGGAGTTTACCAATAGTTTCCAAGTGACTGATATTTTACCTAAGGAATTTTGAAATGGATATAAGCCATCACTCTTTAGGACACTGAGGAACCTCTAATGAGTAGAGTTGGGTAGTGAATTTTCCCTGTGGGCAGGCCATTTATGGTCTTGCAGAACTCCAGGCTCTGTGCCCTGGTGTGAAGTCACACAGGGGGACTGATTCCAATTCTAGCCGGATAACAGCTTCTTACAGCAATACCCCAGCTTGATAGTCTCCCTGAAAGTTTGCTTAAAACTCTTCTCAGCATTTCTTAGAATGCCACCTAGGCCCCTCACCGTGTCTTCATCCCTTCAACAGCTCTTTGCTCCAGAATTCCTTACATCTTATACTCATTTATCTAGAATTAGTCCCTTCTGAAGACAGGATACCGGGCTACATGTACCTCTAGTTTAGTTTCATAAGATCATTTTTAGAAATATTTCATCGTGTCATGTAAGATATGCAGGAAGTATTTCTTAGCCTCTGACACAAAAACACTGTTATGGTCACAGAGACCCACTGTCAGTGCTGAGATTCCATATTTCACTGATCTGTGTCACATTTGAACATTTTTCTCTCTGACCAATTGTCATGTCCACTCGTTCTCCAGCTCTCTAGCACTTCCTTTCGGCTAAATATAGAGACTGGAGAGTTTTACTTTCTTTTTTGACTTGCCTCATGCCCAGGATGGATTACAGATATGTATTCCCAGCCCATGTATCTGACAGTCCAGGACTTTCTCTGTTACTGTCACATTCTCCCTGGTGCTTGCAGCACCTCCTAATTTAGTAGTATCTTCAGATTTAACACATGTGGTGTGTATTTCTTCTTTAAGTTCATTAATAAAGATGTTGAATAATGCTGGGCCAAACTCCCATCGCCACAGCACTTTCCTATAACACGATGCATTGCTGTTTAAATTGTACCACAGCTGGGGATTATATCCTGTGCTGGGGATGTCCTGTGGTGAAAAATCATAGACAACAGCAGACTAGAATATTCTGATATCTCGGGCTTAATTAAGTTATATTTCAGAAGTTTCTTTGTACCTTTGAAACTTGAAATGCAGGTATAAAATATCTCAGTAGACAGAGGAGTCATATTAATGGATTTGGCAGAATTTGGAAAGTACAGACTCCGCCAACTTTTTGACTTTGGGCTAATGCCTAATGTTTTATTAGCACTTCTGCTTCTTCTCAAGAGAAGCAAGTGGTCTCTTGGGATAAGGAAAGTCTCATTAATGGAGCACAAGTGTTTTCAAGGAGGAAACTTAAAATCATTCTGTATCCCAAAAAGCGATTTGTTTGTAAGTGTATCTCAGGTTATTCCAACTGGTAGCTCCAGTCATAAAAGGCACAAGGTATGAGGAGACTGTCAGGATAATGACATCCTTTTCCTCCCTAGGCACTTTGCTAATGTGTAAGGCTAAATAGCTGTTCCAAATAGTTGACTTTACCTGGGATTTCTCAGTAAGGTCGACCTCTTTTCAGGTAGCTATTTTCTGAATGCAGCCTAACAGAGAAACTTAATGACCTCTATTTACTTCAAGTAGAAATCCATCAAAGGGACAATTAGCTAATTTTAAGCATAAATTGGCTCCCTGGTGAGAAGCAAGCTTATAAATAAACCATTCCATTTGTTCACTGAACTAGACTGTCATGCAAGTGAAATTGCTGACTCCAATGTAAACGAGATTTGAAATGTTTACGTGAATGACCAAATTGGCAAACTTTTCTTGCCTTAAGTGCCCTGAGAGAAGGACTTAGGGGAAGAAACCAGGAGAAGCAACTTCCTTTGCCACTGCTGATGCGCAGGCAGGTTGAATCCATACTCATCCCTCCTGTATCTACACCATCCTCCAGAGTAAGGCAGTCCAATCTCTTTCCAATGACTCTGTTATCAGGAGGTAAATGATGCAGATAGACACAGCTCCTCAGCTTTCCAGCTTGCACGCAAGCAATGTGGACAATAGCACAGCACATCGAGGGAAGAACAGGCAAGACTAAGCTCACAGTTACATTGTGTAGAATGGAAAAGTGTTTGCAAGAAAGCTGGACTTGCTGCCTCTTGGTTTTTCCTCTCTTGAGTCTTCCCATCACCATGGTACATGAGCACCCTTGGTCTTCATTGCAATTATTTTTCCAGTATAAAGCATTTTCCTGTTGGAATGGAAGGGCTGGTTTCTGATAGAGTCATTGTGCCCCAGTTTCCTATGTGACGTGCTTGATGGCACCTAGGTTTCCAGAAGAGCAAGTCAAGGAAGGAAGGTCCATATCTCAGGAGATTGCCTTATGAGACACGCTGGGAGCTTCCATCTTTTTTCCAAACCAACATTCCTAAGAAGCAGCATGTGCATATTGCCAGTACTCATCATCACAGTGTTTCCACAATACTAGCTTTGTTTTAGGGGTGAATACATGACAATGGCCTAAAGGTATTCAAAAGATGACAAATAGGGCAATAGAGAAAATGAGAGATGTTGCAGGTTGGTTTCCAATCCCCATGAGATACTGGAACTGTGGAAATGCCTGATCAGACCCCAGCACACTCTGAAGCAGAAAACAGGATGGAGCCTTCCTAGGTCAGATAGAGGGCTCAAGAGGGAAACATTATAGCTGTCTTTACTCTGAATAGTTTGCTCTAGTTTGCTGTTCATAATGCTATCAGACAAAGATTAATTGCTTCTAAGGGCAATGTAACTGCTAAAGGAAAAAAAAAGGAGAAGAAAGAAAAGACCCTTTAAGTAGAATTTAATGACCTTATTTTGCACATTGTTTTACTTTGCCAGATTAATATATAGTCACTTGTATAAATGCAAGTGTGTGTGTGCTTGTGCTTGATGCTGCATGTGTAGTGAGATTGCATTTGCATACGCAGTTTGCTCTGTTCTTTAATGCTGAGGAGCAAATCATGATTAAATCAATTAATCTCATCCAAACTAACCTGAAAGCAAGATACACAACTGCTTCCACAGGTGTGAAACAAGGAAGCTTCTATCCTCAGACCTGATCAGACCTGAGACCTTCATCATTCTTTGAAACAGTTGGCAGAAAAGTTCAAAATGTGGCACTTTACTTTGGTCTTTCATGCCTGCTAAGTGGCAGGAAGTCTGTTTGTGTGGAAGATTTCTCCCAGAAATATTATCTGGATGGGGTTTTATGGGGTCACACATAACACATCAGTGCATTCAGTCATGATTTAGTAAACCTGTGACTCAACCTATTTCAAAGTACTGAAATATCAGATAATTTTCAGCTGGAACACTGAAATATTTCCAATAATCACACAATGAGAAGGCACTAGAAAATGTGCAATTTTTGCCCCAGAAAGGTCAAGCATAAGATTTTGTCTTCATCCCAGCTTAATTGTCTAATGTCTCATTAACTACCCATAAATGTTCTTTATTTTACATATATATAAATCCACAAAAGTGCATGCTGGAGAAAAGAAAGAAAAAGGAACATGTGTTCTAATATCACTGAGATATTTCTAGTGAAGACTGGTTAGTTTTTCTTTCCTTAAATCTTTGTACAATCTGAGTTGATAAATACAATAACTGAAATTAATAACCATGTTTCAGAAGTTACAGATATGGCAGAAGAAATTAATAAATTAAATTAGTTAATTCCTTAACCAACTCACAACAATGTACACCAGACCTACAGTTAATAGAACTACATCCACTAACAAACCATTCAAAGACAAAATTAAATACAAGAAACATTGTCAGGGATTTTTTTTGTGTGTGTGTTTGTTCTTCTACTTATCTCAGTGCTGAGGAAAGAACAAGTCTGTTACAAAAAAAAAAAAAAACAAAAAAAAAAACAAAACAAAACAAAAAAGCTAAGAATAGACCCTAAAATATATTTGGTAGAAGAGGACTCATGCTCCCAGCATTTTGCGGAGAACCACAGCTGTGGATCAGCACACATTCCCATAAAATGGTTATCAGATGCAAGCATGCAGTTTCCCAGCAGTACCCTGTGGTTTAGTTAGCAGCTAGCAATTCTTACCACACGGCTGAAGTCATTTCCCTGGGTTTGCCTAGTTTTTTAAACAAAATGAAACACACCACAAATTCTGGAAAGCTGAGAAGGTAAGTTTTGAAGCCAATGGTCAATTTTGGAAAACTAAAGGAGGGAGAAGAGATTTAAGGTACATGTATAAGGTGTACATCCACATTCTGTCTTTTAGTATATCTTCATTGTGACAAGAAGTTGTTTCAGTTATTTTTTCTAAGTCAGACCACACACCACCTTCTTCCCAGCTTGCAAATTTTATCTCTTACTCCCTGCAGGAAGGAATGGCTGAGATATTCATATCAAAATCACAAACTAGGGTCAAAGCAAGCATCACTGATGAGATGTTCCCAATGTTTAGAGTTGTCCTTGATTTCAGTAGAAAGAAAACTAAAAAAAAAAACAAAAAAAATTGCTAGCTAATTTGATCATACCTTTGAAGGATAACACCTCAGGAGTGCTGCATGGGGAAGAGTACCAACTACCCCATGTGGTTGTTTTGGACCCTTCTCAGGAGTTTGGACATAAACTGAAATCAAATGCAAGTTTTTTCAAATTTGTTTTGACAAAGTAATGTGTCCTCTGCATGGGAAGCCAACTAGCTGAAACAACTAGTTCAGCTTACAATGATGGAAAAAAAGAATTATATATGTTTTTAAAGATTCTGGTTACAGTATGAAGATGCATGTTGCTTTTTTACGAAGAGGTCCTGCTACTTTGGGCATCCACTGGCATAGCCATTCCCAGTAAGTGGCCATGCAGAGAATGCTAAAATTACAGTTTCTGTTATGTTACCTTCTGTAGGAGTTGCTTAGCCTATAGGAACAATAGTGTCAGCACTGGGAATTAACTGAGTTACAGAGGCAGGAAAAGTGGGAAAAGAAAGGAAGCTTTTTTGAATTTTGACATCAGAGATGGCTTATTCCTCTAGCTAGTCTTCCCCAACTGTGTCTCTGGTCAGAAAATGTAGAACAGAATCCCTGACATCTTCTTAGAATCACCTTCTGGAAGAGTCCCTGCTTTTATCCATCAGCTCTAGAGGGAGAAAAGGCATCTCCATCTGGTAATGTCAATACCTTCTGACTGTTAGAGTTACCTGAGGCAAAGTTCCATGAACAGGTGAGAAGATCGCTCGCAGCTCCTTCTGTTCTTTGTACATCTCTTGTTCACTTACCCTGCACACAGATTACACTTACAGCTGAACTTTGAGGTCTCTGATGTTTACCATGCTGGGGCATTTGGATTCATTTGTCAAATTTAACCTACAGACTACTGCAGAACATGGGTGCTCTAGATGGTACTATAGTTTTTCTTGGTGGATATATTATTATTAATCTCATGGCATAGATCAAGATATGAAGAAAATACAGTCTTTGAAGATCATACAGGAAATTTTTGAGACTTGATAAGAAAAAAAGTATTTTTATTATGTGATAAAGCATTTGCATATGTTAGAATATTTAAATATGATATAAAATGTTCTTTCAAAATGAGACAGAATGAAAAACAGGGGTTTAGGAAGTACAAATCTCAGACTCTAATTCCAACCCCTACCCTGCTTTATGACCAAAAACACTCACGTATTTCCCTCATTTTCTAAAAAGATTCAACAATAAACAGTTGTTATTATCCAGCGCTTAAGTAGCATTTTTATCCATCGATCTGAAACTGCATTACTAATAAAGTCATATTTTTTTTGTGTTTTCCAGATTGAGGGAAGGGGTTGTGCAGACATAAGGAAAAGGACTTGTACAGCCTTCCTAGCAGAAGGGTAGAAACAGGACACTCTTCTGCATCTCAGGTTATTCTCATACCTGCTGACTCTCACTTTGCAAGTTACTCTCTAATCCACAGTGGATTCTGAACGAAAGTAATCAAATTTTGAAGAGACTACTCAATCTGAGTTGAAAAAAAAATGATGTACACTAAGTGCATGGTAAATATTTTATATATTGTCTCCATAAGATACCAAAGATTACTATATCATTGCTCAAAATACAAGGAAGAATTTACTTGACAGAAAAGAGAAAATGTTTTCGTGACTATTTTGTACAGCTGGTCAGCAAATGCATTTTCCAATCAAGGGGAAAATAGAAACGAAACAGAAACTTGCAAAATTCTTTTACAAAATAATATGCAGAAAAAATTGCTAACAGAAACTTGCAAAATTCTTTTACAAAATAATATGCAGAAAAAATTGCTAACTTCATGTCAGAGAAAATTTTTTATTTTGATAAAATTAAAATATTATGTCATAGGCATATCTCTAATGTGTCCTTTTAAAATAAGAAAATCTACTTTTTAGGTATGTTTTTGTATTGATTTAAAAAGAAATATGTAAAAATCAGTAAGATTTCCAAATGTTTCTCACATTACAGATAAAAATTTTTCAAAACTGAGTTTCTCAACTCTTTTCTTCTCCATTCTTCCCATCTTAAATCGTTCTTGCTGAAATAAACATATTGTGTATTTCTGTCACTTGGTTCACTTGCAAATGGGGTGTTCACTCAGTTTTGAAATCACGTTGAGGGAACAAGTTCAGAACAACATTAAGAACAGTGTGTGAGAGAAGAGCAGTTCATAGGGAGGATGTCTGAAATCCTTACATTCTGCTCTGTCCTTCATAGAGAAGCCAAGAGCTAAGACCTGCCTAATGACCGTGTTTTCTCAAGTATGTTGCTCACTTTCACTGCAAAATTCTGTCCCCGTAGAACTTGATAGTTTAAAAAATTTATCCGAGATTTATGGACAAACAGCTACCCAGTTAAAATACTGTGACCCATCTGACTCAGCTGCTGTACGTCTGTAAAAAATCTACTTCTCCAACATGCAGATCAACAATCTCATGGGTAAGTATAAAGGCAGTCCTCTAGACTTGGTGTTACACTATGCAGAACCTTGCCATGGAGTTTGTCACAAAACTTGAGAATCACAGAATTAACTAGGTTGGAAAAGACCGTAGAGATAACCAAGCCCAACCTGTGACCTAACATCACCTCATCAACTAAACCATGGCAATAAGTGCCACATCCAGTCTTATTTTTAAACACTTCTAGGGATGGTAATTCCACCATATCTCTCTGGGCAGCCCATTCCAATAGGAAATCACTCTTTCTGTGAATTTTTTCCACAGGACCAGCCTAAGCTTCTGCTGATGCAGCTTGAGACTGTCCTCTCTTTCTGTCACTGTTTGCCTGGGAGAAGGGACCGCTCCCCACCTGGCTACAATCTCCTTTCAGGGAGTTGTAGAGAGTGACAAGGTCTCCCCTGAGCCTCCTATTCTCCAGGCTAAACAACTCCAGCTCTTTCAGCCACTCTTCTCTGGGCTTGTGTTCCAGACCCCTCACCAGCCTTGTTGCCCTTCTTAACATCTTTCTTAAATTGAGAGGCCCAGAACTGGACACAGTACTCAAGGTACAGCCTAACCAGTCATGAGTACAGGGGAAAAATAACTTTCCTAGTTCTGCTGGCCACACTATTCCTGTTACAGGCCAGGATGCCATTGGCCTTCTTGGCCACCTGGGCATACTGCTGGCTCATGTTCAGTTTCCTGTCAACCAGCCTCTCCCCAGGTCCCTTTCTGCCTGGCTGTTCTCCAGCCACTTTGTCCTCAGCCTGTAGCACTGTAGGAGGTTCTTGTGGCCAAAGGGCAGAACCCGGCATTTAGACTTGTTAAACATCATGCTGTTGGATACTGCCCATTTATTCATCCTGTCCAGGTCCCTCTGCAGAGCTGTCCCACTCTCTAACAGATCAACACTTGCTCCCAGGCTGTTGTCATCTGCAAACTTACTAAGGGTGAACTCAATCCCCTCATCCAGATCATTAATAAAGATATTAAACAGGATTGGGCCCAACATCGATCCCAGGAGGAGACCACTAGTGACTGGCCACCAGCTAGCCACCAATCCCTGGGCCCAGCCATCCAGCCAGTTCTTAACCCAGCCCAGAGTGCACCTGTCCAAGCCGTGGGCTGCCAGATTTTCCAGGAGTTTGCTGTGTGGGATGGTGTCAAAGGCTTTGCTGAAGTCCAGGTAGATTACATCCACAGCCTTCCTCACATCCACCAGGCTCTCTCCTGGTCATAAAAGGAGATCAGGTTGGTCAGACAAGACCTATCCCTCCTAAATCCATGCTGGCTGGGTCAGATCCCTTGGCCATCCTGTAGGTGCCATGTGATTGCACTCGAGATGATATTGTCAATCCACAAGTGACTTCGTGTGCAGCAGAAGACCCAAGACATTCATTCCTTAAGAAGTTTTGTGCGTCTGAAGCACCAAGCTCAGACACACATCTCTGTCCAGCAGCTCTCAGAGTCCCAAGCAGAAAAAAAGCAGATTTACAGCACTTCAGGTTTGCAGTGAGAATACTTCAAAGCTCTCTAGAGATTTTCACTCTTCTAATATTTCTGAAAATCCTGCAGCACATTTCAGTAGTGGAAAAAAATATCTAACTAAAATATCCAGTTATGAAACTTTTTCAACTCTTTCTATTTCAAAAAGCATGAGATAATTAATTTAGAAAATTAACTTCTATCATAAATGTAGATATTTTTCTGTAGTATGATCTTTTTACATCTCCAAATACTTCAGATCTGACCTTTTACAACACTCCTATATTGTTGTTTCTACCTCTCCCATATTTTTACAATTAGTACCCTAACCTTTTCTTATCAATGTATTGTAATGATTTACTTATTTTAGGTTAATAAGACACTTTTGTTCATATTTGTATTCCAGGATCTTTTGCTAATTTAGTTGCTGTTTAACAGTAATAGTTATAAGTGGGTTCAAGTACGTTAATATGGTTTATTTGGACTTGATGTCAACATCAGTGTAACATTGATTCAAAAGTTATCAGAAGTAAGATAAACGGAGCTTTTAAGGAGCATATTGCTCAGTGGAGTGGCATTCTTCTGATACCAGCAACAGATTTCCTTCCAGATCTGCTGGAGCAAAACTGCTACAATAGGAACGTTCAGGGTTTTTAGAAGAAATTTCAGAAATTTTAACAAAAATGATAATGGGTAAGCCCCACCTGCCTAATCATTCTGATGGTATTCATATATCATCTGGTTATTGATTATGCGTGGTGTGTATTTTTGTGTTATGCCAAATCACAGGTATAAGAAGGCCAAATGCAGCATGGTTTTTAGATATTTGGACAAAATTCATATTTTCCCGTGGACTAAGTAAGTTTTGACATTTGAATATTTTCATTTGGCAACCCTGACACAAATTTTCATTGGCACTTCCAAATTCTACCTTCTTCAACAGGGTATTAGGAGGCTGAATCAGAACAGATCTCTCAACATTGTAGGGAACAGAGGTCACAAGTTCCCATTTGCCACACACTGAAGGTCTGTAGTCCTGACCTGCTCAGACTGAGCTCTTTTGCCATAGTGTGCTGTGGCTGAGTGTCTGTAGTATGCTACCACTCTTACATGTAATATTTGCAAAGAAAAACCCTATGGGCAAAAGTCAAGTGGAAAAATAAAACTGAATTAAAAGCAGTTATTCAAGGTGGAAAAGAGCTAATATAGCCTGGCTTTCAACAGTCCTTTCTGATAGCTAATAAAATATATTTGCCTTTCCCTGGATGTGGACACCAAACACCACTTTTTTATGCAACTGCTTACTTTTCTGATGCTTTTTGGTACTTAACATTGCTTGGGATTTCTACTTCTTCATCTGATTTTCTTGAAATTAGACAAAGACCTCAAACATTATTAGGAAAGGTCAGATGGATAGATAGACACATGCATGCACACAGAGTATGATCAAACAAGCCTCATTTCCTTACAAGCCTGAGGTAAAAATAACATTTTGGAATTTCCACTGCCAGAGTTTTGAGCACTTCTCATTACAGGATCAGGAATGAACCTTGGCACTGCTGACTAGAGTCATTTATTGTAGACAGTGGAATTATTGTTTACCCTCCAACAAAATGTTTCCTCCTTATTCTGGGCCTCACATGAGAAGTGGGCAAAGTCCTTAAGAGGAGAAATCTAAATCCCACTATGGCTACTAGAATCTCTCAACCTTCTGAGGGGTACCAAAGAGTTTTAGGTGAGGAATAATTGATTTGACATGCTTAATCTATTCCTTGTGCATGAATATGTGTGAGCATGTGGCAGTTTCCCCACATCAACCATCGACCCACAAGTCCAGAGAGAAAAACTTGTCCAGGCATGATAACAGCACAGAAACTTACTGCAAGATGTTTTACAAAGAATCGACTAATGGAGAAAGTGAGGGCAGAGCAATTAGTCTCTCTCACAGTAAAAGACTTCGCAGTGCAATGCATTGATAACAACACTGCTACTAAAATAAACCAAGGGAGAACCTTTTTCACACATAAGTTACTTTCAAGATGACAATGTGTAACCACATAAAAATAAAAAACCAGTCATAGCATTTCCTTGGAACAGGAAAATAGCACAAAAGGAAGTTTGGCACAGAAATTAGTTGCCTCTTACTTCTTACTCCAGGTAACTTGCTTATCCACCCCTGAGGTCCACTGTTATGTTTTTCTCCTTCCCTGTAGCTGAAAGACTCTAAGAAAAAATGACTTGGCAGCTGCATTGGGAAGGTGGGATTTATGCAAGGGCTCTGACATGAGCCCTTCCTTGCATTGTGTTTCTGTCTCTTATTGCTCTGTCCTCCTCTTGCTACCTACATGACACTATCTTAGCCAGGGAAAGTGACAAATATATTAACACAGAAGTTAATGAATAGCGTCCAGCTATTTGACAGCAGGTTGCAATGGTTTCAATGATGTCAGAAACAACATGCTAAATTTTTACAGCTGAATTCAAGCTAGAAGTTGTAGCAAAAGAGGAACATGAATTTAGCATAATCAAAGTATGTTCTCACATCAGAGAGTGAAGAGAAAAAATTCCCTTGCATGCATCATCCCAAGGAAATATTTCTGCCAGAAAAGTACTTTTGAGACATTTTCACCTCTCAGAGAAAAGGTGTGTAGCTACAATTCAGCTGAACAATACTTGAATTGTAATAGCAGCTGTTCAGATGAGTGCCTAAAAAATACAAATCAGCAAATTTAAAGGTGGCCCAAATTAGTGTATATGCTGATGAAACTGAAGTCATCCAAGAATACCTGTAAAACCTCAGGCAAGGAGATGCCTTATGTCTTCTTAGAAAAATGATGAGCTTTTCTTCATATATCACTGACCTAACAATGAACTCAGATCTTGCAGAAAGCAGTTTGTAGCTCATTGATGAATTCCCTTGTGTTTGACAACCCTGTAAGAAAAGCAGCTGATGAAGCAGATGCAAGAGGCATGATTATTGCTACCATCATTCATCAGAAAACTAACTTTATGCTTGCTTCAAGTTATTCTAATAAAAAAAATAAAACAACCTCTTTAAAAGCATGAGGTGATGCCTCTTGAAACTTTGTCAAAACGATTTTGTCACAGTTAATCAAAAAAAAATGTAATGGTGACAATCATTGAAAACTGATAGTGGGGGCTTTTATTCATAAAATTACCTCACCTTGCTAGTGAAAAAGATGACAGAAAATCTCTGAGTTGGAAATAGACTCAGAGTTTCTAGAGGCCAGATAAAATTACCTTGGCTGTATCACAACCAGTAATTATAGATTTTAATCATTTTTGACGAGGAATGAGAAGAACCAACAAACAAAGTAGGTTTGCAGCAAAAAGAATTAGGAGAATTTGCAAAAAAACTTAAAAAAAAAGGTATTCAAAAGAGAAGATCATGCCAAACACTTCAGAAAATTAAACTGATGAAACTTTGCTCTATCTCCAAATGCTAACTGTGAGTATGAAGCTGCTGCCAAATGCAGTGCTCATCTCAATGACAAAATGCAGTATATGCTTTGAAGCAAGAGAATTGACTTTATTTTGATAAGTATAGTTAAAATTTGTGGTTCTTCTGTCATTTTCTAAAATTATATTAAACTATGGAACTATATATTCATAAAGCAATTATTTTAAATATGCAAATACTATCTCATACTACCATTATTTCTGTAATGAATGTTTGTGATGAATCACCTGATGATGTAAATTATTCACAGATGTACCTGAGTGCTTACATTCAAGAGATTCTATCTTTAGACAAGGGCACATTGCTTGAGATGTAAATTATGTAATACAGATACAAATTTCATTCACCACGTATTGGAAGCCAAAACCCTGAAATTTTCTCTAGCAGAAACCTGTAACACAGGACACCTTGCAGTTGTTTACTGTTAAGGTGCAAATTCCACTTAAAGTGACTGAAGGTCACTGCTGGTACTGGAAAGGATAAAAACTGCTCCACCATTTTTGTCTTCTTCATTATATACTGATAGCTCTTCCCTACCTAGAATTGCATCTCTAAATGGAGATTTGTGTCTCTATCTCTCATATGCTTTCTCTCATGACTTCAAAGCAGCGTGCCACGGTGTACTTGGTTTCATATTCCAGCCCAGTTCCATCATCTCCCCGGCTGCTCTTTCCACAGGAATTCCATTCTTTTTTAGACCCTTTAAAACAACTGATCTGGATCACAGTCTTATATCAGTTTCATATCAAGAGGACTCTTCTCTTGATATGCATTGGATGTATACGGATATCCTGTAATTTTAATCATATACAGTTTAACCATGAATTCGTTTAGCCATGAATTTGTTTACTTAGTTCCTTTGGCCTACTCTGAAGACTCTCTGGAAGGTAATGGTTATAGCAGTATATTAGTTGCAGTCTAATATATCTTCACTTTTCTTTAAATTTCATTGCTTTTGTGGTTCCCTGTTCTGCTTGTGATATAATTTGTATTCAGCATCGCCTCCCTTTAGGACAACAATTTTAGAAAATTCAGGTATTATGAGTTGTTGTTAAAAACGATATAAACCTCTGACCACTGTAAAGAAATATCTTGAATTGGACTGTTTGGGATAAGATGTGATCTGTTAACAAAAAAAATACATTGTCTTTTGAGGTCTCTTCCTTGAATAACAAAACTGATGGTCTACAGGACAAGTGGTTACTTAAACTAGTTGATACATACAGAGAATAGTGCAGCCTCCCTGTGATCCAGGTGGAAGATGTTAGAGACCTGCTGACCCACATAGATCCTCATAAGTCTATAGGACCTGATGGAATTCACCCTAGGGTGTTGAGATGTGCTTGCTAAGCCTGTATTGGTTATTTTTCAACAGTCTTGGCTTACTGGAGAGGTTCCAGATGATTGGAAGTTGGCTTATGTGACACTCATCTGTAAGAAGGGCAAAAAGGAGGATCCAGAGAATTATAAACCTGTCAGACTGACCTCAGTACCAGGGAAAATTATGGAACAAATCACCCTAAGGGAAATTATGCTGCATCTACAGGATAATAAGGAGATCAGATCTAGTCAGCATGGATTCAGGAGGGGAAGATCCAATCTAACCAATCTAGCTTCCTTTTATGATCAGGCAATTCATCTGATCGATGAGGGGAAACCTGTGGATGTAGTGTACCTAGATTTTAGCAAAGCCTTTGACCCCATCTCCCATAGTAAACTCCTGGTGAAATTGGTGGATTGTGACTTAGACAGGATTACTCTGTCCTGCATTAAGAATTGGCTGGATGGCCGAGCTCAGAGAGTGGTGGTGAATGGTGTCACATCCAGTTGGAAGCCGGTCACCAGTGGGGTCCCCCAGGATTCAGTGTTGAGGCCAGTTTTGCTCAATATCTTTATTGGTGACCTGGATGAGGGGATGGAATCCATTATTAATAGGTTTGCGGATGACACCAAGCTTGGAATGAGTAGGAGGGTAGGAGGGCTTTGCAGAGAGACCTTGACAGGCTGAATGGGCTGAGTCCAATAAGTATGAGGTTTAATAAATCAAAATGCCAAGTTTTACACTTTGGCAGCAATAACCCCATGCAGAGTTATAGGCTGGGGACAGTGTGCCTGGAGGTTTGGCCAGGCAAAAAGGGACTCGGGAGTGCTGGTTGACAGGAAGCTGAATATGAGTCAGCAGTGTGCCCAGGGGGCCAAGAAGGCCAATGGCATCCTGGCATGCATCAAGAATAGTGTTGCCAGTGGGGCTAGGGAAGTTATTCTTCCTTTGTACTTGGTGCTGGTTAGGCCACAGCTTGAGTCCTGTGTCCAGTTCTGGGCTCCTCAGTTTAAGAAAGATGTTGAGTTACTGGAATGTGTCCAGAGAAGGGCAACGAGGATGGTGAAGGGGCTGGAGCACAAGCCCTATGAGGAACGGCTGAGGGAGCTGGGATTGTTCAGCCTGGAGAAGAGGAGGCTCAGGGGTGACCTTATTGCTGTCTATAACTACCTGAAAGGAGGTTGTAGTCAGGCGGGGGTCGGTCTCTTCTCTGAGGCTCCCAGTGACAGGACGAGAGGACACAGTCTTAGGCTGCGTCAGGGGAGGTTTAGGATGGATATTAGGAGAAACTTTTTCACAGACAGAGAGATTTCCTATTGGAATGGGCTTCCCAGGGAGGTGGTAGAGTCACCGTCCCTGGACATGTTTAAGGATAGGTTGGATGGTGAACTTAGTTACATGGTTTAGATGGTTTAGATGATGGGTTGGTGTTGGTTAGATTGTTAAGTTAGGTAAAAGGTTGGACTTGATGATCTCTATGGTCTTTTCCAACACTGTTAATTCTGTGTGTAATTCTGTGTGTAATCAAAATTTCTTGTGGGGGCACTAATTATTTACCAACTAGAGACAACATATAGACTCTTTTGCTCACCACTCTGTGTTCTTATGGCCTGTCTTAATTATTGAAGAAAAATAGTTCATTAGGCAGTGCTGTAAAATATTTTCTGTATAAAACTGGAGCACTCAAAGGAAAAGCGCTACTAAACAAAAATTGTGACAAGATTGCAAGTCTTGTATTCCTTGAGTAAGAAGTGAACTTAATGTACAGTAGGACAAAAAATAATGATCTGAGTTCTACAGAAGCCCTTGTTCAAGGGTTCAGATGATGGGTAAGGTGTCTGAAGTTAAAAGGAACTAAATGCCTCAGAGGCACTACTTCAGACAGTGTATTTTTAGCCTACTGAGCAAGAAAAAAGATGAATAAGGCAAACATTTCCCAAAGTCCTTGGTTTTTGTGTGATCTGCCTGACACAACTTAAAATTCTTAGGAAACAGTTCTGTATGTATTCACATGCACTAAAATCAATGAAGTCTTATACACAGCCTGTAATTACTCAGGGTTTTGAGACTACCTGCATGCCATTGTGTTGATAGAGTATTTCATTCCACATAAATTCCCAGGGATGTCTTTCCTTTTTCAGTCTTAAATAAACCCATATTCAGACAAAATTCCTACTTGAACTAAGCAAAGGTTTTTGAGCTTAAAAACCAGTCAGAATCAAAATAGTCCCTACCTGGAGGAGAGCTACAAGAAATCTCATAATCCCCTCTCAGAGAACACAGCATGAGAAAGCATGAACAGCTGAATCAGGTTAGACCAACTCTATGGCTGTGACAGATAGTCATGTCATGTGTTTAATAAAAAATTCTCTACTTCTTTTTCCTCACATGATTTTTTCCAGTCACCTTTGGAAACCACAAAAACATCCAACATCCACAATGTCCAGAGGGCGAGGAGTTCTTCATCTCTGGTCAAAGAAAAATCACCTTTTGTTCTATGAACCTATTGCCTGGTTGGTTGATATACTAGCTCTTGTACTGGAAGAGACAGCAAACAATAATTTTCTATTCACCTTCTACAAGTCATTCATGCTTTTGCATATCTCTTTTCACTCATATTTTCCAAGCTGAAAAGTTCCAGTCTATTCATTTGTTCTTCACACGGAAAATATTTCATGCCTCTGATTACCCTTGTATGTCCTTCTTAAAAACTTTCCTAGTTCTTCTGCATCCTTACTGATGGTGGGAGGGGGGGGAGGTATGGAAGGAAGAAAAACATCCTTTGTTGAGCCAAATAATTAAAATGCAGGGGTACATGTATTTTGCAGGAGTAGTGGTTTGCTCCCTCTTCTTTTCCTAACACATTTTGGTATTCACTTTGCCCTTCTGAGGGTTACTAAGCGAGTAACCAACAGTTCATTATAACCACAAGATATAGTTTCTTGGAGGCAGCAGTAAGTTCAAACCTCATTACCTTATTTACCTATATCACACCTTTGCTGTGTTTTTTGTTAAGGCCACAAAAAATTAAGAAAAAGTAATCTTTAGCTGTGATATTGCAAAGAAATCAGCCAGTCAGCAGGATCTGTCATATTGCATCATCTCCTTTATCTGTGTTGGTCTAGCTCATGCTGTGTTCAGAGTGTATCTTTAGGACTCTCTTGACAATTTGCCTGGGATTCAGTTCCATTGGCAGTGGGAATAAGACACCATTTTGCTCTGCATTCCACCAAAGCCAGGGAAAGAGATTACCAGCTGTTCCTTCCCGCCAGGCAGCAACAGCTTTTATGAGGGTGAACAAAAACATAAATGATCTCTGGATCTTATTATTGCTAGACATTTTATGTTCAATAGTGAAAAAAGAGGGAGGTGATGAACCAGGACTGTTTGAAGTCCAGCTGGTGCTGTTCGGAAGAGGATGTGTCACCTGTAAGTTGTAAGGTACCGAGGTGAGGTGGCGATTTAGAATGTGGTTTTGTAATAAGTCGGTTTTTTATAACCTGCGCAGTTTAGCCTCTATCAAATGCGTATCACCTGTTGTCCCTTATCAAGCATGCCTCTGATGTTTTTGATTCACTTAGTTCATTCATTTTTACCATACAAAACAGCATTGGTGGGCCTGGTCTCATAAAAGCAGATCACTAACACCCTTGGGGCACAGGAAACCAGCAAATGCGTGTTTAGGGAAAAAAAAAAAAAAAAAAAAAAAAAGGAAAAAGAAAGAAAGAAAAAAAAGCCATATGACCCAGCACAGGAAACAAATCTAATGAAGGAATGTCCTCAGCTTTCACAGGAAATTATATTCATTTTATGCCATTTTCTGCCTCTATAAAAAGTAACAGAGTTGACCTCCCGTGCTCCTAGCTAACCTTTCGGCATCAAGGACTGGAAAGGAGAAGTGTTGCCTCAACCACCAAGATACTAATCCATTAAGAGCATAACAGAGAACAGACTCTTTTCATCATGGGCAGCTTAACTGTCTCACCACAGCCAATATTTTTCCGAACTAGAGTTTATTAGGAAATGGGGCATATTTTTTGTTTTGTAACCAAATTGAGATATTTTAAAGGTGTTACATTTTTATAAAAAGAACTGAGCACTTGCTTTCTGGCAAGCAGATCTCATCTGGGATATTCAGAGCCACTGATCGTAGCTTAAATCCTGATAGTTTGTACTAAACGGTGTAAAACAAGGCTGTAATAAATTACAGGCAGTTGCTAGTGGGGAAGGTGGTTTAACCTAATGTGTTTTGTCATACACACATGCTGATTCTGTTTGGTTTTGATTTAGGGCAGAAGCTGAAATAATGTTTTGATTTTCATCTCTTATAGTCCACACACACCTTAGTTTGCTTTAGTCTTGAAAAGGAGATCAATATCCTTCTGCATGACAGACCCTGTATTCATAACTTTTATTGCTGACAGGACATTTTTGGAAAAAATTGTATTTGGTATGGCCTAACTCAGAGAAAGATAATCTCACAATATCCATAGGTTGCACTATTAATGCTGGAACAGTTGATTCAAACTCTTGTGTTTGTTTTCCCATGGTAGAAATAACAGCAATAAAACTACTAGATGTCAAAATGTTATTTCTCAAAGTAACTGCTTCTGGAGACAATTTTACAAAATGCTTCAGGTCAGGAGGTGAGTACCCATGTCTGTCCCCCTTCATTAGTCAGACGTGTTAAAACTGCAGAAAACAAGCCTCCAAAATGTTGTTCAAAGAACAGGGAATAGATGATCAGCCTTTAAAAAAATAACTTTATTTGCACCATATTCGACTTCTTTCTGCAACTTCCTGCAACTCTCAAGTTAACACCAGTGCAATGAATCTTTGTAAATTAACAAGTTTAATGAGTGAACAAGAATCAATCAATCTCTCTTGTTTCAAAACCGCTAATAAGAATTTAAACCAAATATAAACCTCTGAGTCACAGCCTCTTGTTAATAACATGCTTTTTGCTTTGAAGAGGATAATTAAATCATCACCACATTCCTTTTTCTCTGTATAACTTCCTGTATGATATGAATTTAGATCAAAACATACCCTTTCTTCCCTAAGGGTTCTTTGTTATATCACTTTGGAAAATGATTTCAGGAATTACTTTTGTCCTTGAAGGCATATAAATCAGGCTGGGAAGTCAGCAGTACTGCTTGCCTGAACCTCAAAAGGACCTGATAAGCCAGATGCACCCCAATATTTTACAACTCTGTTAGACAGCACACAGATATATGTTAAGAAGCTGTAAAAGTATGGGGACTGACACAAGGAGCAGAACAGGCAGTTTGAGAGTGGAGGGAAATTTCAGCAGAACAGGCAAAACTGAAAAAACCAGAGACCTACAAAATATGTTTAGTAATGTAATATCAGACTAAAAATGTATATGAAATTGAGGCTGGATCAAAAGATACAGAGGAATAATACTTTGCAATAAAATTGGCATAAGACTGTAAAAAGAGTGAGACTCTAACTAAAAAGAAAGCTACATTACACATTCTCTATGACTGTGGACCCTGGGTCTTAAAGGAAAAAAAGGTATTGTAGCTGGTTAATATTACCATTTGCTGGATCAGGTAAAAGCTATTGAATGCAGAATGTGTAGAAAGATCAGAGGCAATCCAAGTCTCGTAAAATGGTGATAATGGGTGACCTTTGTAACATGCATATAAGCTGGTCAAATGTCACCGTGGGAAAAGGTTAACAGAAGCAATTTCTTGGTACCTTAAATGACTGCTTCTTGGCATAGCTATTAACCTACTGTATTTCCATCTGATGGTGTGGTTTTAATTCAAACAGGTAGAGTATTGTTACTAACAGCTGCATATCCCATATAGTTATGACGAGGTTCATGGAGCACAGTGAGGTCAGAGCACCAGGGGAGTGAATAAAGTGCAGAACCACATGTAAAGTGACCTGGTTTCTATTTTCCATCCTGACAAAAATTTGCTCAGTGGTCTTGAATTCAGGTTCCTTGACTTCTTTGGGGTTTCATCTTGACATGTGTAAAGCAGGAGCATTATCCATTGGTTGAAGTCTCTGGTAAACTAAACATGCTGTTATATAGAGAGCTTTGAGATTCTTGATGGACATGGTGAGCAGACATGTAAAACATCTCTATGCATGTTGAGCGGTTATTGTTCTGGTCTGTGAGTGCCTCGAAAGGACGTCATCTTTCAGCAGATGGTCTAAATCAGCAACATTGTCTCCAATTAGGGTAAAAATACCATGACTGAGACCAAATACATAAAGTCCACTCAGTCATTGACATCATGGCAGATTAATCTTCTTTAACAAGGGAGAAGCATACTCTTATTTCAAGTGGTGATAGAAAGAGTCTGAGAAGGCTCAGCATAGTGGCTATTTTCATGCTTGCCACGATGCACAGATGGAGAAAGAGTGGGACATCCTAGCTCACTGTGGGAGGGAATCTGTAAGCTATGAACATGCAGCTCCTCGTAATGCATGACTCCAGCTATCAGCTGGTCAACAGGTTTTCTTCTCCCACAGAGAAGAGAGACTCCATTGTTCAAAATTATTCCTTTCCTTTGGTTGTCAAGCCATGAAATTAAGCCCACAGCCGTATTTGTCTTTGTGTAAAACATAAGCTCCCCAAAAAGATTATTTGCATACTCTGTCACTACTTTCCCAATTTGGAATCTTCTTTGTGTAACATTTAAAAAAACATTACCTGTATCCCCACATTTTAGCTTGCTTTTCTATCTTCATTTGTTGACTATTCTACGCCACAACTTTAAAATATGCTTGTTTCCTGTTAGTATTGTAGGTGTTAATTTAACCCCTTGAAGTATCTGCATGTGAGTACAAAGTTGTAACTTCCCACGAAATAGATTGCACATACATTTTTCATATGTGAATGTTATTAGACTCTTTCAGCCTGTGCAATTAATGCCACTCTCATCTATACTTTTTGCAAAGCCTTTATTTTGGAAAAGTATGCAGTAAAATTCCATATAGTAAACTTGTCTGACTGTATCGAGCTAAATTACCAAGAGAGAGTCCTGATTCATTCCTGACCACAGACAATTAATTCTCTTGCTGGATTTGGTTTAGTGCAATCAGAACCTATTTTGAGGAGAAGAAACATTGTCTTTTTCTGGGCTACTGCCCTGGGAAAGGGAGAACTTTGCAGACTGGTATGCATTTCTCTGAAGAGTGGCTTTTCTTTTTAATTGTGCTTAAAAATGGAAGGAAGTACAAATAAAGCTTTCATATATGGTATGTACAAATAGAATTTCAAATCTATTTTGGGTCTGGTCCTACAAAGAACGAATGAATGCATAGCTTTGTGGAGACTCATGCCTTATCCTGAACTTCTGCACATTTTAAGTTCAATCAGACTCAGACCTTCCACTTTGAAATAGACATGTTCTCATGTTGAGGAAGACTGAAGCATGTTCAGCTCATTGTCTCTCTACCTAGTGCTTCAGTTTTTCAACAGGAGGCTAAAAATAATTGCCTCAGCTGGAAAACATTAGCATGTAAACGGGCAAGACAAAGATTAGTTAAAGGAATATGTGTGCAACAGCATACAACTTTCTGCATATGCACGTATAACTACAAATTAATTTAAAAACTGGATTCTTAATTATATAAGTGTGATTTACATAAATTTGTACTTAATTCAGGAACATTCTTGTCCAAAAGCTGCTACACTTTTAAATGACAATGAATGGGTTGTATATTGGTAACATAATCACTGGATGCAAAAATGCTGCATGTCCACTTCTTGGTATACATGTGATCCATGTATGTGCACAGTGATTGTGACTACTCTAGGAAAGCACTGCTTATCTCCACTAATGTGCCTGGAAAATGTAGAAGTGAATCCATATTCATCAAGTGTGAGGTGCAGAAATGTCTGTCCAGACTACTCACAGATTAGTATACTCCCAGGTGATGGTCCTATGCTCTTCTGGGACATGATTTCAAGCCCAGAAAGCAGGACAGTTTTCAGGGTGATTAGCTTGGGCAACATGCCCTGCTAGTTGTAGTGAGTCTCTGGAGTGCCTTTCTGCTGCGCTTGAGTTTGTGCTGTCCTCACACCCTCAGGCTTACAGAGCTGAGTCCCAGGAGTTTATATCACCCTTCTCCTTTCTACTGCAAAGCTCTCAGCTGTGGGAAAAAATCATGTCTTACAGCTCCCTTTTCAGATGTGTAAGTGGGATCTGAAGAAGGTGGAGAAATGTGCAGCTTCTAGAATGGGTCTATATAATATATTGCACCTTAAGACAGAATAAATAAATTTATGAGATAATATAAATATGGTACCGATAAAGCTATTTTATAGTCACACTTCAGAGTGTGACTGCTCTTTAAAATATTTAAAGATATTTTTTATTATTTTATTTTATAATCTTGTTTACATGTAAGGGCCTAACAACCCCACAATGACGTTTTCTTGCCAATATCTCTAAATTCTAGAGTTTCAAACTGTGTTTAAGCAATAATATCAATTAAGTTTATTCATCTTAGTTTGTATCCTCTGGAGATAATGTGAAGAATCAGAATGAGTATTGCAGGAGAACAATACATACATTAGTACTGGGAAAAAAATCAGCAGGAATCTTCCCCTTAAAAAAAAAA